>VXAX01002159.1:274728-321885 GCA_013399835.1 Leptocoma aspasia | reverse complement strand
CTGCCCGCCCCGGGCGGTCCCGGGGGAGCCCCGGAGCCGCCGGGGCCGAGCGGTGCCCGCTCCCCTGCACACAGCGCCGCGCCCTTCCCGTGCCCCGCTCCGCTGTGCCCCTGGGCAGCCGCTGCGTTTGTGTTGTTTCTATAATCTCACGTCTGCCTTCAGCCCCTCGGAGAGGGATTGAGCCCCTGCCTGCCTCGCCTTCCGGACCTCACGGGTGCGTCCCTGTCTCACACACCAGCATTCGCTACATTTTTTTTCTACAAGAGGTTGTAACTGGTGATTTTGGGGTTTATTGTTACGGGCTCCACCGAGTCTCTATTGCAATAATTTATTTCCACATTCCTTTACAACACCCGAGGCTGGTGCCATTGGTTTGCTGCACTGATACTGGGCCCTGGGCAGGATGGCTTGGCTGCTCCAAGGCTGTCCTGGGCCGCAAGAATGTCCATCAGCACCTTAAGGCCGTGTTTAGAGGCAATTGCCCTGTTTTCCGTAACATTGAAATTGGTGGGGGGATCACCTTGCTCTTGGGCAGGGTGGGTTTGCTTTGCTGGATGACTGTTGTGATTCTTGGGGCAGTGGAGACTGGTGGGATGTGGCGTGGCTGTCCGTGTCAGTAGCTTTATGGCTATAATTCAAGCAGTTAGATCTCATACCTGAATATGCCAAGGCATAGTATACAATAAAGTAATCTGCCTTTTCCTGACCTTTCCTTTACCTTTCCCTTTACCCTTATTTTCCTTTACCCTATGTCCCCAGGTATTTGTAATGGATACCCCTACAGCACACTTCAGGGTTTCATAGTCCTTTAACAACCTAGTTCTGTTTTCATGGGATTGAGTGTTGTTTAGTACTAATTGCTTGTATTACAAAGTATTTGGAAAAGAGCTCGTTTGTGTCTTTTACCTTAACTCCATAAGGGTTTTTTTTCTCTATTTTGTTTTCACAGTGCCTTTACCCCTCTGAATTTGGACAGCATCATCCATGTATCCCAGAAATAGTCTCATGTCACTGTATCTACCAATGAGTTACAGTCTTTAAAGTTGCTTTCAGCTTTTGAAATATCTAAAGCTTTTTGTGAAGTTTGGCTTGCCTTCGTCATTCTGCCTCCAGAGATTCCTTCCATGGGAAGGAGAAAAGGTTCTCTTCTCTCTGAAGATGCCATTGAGGGTCACTTCTCTATTTATTCCTGGCCTGTAGGAGGTCCCAGTTAAACATTCTTACTGGCACAAAATGGAATGCATCCATCTGAAATGAATGGGAGGCTGATGGGTCCATTCGTTTTAGAGTTCAACCAAAATGTATTTGATTTTTTGTTGATCTTGATGTCTTCAAGTTGCAATAAGGATTCTAAATTGTGTTACTTTAATAAGTTGATTTAATGGATATAGAGACAGACATCTCATGACCCATGGCAGGCCTTGAGGATTTTGGAGCTGCGTATTTGCTATGTTAGCATTGTTATCCTTTGATTAATAAGAGGTGGGCTTCTCTTGGACAGCAGGCTGCTTGGCAGAAGCATGCAGGTACCTCACCCAAGAACCTGTGGGTTTCCAGGACTTTAGCCAAAGGCTATGCCCCTCCTGCCTGAAGGGATCCCACCCTCCAACACATTTGTCCATCCCTTCTGCCTAATGAGCATCTGTGCCCTGCTGAACCCTTGCAGCCTGGCATCTAGTCCTGTTTCACAGGAGGCAGAGACCCCATGGTCACTGCCAGCCCGGAGCTGGGCCAGGCTGCAGGGAGAAGCTGCTGCTCTCCAGAATCCAGAGCCATGCTAGGTTGGTGTGTGGGGTTCAGGGCTTTGCCTCTTTGACAAGTGTTTCACCTGTGTCAGAGTGCAGAGCAGGCCAGGTAAGATTGCTGCTGCTTCACAGGGAATATTACCTTTTGTAATAGCTGCACAGACCAGGTGATGAGTGGTGTGAGGGCCGTTTTGGTGGGCAGATTGTGTTAGCCATACAGAGAATGCAGACATCTGCTTTGAATTATTTAAATTGAAAATAACTGCATGGAAGTCTGGGATCTCAACATAAATGGTTGGAGCAGAGTAGAGGATTTCACACTTGCTTAGTAGCTCAGCTTCTAGTCATGTTATTTGTGAACTAACTCTAGTAATATATTTAGAAAGTGAAGTCTAAATTGGGTTGCTATTATTTAATGTTTCAAAGCTACCAGGTAGCTTGTATAATTTGCAGATTCAGCAGTCACTAGTGGTGTTTCTGAAAATCATGATTCTTTAATTTTATTTTCACTCTTAGGTGCTTCATTTGGTTGTGTGCTATGTTATACAATCGTTACAATACTGTTTGTGTAGGCACTACTGCAGCAGCACCTTTGAGACTGCTGGATTTAAGAAAATGAGGGTGTGCTCTGTATGTTAAAGACTGTAAGAGCAGGGACCTCCAGGGTTGTTGGGTTTTTTTGCTATGAGAGTTAAGTGGAATTTGAGACATTTCTGAAGCGAAATATTTATATATGTATAAAAATATCCTTATTAAAATTGATAGACGTAGTAGGTCATTTTAACATCAGTGCCTAGACTCACATATGAAATGGACTGCTTGTAAGCTATAGCCATATGGTAAATATTTGTGAAATCATTATTTCTTGCATTTTATTCTCTTCCTACATTTCACCTGGTAGTTGTTTTTTCTGGAATTTAATTGCACACTACAGCCACCATTTGGTAGGATTTTGTGCAGCTTGTAACAATTACTGGTTTTTTGCTTTGGTTCAGAACTTTGTCTAAATTTGATGTTGGATCATGTCTAAGAAAAATAATAATTTGGAAGAATTCTAAAGTACTGGCTGTGCTTAATCAGAGTGTACTCACTATTTACAGCTTTGTGAGAAGCTTGACTGCTTTTATATAGTTAACAGAAAAACTGAAATTGGCCAAAGACTTGAAGGAGGGTTATATTTTGTAAGTAATGTAACTGGAGTTTTTCTGTCAGGCCTTGTAGCTACCAGTACTGCTGCTGTGCTTGGAATGATGAGACAGCCAAAGGCAGGACTTCTCACAATAGGATTGTTTAGGTTGGGAAAGATCTCTCAGATCATTTAGTCCAACCACTGTGATGTCACAGGTTCTGTCTTTCACGGAATTGCTGTTTTTCACCATTTGGAGATTACTGTAACCAGCACTTATGTACAGGCAGGAGGGCAGGCAACCAGCAGCAGAATGCAGCTGGGCTTCTGTGTGGAGATGAACTCACTGTGGGCTGCAGTGCTGGGCTCTGGGAGCTGGTGCCATGTGGGTGACCTCCCCTGCTGACCATGCTGGGTTCCTGCCAGGCTCTGCAGCCCTCTGTCTCTTCACCACAAGTGCTTTTGGAAGTGCAGAGGGAAACTCCAATTTACAAGTGCTACAAGTCAGCGGATTCACTTCTTCTGGTGACAGCCAGGAGCAGAGTGTGTCAGCCTGGTGAGGGTCAGGCTGGGCAGGTTCCTGCCACAGGTACCCAGGGGACTTGGCTGAAACCCCAGGAAGCCACCAGAGACTGGGATCAGTGTTAGCTAGAAACAAATTATAAAAATGACATATTCATGTGTGGAAAACTTGAAACTAGGTTTAAAAAAATATGGTAATTCAAAATGCAGCAGTCATGAAGACTATAGTACAGAGTTTTATTGCACAGCTACTAGACCTGTCCCATGCCAGCACAGCTGTAGCTGCACTGCAGAAAGCCTTGTACAATGGCACTTAAACCATCCAGAAAGTTTTGAAAAAAAGGTGCTTTTCTGGTGCATCTTGCGTTGTTTGGAACAGTGGTTTAACTCCATGTTAACTGTCCATTATGAGAGTTTCATCTCCTTAGAGGATTTTGGCCTGGTATGGTTTTACCAATAAGATAGCTCAGCAAAACCTTTGTCTTCCTATGTAAGACAGTTATATAAGAATTTCTGAGGGGTTTCCCTTGCTTATTCTTTATTTAACTATCAAGTTCCAACAGAACAAACCCACAATCTAACTCTGAAAATCAGGTGCAAGCGTAGGGATATGGCTATGTCATATAAAAGCATGAAATTGCCTCTGTTTCAGTGGCTTACAGAAGTACTTAAAATAGGAGGAAGGACAGTTCTTTGGGGATGTGATTTACAGACTGGCCAAAGCACTAAACAAGATGTCTAAAGTCATGGAACTTTGCTCAGCTTTAGGATTTTTAAGGTGAATTTTTTATCTTGCTGGTGGCCAACAGAAAATAAACCTTATTCCTAGAAATTAAAGTACATTGTATGTAAATTCTTACTTGGAGAGGTAGTCTCTGGTTCATAATGGTGTCTTTGATGAGTCCCTGTAGGAGTAACAAGTACAGAGTTGGAGCCATATGGCACAGCTTTCTATGCCTCACAGTTACCAAGCAGTCAGACTCCTCGTTGTGCTTAGATCCTGCAGCATTTTGTTTTGCTTAAAGTCAAGCAAACAGAACCCAAATAGGTAACTGTTAACTGTTCAGTTATGAAATAAGGGTATGAAACTGTGAAATTCATTAAGTTTGTAGATAGCTTCACACAGTGTTGGGAAGGTGGGAACATACTCAGTCTAAGGTCTTTATGTTATTTTGCCCAAACTCGTGGTGACTCATCACATGCCTCTGGAAACTGGCTGTTGCAGTCGGTGAGAGGCTGTGGGGAAGTTAATCTTAAAAGCCAAAACTAAGGCTAAGAAATGCAATAAGAGGGTTGGAGAAGCACAAAGTTGGAGGGAGAGAAAGCAGAAAAGTGGAAAATGAAGCACAGCAAGTACTTTTGACAGTCATTTTTTAATGGATATTTGTGCAGTGTGGTTTAACAGGGACAGTTAACAATCTTACTATGGTGTAAAGTCTGAACCTGTGACCCCTGTGCACACTTCACTGACCACAATGAGAAGTGATAGGACATGAAAGAGAACATTTAATTTTTCATAGGCTTCATCTGCTTGGTTTTTTTCTCTGTCACAGCTGACTGGTAGAACAAATTTATCTTTTTCATAGATGATCTGCATGTTTTCACTGTGCTAGCATGCATAAGAAGAAAGCCCAGTTCTGACTGCTGTGTTGTGTTATGGTGCATGGCAGGAGCAAGGGGCCCGTGGGACACCAGCCCAGGCAGCAGCTTTGTCCCGGCTGTGTCTTGGTGACAGGCAGGACAGACGGTTCTGTTTCTCTAGCTCCCAGTTGGTGTAGGTGATTGTTTCTGCACCACTTCCTGCTGCACGTTCAGTCCCCCGCATGACGCAGCTGGGGAGCTCTGGAGCTTTGTTCAGGGCGTTACTTTCTTCATTCTACTTGCTTTCACTGGTGGGATCTAAATATGTTTGTCTGCATGCTGCTACCACCTCTGATCACAAATGATTTTGCTGTTACTGCTTATTACTTGTTAAAAAGCTAAAGGATTTTTGAACCACACATTCATAAATTTGTCTGTGATACACAATTTCTACCTAAAACAGTCACTGTCTTCAAAAGCATTTAATAATAATTCTGAAGTCTAAAAAGCCATGTTTTCCCAGCAAAATGATACCATTCTAACCTTTTACCAAATTTTTCTTTAGCCACAAAAAACTTGATCCTAGCTATAAGCAGCAGCCAACTTGCCTGCTGTTAGCTTGTCAAAGAAGAGCAAGTGTATATTTAATATTTAGAATATTTTGGTGTGAATTTTTGGTAGCTGAAGTACTACTTAATTTCATCATGGAGACAATTATTTCTGCCATAGGTGTAGTGATTTTCTCTCAGTTGCACCACTCAAATAAATATCACATTTTTCAG
This sequence comes from Leptocoma aspasia, assembly GCA_013399835.1. Lineage (NCBI taxonomy): Eukaryota > Metazoa > Chordata > Aves > Passeriformes > Nectariniidae > Leptocoma > Leptocoma aspasia. The sequence goes on along the minus strand of VXAX01002159.1, from coordinate 316,129 downwards.
GAACAAAGTATATGAAAATTGTTTTGCTCAAAGTTGTCTAGTCTTAGAAGAGATGTATTCAGACCGAAAGTGTAATACTGTGCAACTGCAGAGCGGCCACTCTGGTATGAGTGAAAGGAAACATTAAGAATATAAAAGTGGGAGGAATGGGGAAAAGTAGAAATTAATAAAGGGGAAAGTAGCCTAAGAATGATGTGGTTTCATTTAGAAGGTTTCATCTTCTTTCAAGACCCCTCTCAAAAGAGAATAAATCATTCAGTCTGTCAGCCCAAGGGGTCATTGTGGCAGGCTTGGCGAGCAGGGTCAGTGCCGAGGCCGGTGCAGCTGGGGCAGCTCCCGCAGTGCCGCTCTCGTGGGGCAGCCCCAGAGACCTGGTGGTGCTTCAGGAGGTCCTGATCTTGCTTGTGCCCCCGTGCCATGGGGGGGCTGTCCCCCAGCACCACTGCTGTGACCGCACGGGGAGTGTCTGTTGGGGGAATGTGGGATCTCAGGCTGGGAGCTGTTCTGGAGCAGACACTGAGCTTTTGCTGTCAGCCTCTGCACAGCTGCAGGCAGAGTCGTGGTGGGGGTACTATGAAGAAGAGTCCAGTCATCTGCTGTGTAACTCTCCATCCTCACCAGTCTGTGTTGCTGACATCCTCATGCGTCAGTGGCGCTTGCACTGCATCATCTTTGGTACTGGAGTGGAGTTCCCAGTGTGTGCTCAAGTTATGTGAAGACAAATGTGGGACAGATGCATCTAATACAGTTTGCCTGTACTCTGTGTCCAGCTGGCATGGTGCTTCTTAAAGCTTTATGACTTGAGTGGGTTACATTAACTAGGACAGCGAAAGGATTCCTCCCATTATAGTTTTCTTCGAAAGTCAAATCTAAAAGGCACAACGAAGACCACTTTTCTTAAACAAAGAAACATGACTTCCACATGTAAAAACTTCCAGCCTTACTGCTTTGACTGAACCATCTGAACAGCTGTCCTCTGCTACACCAACCTCCTCCTCATTTTGGGTTAGAATATTGTGTTCTTGTAGGAGCTGGGACAGCAGCATGGCTTTGTTACAGAGCTAGAAACAGAGGCAGTTCTAGCACTTGTCATTGGAAAAAAACCACAGAAAAAGAGAGGAAGGGAACATTAGCACCAGCTAGACTTTTTTGTGTGTTGGTAATAAACACCCATTTTCTGTACCATTGGGAGGTGTTTGTGGAGGAGATGGTGACTTGCTAGCAAGTGCTAAAGCCATGTATTAAACAGCAAGGGAATTTCAGAACCCTTGGTGGCCCGGTCTTGGATAGAGGTTAGCAGGGCGAGTTGGGACGCACCAGCAGCCTCCTGGTCCATGTTGGTGATGGAGCAGGGACGCCTCTCACCGTGGTGGGCTCATGTTTGAGGTGCTGTGCCGTGCTCTCTGCTTGGCCTAAGGTCCTGCGGCTTTAGAATGAAGCCTTTGTACACCGTAAGAGCGATTCCGTAGTGTTCCCGCCGGTGTGCGACAGCTCTGGGATGCCAGCCGGGCTGCTGCTCCTCGGTATTTCTCTGAGAATGGTTGCTGGTTCTGGAGTGAAAATCTCCCAGTAACTTCCCGGCCCCTGGCACTAGATGGAGCTTCAATCTACTTGCACTTGGAAGTCTGTTAAGTTCAACGACAAGGTAAAAATAGAGAATACATGAAGGTATGAGTGCCTGCTGCTACACTTACTTAAGGTGCACTTATTGCACCTCTTTCCCTGTTTTTTTAGCAGAGTAGTGTAAATCATAATTTAAATTTAATCTAAATGAAAATGAAAATATTGCCACAGAATCTGCTTGATCTAGTGCATGCATTATAATCATTAGCACCCTTTAATGTACTCTCAGGTTCACGGTGGAAGTTGCTGTAAGTTAAGTATACTGGAAACGTGCTGCAGATTTAAGCTAATGCCTGGGCTGTGCTGAATAAAGGTAATGCCTTTCCTGAACAAAGTACCTGGTTATATTTCAGGATGTGGTGGGGATGGTCACCCTTTCTGTTTGCTGTGCTCATGCAAGAATACATTTGTATTTTCGCTTTGTGCTACCAAAGCTAACATTTCAGAATCATCTGTTATAAGTCACTTCATTTTTCCTCCATGTGTTACCCTTGAAAATATTGAACAAATAGAAACAAATATAAATGAGCTTTGAAAATGTAGTATTCATACTTTTCATTTAGCAAGCACCATGTCTCACAGGCCAAGCACACATACCAGAAATTTAAAACCAGCTTTTCCTTCCACAGAAGTAACTGGAAGTAGGTTTAGTTTTGTTCTTGGGTGCTTGTGATATTATCAGCAGGAGACTAGTTTAGTCAAAACTCTTGTCCAAGCACTGAAGTAGTCATAAAAGAAACTGAAGTTGAGAACTGAAATGGTAACACTTGTAACAGATTTTGTCATTAAAGCACTGAAATACTGTTTTTTGCTTCACTACAAAATCTGACTTTGAATTTCAGTCTTCTTCAGAGGCTTTGTGCTGATGAGCAGGAGGATAGGGACAGGTGGGGTCCTCATGAGGGCAGGGAGCATTTGTGGGGTGCCCTTAGATGTGTCCTGCAGAGATTGCACAGAAATTGTCATTGTGTTCTCTTAAAGAAAGCTTTGCTTTTTCTTTTTAATAAATCTGTTATTTGCCTCAGGGATGCCTGTTACGCTTGGTCTGGGACATTAGAGGAAAGTCTTTTGAAATCTCACACCTAAACTTTAAAGAGCTATTCTATGGTTTGCCATTGCACTACATCTGTCACTCTGCAGCCTTCCAGAGAAGTGGAGCTTCAATACTTACTAATTTACAAAATGTTCAGCCATTTTGCTTCATTTTGATTTCTCTTCAGTGAACAAATGACGGTGTGAGCCGAAATCTTTCATCTCTATCACAGCTGAATGTTAATAGGTGAGCAGGCAGTCATTTTGTTGTGTTGTGCCCCTCTGGCAGGGACAAAATCACTCCTTGAATACAAGAGGCTTAAGCAGGACATGGGCACTGCGGCATGTTGCCCTGCAGCAACAGGACAGATGTGCTTCCCAGGGTGTTCAGAAGATCTTTTCCTGGATCTCTGGAGACTGTAGTTGCAGAAACATGGGCACTTGGGAATTCAGGCAGCTGGCAAACAGGAATGCTGGAGCTCCAAGTCCCTGAAGTGACTGGACCCTTCTGAAGGCTGTTGTGAGGAACAGGACATTTGCCAGAGCAGGAACTGGACTCAAGTGAGTCTGGTCCTGCAGCCTCTGGTGGCTGTTCCCTTTGTCTTCCCAGGTCATAAAACACTTGTGTTTGAGCTAGTTCCAGAAAGACTGGCATGAGAACACCTGCCAGGGCCACGGAAAGCCTGTGCTGTGCTGTGCTGTGCTGTGGGTAACTCCCAGCCCAGCGTTTTGCAGGGAGCTGCCATAGGAGCTGCCTGTTGGGACCAGGGTGTCACTGTTAGACACAGGTGATGAGTGAGGGTCTGCTCCCATACCCAGGGAGCGTGTGTTCCCTTGGGAAGAGAGTGCTGCTGGGCCTGGTGGGGAGCCATGCTTTGGGAAGAGGCTGGAGCCACAAGTCTGGCTCGGGGCACTGCTGGTTCCTGTTCCTAGCCCGAGCAGAGCATGGGTTAGTGACCAGGGCAGGAACCTGAGGAGATACCATGCAGACACCAGGGAGCAGGACAGGGTTCTGTGTGTGCTATGTCCTGCAGCCACTGTCCTTTCCCTCCTCCTGGCGAGGCTCTGTCCTGGTGCTCCTGCCTGGTAAGTACAGGACAGAGCCATGGCAGCAGCAGCAGCTGCCAAGGGCTGTGGCAGTGCTCTCAGAGTGCAGCAGCTCTCCTCAGAAGGGCAGGGACAGCCACGGTCCCATGAATAGCAAACCAAGTGACCTAATTCCACTCTCATGGGCGGCCCTCAGCGGCTCCATGGCCACCGCACTGGAGCTGACTCATCACTTCCAGAGGGGCAGAGATTGGAGCTTTCAGGCCCTGAGGATTTTGCTGGTTTGTTATTAATTTTAAATTGATTAAAATGAAGTTCTAAAATAGCAGGAGACACTTGCCTAAAGAAATGGTTATCAAAAAAGAAAGAAGGAAATAGTTGGTCTGTGGGAGTTAACTGTGTGCTTAACAACCGCTGGCTCCTGCAGCTGAGGACACCCGTTGCAGCTTGGAGGAGTCTTATGTCAGCTGTTCTGTCCTGGCAGATTAGCAACAACAGGATTAATCCATCATTATTATAAAAAACTGAGAACTAGAAACTGTCCTTGCTTATACCCAGCGCAACCCCCTGGCGTCCTTGTCCACAGCAGAGTGGTATTACAATTTCAGCTACACAACTTTGTCCAGAACTCAAGATCTCCTGGGGAAGTGCATCCCTGCAGGAGCATTCCATTCTCTGCAGCTCCTCACATGGTCCTGAGACTCCCTGGGGTGGCCTGTGGGCCATCTGTACTAGAACAGGCTGTGTGTCCCCTGCTGGGCCTCCCAGGGAGGGTGCCATAGCCAGGGCTGGCAGGACAGATGGGTGGAAGATCCTTTTTACCACTGTCAGAGGGCTGTCCTAAATAAGCTTCTTTCCTGGGATGTTCTCAGTGCTGTACCCGCCCCTGCTGTGCCAGGGGGAACTGCCTTACCCTGTGGAGCAGGGAGACTGTTGTCCCCAAAGATTTCCATCTGCTGCAGTGTAACTGCACAAGTCAGGCTTCTGCAGAGAGATGAAGCTTTTCCCTTTTGCCTCTCCCCTTTCCCGCTGGTGGGGCAATGGGTGCAGGCCACCAGCCAGCCAGCAGCCCAGGGTTGCCCATGGACCTGCCCAAGCCACTGCCACTAAGGATTCTTCTGTGCTGTGGTGGGCTCCAGAGATGCAGGAACCCCCTCCTTGGAGGCTACAGAAACAAGGTCAGAGGCCAAACTCCACAGGGATTTCTCCCTGAGAGTTCATCCTAGGGCCACCATACCTCAGCATTCTTGCCACTGCTCTGGAGGGGTATGGGGCTGCATGGTCAGGATGCCATGCAAGGTCTGGCCCTGGCGTGTTGGGAGGGATGGTGCTCTGTTCCAATGAAAGTCAAGGCGAGTTCAGGCAGCATAAACAGATTAATTGGTATAGTTTTTTGTCCAGTAAATAAACACCAACAAATTAAAAAAAAAATATGGGCAGGTGGAAGTTTCCATGGTACTTCAGAGAAGACAGAGCAGGAAGGTGAGAGGAGTGAAAGAGCAGAATATGGAATCCACTTGGAGACAACGACGCAGCAGACATTGTCTGTCAGCCTCTTTTATGTCTGTCTAAAGAAAGAGACCTGTTCTTTCAGTGAAACCAAAGAATGAAAATTAAAAAGTAAAACAATATGGAATAATGGAAGACTTCTACAAAAACAATTTGACACTTCCTATTGATTGAAGTAATGGAGCAGCAAGTTCTACCAACTTGCATAAAAGCACCTTGGGTCTGCTTTAAAAATCCCTGTAAAAGATACAGTGATGTCCACTCCTGTGCTGTTCACCTGTCTGTTCTCACCTTTAGATGTCAAAAGCTGAAGTGCTGTAACTTCATGTGCCAAAGCAGAGCCTACTTCTCCTCCCTGCACTCAGCAGTTGTCCTTGCCCATGGTGCTGTGCAGCAGGTCCTGGCTCATGGAACACAGAGAGGTCCTGCTCGCTCCCCTTGTGTCAGCTGGGATGGCTGGAGAAGCCACCTTCTCTTCCTGCATCCTCTGAGACCAGGTGGGATGGGTTCCTTCTTAGGGCTTGCTGTCCCACCTTTGGCAGCAGAGTTTTGTCCCGGGTGGTTCTGTCCTGCTGTGATGTCCTTCCTTTGGCTTCACCTTGGGACCCAGGAATGAGAACAAGAGAGCAGTTTGTGTCGTGTGGCATGTAGACAGATGTTCTGTCATCAAATGGCTTATGTGGAGGTTTTAACATATCCCAATTTCTTTCCAACCAAGCTACTTTCCAAAATAGTAAATTATATGAATAAATTCCTTTTTGTGTTCAGACAGAATAAGATTTAGTGTTTTACTCAAATTAGAAAATTATGAAGTCAAGTAGGAAGAACACTGGGTTACAAAATGTTCTTGCTTCATTCATTTTGCCAGTTATAATTTTAGTTTAAATTATTTATGGCACTCCATAATGTACTAGTTAATTTACAGTAGCATATTTTGGTACAGTATTAAAATTAGGAGAGTTACTGAAACACTTGCTGTTTACCATTTGCTGGTAATATACACATTAATTATGCATATATTAGAATGGCTTTAAAGTATGTGTAGCCTCAGCTGGAAGGTTAAGGTGTTTTAGACATGTTTGTTCTTCATATAGTTAAAAATAGTGTCCTCTAAGACCTGATCCTAAAGTAGTACATGAAATCAGTGCCTATTCATGGAAGGAAGGTTCTGGCAATGTGAAAATTCTTTCAGTCTTTGTAGGGCCAGGCCTCATCAAGCAGACATTAAAGAGCACTTCAGTGTTTTAAGGGAAATATTCTTATATAAAGTTATTTTATTCCTATTTCTTTTTAGATGAAAGTCCAACAAGCCTGCCTCCTCAGTCCTGTACAAGCTGCTGCAGAATCTGTTTAAGCACTGCTGGTGTTTATGAGAACACAGGTGTAAGGGGTGGAAAAGTGCAGTCCTTGGGCACATGAAACATGACTTTGACAAAACAAAAATGCTGTCAGGTTCACAAGGAAAACAGACTTGAAAATAAAGCAAATATTTTTTCACACTTGTTAAGTTTTATCACTCAGCTGTGCTATTTCTAGTAGTTGTAGACATAACATTTTGCAGAAAGAAACTTGACATATCTATTCAGCTGGTAGTACTAAGTTTCCCTGTACTGATACCACATCTTGCCAACAATCCTATCCTGTGGTGGGAGTTGTGTTCAGTTACCTGCAAGACAACTGGCTGCCTTCATTGTGCATTTCCATTTCTTTGAGCCAGAGATAAGACATGCCCAACTAGACCAGGAATTAAAACAACCCAACACGTTAATTCTTGTTTGGTGAAAATGCAGCTCAGGTTCTTAGAGCAAAGCAATTATATTCTCTGTATTGTCACAGGTTCTGCTATTTAGTGGTAATAGCTGTTGAGCATCAAAAAACCCACAACAAACAAACCAAACCAAACCCAACCAAGGATACTCTGCCTAGCAAGTGTCCTACCTTACTCCCCGTTTTTCTTCTTTTAGCCCCAGGCTAAGGGTACTGCTTCTGGAACAAGACTGATTCAGCCCCTCGAGCTCTACCCACAGCCAAACTGAGGGTTTAGTTTTCCTGCTCACCCATAATCTGTGCCTCCTTTCTGTCCCTGGAACAGAACCTGAGGCTCTGTGCCCTCGGAATCAAGCCCCTTACCCCAAAAGCCCAGTGCCCATCGTGGGCATGGCGCTTCCCCAAGAAAACTTGAGAGACACATTATGCATTTGCTTAAGTTTCCACAGAATCGATGTCCAGGGTAACATTTGGCCCATTGTATGGTATGACACTAGCTTGCAAATAATATTGCTTCTAACCATAAAGGCTTGGGGAAATCAAAGATTTTACTGTTAAGGAGAAATCTGCAACACTTCTTTTAGCAAACCCTTCAACATAAACTTAGGCAGGACTTGGTCAATCCAAGTTGGGAGGTGCAGAGTCCTTCAGTGGCTGTTGTTTTCTACATTTCTTTAAGAATTTTGTGTGTGTGTGTATTGCAGAAAAGCAGAAAAATCACTGAAGGAATTACTCTTTTTTTTTTTTCTTTTAATTTGTTCATAAGGAAATTCAAAGTAAGGAAATCTCACCAGGAGGAACACCCACATGCAGGTACCAAATGCCTGCATGCACCTACATTCAATTGATGCAAAGAAGCTGAATTTAAAATGTGCTACAGAACAAAGTAGGGCCAGCTGGAGGATTTCCTGCTGGAGAAAGGAAAAGCCTGTGGAGGCAGTGGGTCGGAATGCTGAGCAGTGACACATTCCTGGTGGCTGTAAATAGTGTATCTGGGAGGAGGGGAATGGGAATATCATGATTTGGTTATTTGGATTAGTGAACTCTTCCAGTTAATGATTTCTTTTTCATTTAGCATTCAAAATGTTTGTATTTCTTTATGTCTATTAAAATATATATACATATACATATGTGCATGCATATCCATATCCATATCCATATCCATATCCATATCCATATCCATATCCATATCCATATCCATATCCATATATTTGGGGTGAGGTTCAGTAATTATCCATTATAAGAGACTCCAGACCTCCTGTGTGTGTCTCTTGAGCACAATGAAGCAACAGAGGGCACACAGAGCGGAGTCAGGGTGGCTCTGAGCCAGGTGACGCATGCCAGGTGCCAGCGTTTGACCTGAGCACGGCTTTGGTTGTTGAGCCCCTGGGCTGCTGCAGGGGTGGGAGATGGGGCCGTGGCTGCCCAGGGCCTCTCCCCGCTGGGAGGGAGGGGAGGGCTGGGGGGACCCCCATGGCCATTGCAGCCTCCGGGCTGGAGGAGGCAAAGGCGGCTGCAAAGCTTCTGAGCGGAGCCCGGGTCCCGCTGCCGGCGGGCACGTGTGTGGCACAGTGCTGCCACTTCTCTTTTTGTCCTCCCGTGCCAGCGCTGCAGGCGGGGGATGAGTGACCGGAGAGTCACGGGGAGCCAGACCCTGGCGTCTGCCCCGTGCAGCTCCGTGCCCTGTCACCGCTGCCTTTCCTGCAGTGGTGACGATGGCAGGTGGCATTTGCTCCATGAAACACCTTGTGGATTTGACTGTTTCACAGACTTTTAAAGTTACTAGTATTTCATTTACCAGGGACTAATAAAAAAAGCTTGTTGGAGACAAGTAAAAATGCATTTAATTCAGTACTTCTCTTGCAGTCTCAATCTCACCATACCTCTAATTTTAACTGTAGGCTGAATCATTTTCATCCTACTGCTTTAAAATCAGGCTTGTCTGCTATGTTTGGGAAGTACAATGCTTTTTCTCTCTCTTAGTCAGATCTGTCCTGCCAAGCTTCTATCACTCGGTGGATGTAAAAATAACACACAGCCAAGGATGATTTGCAGAGTTAGTTTTATTACTGTAAGCAAAATTGAAACATAAAGGATGCCAGCATACATTATGCAGATGGATTTATAAAAAAATATTAAATGGAAAGTATTAGCCCCAGTGAAATATTTAACCTTGTTCTGACATAATTCCTCAGGGCAGAGTTTGCATTGTGTGTGCAGTGCAGTCATTCCACAGTACTTCTCTCTGGGTTTTGTTCCTCCGGTTCCTCATCTGCCAAGCCTTCTGCTGAAGCTGCAGTGGTTAATGTTTGTCTAATTAAAGCACTATCTTACTCCTTGTTCTTAAAACTACCTGATTTGGTTTTTACAAGTCCAAATGCTTCTATTTGAGATAGACTCTTGGCATGAGAAATACAGGTGGAATAGTTGTAGCCTGGCAGTGCTATAAACCATGGAGACAGCTGTGAGGTGAAGCCCTGAAGCAGGTAGGGCTATTCCAAACACTGCATCTGCAACACCCTTGTACGTGTGGGGAGAGAGAGCAGAAATACAAGGGAAACACCATGGTATGTATGTGATTGGAGCCCATCAGAAACATTGCTCCCCTGGGTCCCTGGCTTAGGATGAGCATGGCAAGACTAGAAAAACACTGAAAGTGGCACAAATCCAAGATTGAGCAAATTTGGTCTGTTTATGTACAAAATCTGGGTTGATCTAATTTTGCATTTAGAGTTTGGCTTCTTCACATGAATTTGAATTGTAAAGCAGTGACTGATACTTATTTATTTTTACTTTGAGTTAATTTGAATCTGCATCTCGGCAACAACTTGGGTTTTTGGACAGCACAGGAGACACTACTGTACATTTCTGCAACAGAAGCGTATGGAAATGCATTACACCAGCTGATGTAGAGTTGTTGCAGCTCTCAGTATGGAGGAAGTCCCAGTGCTGCCATTCCTCCTGGCAGCAGAGCCATCCTGCCCTGCTGTGGGGCCGTGCTGCCAGAGAGAGGGTGTTGGGAGAGGAGCTCTGGGTCTCCAGGAGCCCAGCGGGGTGTTGCTCCCAGGCTGGCACATCTTCCACTTGCTAGTGTTATGTGTGGACTTTGGCCCATAACATCCTTCCTTGTGAAGCTTTGCTTTACTTCCACTATCGAAAAGGCAGAACAGATCTCTGCTCGCTGTCAAGTGTGAGTCAGTTGGCACAACCCCAAATCTCCAGTTTGCCAGGCTAGTTCTGGAGAGCCTCGGCAATGGTCCCTGCTTATGGAGACAGGCCAGCAGCTGTCAGCCATGTGAGTGGGAACAACTGATGTTTTACATAAGAAAAGATAACTTGGTTTTAGTTTGTCTATCTATTTTATACATTTGAGTAGTTTCAACCCCAGTTTACCAGTCTGCCAAGTCAAAGTAAAGCACCTTTCAGTCAGCTGTTTGCCCTGATCAGCCTGACATCAGCAGGACCAATGGCAGTGATCTGTGGTGATTATTTGTGCTTCCAGAGGCTGTGGGATCTCCCCAAAGATCAGCCCTGTGGGACGGAGCACTGGACAAATGCAAAGCAGGCACGTGGGCAACAGGAGGTGTCTGTGCATGGGTGGTTTGTTCACTGACTGAATGCAAGGCTGTGCTGATCAGACGTGTCCTGCAGCAGCTGCATCATCTGGTTGTGCCTTTCCATCATCAACAAGCAGGTGTTGGCCACAGAAACAGGCTGTGCTTCATTGGCAGCTCCCAAAAAGGTGCCACCTGAAAAGCTAGTTGTGTATTTGTAGCCATAGACTTATCTGCTGTTGAAAAAAAAAGTGTACAAATGCCTCCCCACCCAGCTAGGCAGACACAAGTGTCCATGTTCTTTTGTCTGCTGCCCCAGTGACTGCTGCCCTGGTGCATCTGATATTGTCCATGGAGCATTTCCAGCTCTTGCAAACAGACAGTGATGGAGCATAGAGCAGCATCCACTAATGTCACTTGTCAGGTGCTTCTGAAGGACAAGGTGGGGCTCAGTGTTTGGAATACACTTAAAGGGATATCTTCGCCTCAATTCCTCCATGGCTTCAGCACAACAGTAGAAATGGTCTTAGTAGAAGCACCTCTCCCTATATTGAAGATAAATTTATTAAGAAAAACATAGACTAAAATGAAGGAACACTTAGAAATATTAAAAAACAAACAAAGATGGATTCAGTGAATAATGTATGTCAGAGCAGGCCTTCAAATAGGTGTTCCCTTTGTGCACTACCTCAGTCTGGGTGAGGTACAGAGTTTATTCAAATTGAGTTAATTGGGTAACTGATTTGTTAGAGAGGTTGTCCAATAACAGGGTGTTTGGTGACTGATCAAGGGGTGAGATGAGATCTCTGGCTGTTCAGGGGCAGAGGGGAGAGTGAGTCACTGGCACGTGCTCCATGGGATTAATGTGGTAAATGGAGAGCAAATGCAAGTGATTATTGGCATTCAAAAGCAGCTAGTCTGGTCACTTGGAAAATGCCAGTTTGCATCCTTGTCTTCTGAAGGGGTTTATTCTCCTATCTGTAAAATGGTAATGACAGTCCCTGCTCAGCAGCCTTGCTATGCCATGTGTTAGCAGTCATGGCTCCTGTCACTGTTTGAAGTGACTTGTCACTGTTGCTTTCCTTGGAATTGCAGTATTTCTGCTCAGCAAAGGTGCAGCTAACCTAGAGGTAAAGGAGCGAGAACAGCAAGTGTGAGATTATGTGGTGCACAGGAGAGGAGGCAGCTCATTCTAACAGACATGCAGTGGCTTGTTGAGGTGGAGCTGTGAATCCAGCTGCAGGATGCAATCTAGGATCTGCCTGGGCTTTGAAACTGGATGTGGCAATCAGACAGCAGTCGTGTTCTCTGCTGCTGTGCCTGTATTTTGAAAAACAGCTTTGACACAGACATGCATAACTGATGGCAATGGGCTTGTGAGTGTAGATACAGAACAATCAACCCCGACCCCTGAACATAGCAGGTGGTGACTGGTTTCTCCTCCGTGGAAATTCCCACTTACTGCAGTGGAGGCTGAGTGTCCCAGGCAGAGCAGTCTTACAGACCCATAGAATTGTTTAGGTTGGAAAAAGTCTCTAGGATTAAATACGCAGTTTCCAGGTGTGACCTGCGGTGTGTTCTGATCCTGGAATATGGACGTGGGGGCAAGACTGGAGCCCTCTGTTCCAGAGCAATGGAATGCTGGTGCGGTGCAGCCCAGAGCTCGTGCCTTCCTGAAGTCACCCGGGGCTGGCTCTTGGCTTTGGGCAGCAGCCGCAGCAATCTTGTGCAACTGCACAGAAACCGAGCGTGAGGGGGCTGTGGGTGCCTGCTGTGGGATCAGCAGGGGGCTGGCCGGTGCAGCAGCCCCCTCTGCCCTGTCAGCAGCGCACAGGAACCCTCTGGGGACGGAGTGAGCCCCTGGCCACAGGACCCCTCTGGGGCCGGACCGAGCCCCGGGGCACAGGAACCCGCTGGGGCCGGACCGAGCCCCGGGGCACAGGAACCCTCTGGGGACGGAGGGAGCCCCTGGCCACAGGAACCCTCTGGGGCCAGAGTGAGCCCCTGGGCACAGGACCCCTCTGGGGCCGGACCGAGCCCCTGGGCACAGGAACCCTCTGGGGCCGGACCGAGCCCCGGGGCACAGGAACCCGCTGGGGCCGGACCGAGCCCTGCCGGGCTCCACCGGGTGTTCCTCCCGGGGCAGGGAGCTGCGGGCCGTGGCCGAGGTGCCTGCGGGCGGTACGGGGTGTGCCGATGAGTGACTCCTGTCTGGCACGGCTGAGATGGTTTCAGTGAAACTCCGGGTGACATCCCGCCGGGGCTGGGCTGGCTGCAGGGCCCTGGCAGGGGCTGTGGGCACCGCGGTGCTGCCGAGCCGCTGCCCAGGTGAGCGCACGGAGGTGTGAGTGGGGATTTCTCCTGCGCTGTGGGTGGCTGTGTCCTGTGCTGTTACCAGGCGGAGCTGCAGTAAAACATCGCTGTGCACATCGACACACTGCGACAGGGGCTGTCTTTAACTGTGGGAGTGTTCTTCTGTACACCAGCTCCAGACCAAGCAGCGCTCAGCCGCCTCCTCCCCTCATGCAGGGAGGTTGGGATGAATCTCATCAGGTGTAGCAGCATCCAGACACCTCACAGGCGTTCGATTACAGTAATATCTGCCTCGTTCAATGCCCAGAGGGATAAAATAACTAAGGGGATGCTGCTCTTTTTCTTATCACTTTATTTCTCTTTTATTACGTGGGTTACAGCCTTTGTTCCAAACACAGTCCAAGCTGCCTTTGAAATCAGCAATGTGACTGCATCCTCATGCACTGCATCGTTTCCTTTCTTTTTCATACAGTCTCGTTGTGTTTCTCCCTTGCCGAGCGCGTTTGCAGCACTGCGGTCTGACGGAGCTGGCGGCGGAGCCGAGCGGTGATTAAATCACTGTCACAAGGTCACGCGGTGAGTCGCTGCTGCTGCCAAGAATAGCACCCCGAGCCTCTTGGCTCTCCCGAGCCCTCCCTCGGCACTCCAGCCTCCTTTCCTTGGTGAGCATGATCTGATTCATAATGCAGCAGCTCTGCTGTGAGGCTGGCTACCTCTGTGATCCTGCTGCGGCTACAGAGGAAAGCAGCCAGGCTCAGGCAGCGACAGCGATTGCACATGCCTGTAGCAAAAAGTCTAAACCCCAGAAATGGTATTTAGCAGCTTATCTTATCTACAGATAAGCTCATAAAATGTACTGACTGGTTAAAAATAGGTTTTAAAGTTCTTGGCAAACATCTCGGGCTTTTTCTTCTTTGTTTTTTGCTGCACTACAAAAATACCATTTCAATTATTCTTATTCTTATTGGCTTTTTCTGGTCTTTTTGGAAAAGAACCAAATTATTGATGGGTGTTTTTAGCTTTTAATTGTGCCTCAAGTGCTAAACTTATTCCTGCTATTTGTTTGCAATATGTTTAGGCTATGTTTAGGCAAATGCAAATATAAGTGGTTATTCAGTGTCTTTGGCACTCTGAACAGAATGTACTGAACTCCTGGGGCTTGGTACAAAGCTTCAGCCTCCAGCACTAACAAAGCCCGTGCAGGCAGCAGCTAAAATAGGAGAACTACCTAGGCTTTACAGAGGGAGTTCAGAAGATCTGGGAAGACCATAGATCATGTGTTTAGCTTCTGTGCTATGGACTGGATAAACAAAATAAGGGCATTTTTGCCCATGTCCTGTTAGCTGAGGGTGCTCTTGAGGTCTGGGCATGCTCAGCCTGTAGTGCTGGGGCCTGTGGAGCCTTTGCAATGTGTATTTCACCAGCAAGGTTCCTCTGGATGTAGTGGCAGTCAGTGTGCTCCTGAGGCACAATGGAGGCTTTCCTTGGCCAAAGGCCACAGGGCTGGAGTGGAGGGAGCCAGCACGGTGCTGCTGCCTGCTGCGTGGCCACTGGCAGCAGCTCAGGAGTTTTACAATTGTTTGCCTGTTACCCAAGCTATTTCAAGCTGTGATGGAATAAGGATGGCATTTGATTGCAGTACTGTGCACAACTGCCTGGCTTTTATAACCCATGTTTTAAATGGGAGGTTTTTCTATGTGTGCCTTTGTCTTCAAATAACTCCAGACTCGTAGGTTTAGGCTTGGTGCTCTCTGCTGGCCTTTGCTGTGGCCTGACAGGAGAAACTCACAACTCTCACTCCAGAGCATGCTGGGTTACTGAGGTGAGAAGCCCTCTAAGGAAGAGGGTCGTGATGACTGTGGGGCACATAGAACAGAGCCTCCATCCTGGGTCTAGGTCTCATGATGGAAATAAGGTTGTCTTTGTAACTCTGTCTCTTTATTGGGCTTTATTTATCATCTCTGCAGGTGTGTCTGTGTCTCCTCATCTTGAGTTCATTGAGCAGGTGGCATAATCTGTAAAGACTTCAGTATCTGGTGCTACAGGATAAATCTGTCCTGACATGGCAATGATCAGCTGCTAGTGCTGGGTTCTACTTTTCTGTGTTCATGTGTCTCTAACAGTGGAATGAGTGGCCTCCATCTACCAGATAACATACACCTAAAACTGAGGCTCTCTTGTACCCCAGAGACTTCTGCAAGCAGCCTGTCATGCAAGTTTGGCCCCACACTTTTCAGTGGATTAGGTATGTTGGTGGTTATAGTGAAGTTTAGTCTCATGTCACTTGTTTCAGTGCTGTGGGGAGTGAGGCAGCAGGCTTGCTGCTTCCTGCAAGTGAGTGCAGCCAGGAGATGGATGTTTGCCATCTGGGAGGAAAACCAGGACTGGCATAGCAGGTAGTCAGTCAGTCATGAGAAAAGGTAAAAAAAGCACTTAGTGGAGAGAGGGATGAAGTACAGAGAGGCAGAGAGGCAGAGAGGCAGAGAGGCAGGGATCAGTCATGGATGTCTTTTGCCTCCTTACATCATAACCTGAGAAACTCTGGAAAGCAAATGACCAAAGCTGCTGCTTCAGGCTGTCTTTGGGTGAAAAGGAAAACCATGGGACATCCCTGCTTTATTCTGAGTGTTTTTCAAGGCCCATGTAGATAACTGATATCCATAAAACAAACATGCATTGGTTGTCATTTGAAATTAGATTTCTGCCCATACGCTCTTTTGCTTTCCTGTTTTGATGGTCAAGTTTTTATAAAAAAACTTTTGATTTTATATTTCCACACTGCACATATAAATACCAGATTTTGGGCAACTGTGTACCTCAGTCATTGACACAAATATCTGATACCTGTGACACTCCAGGACTGGAGCCCTCTCCCAGCCTTGAAAGCCAGAGCCCAGGGGCTGCTGAGCCATTGTGCAGGCTGGTGCTGCATGCATGAGAGGCAATCACCTTCTGCATGAAGTGAAATTACAGCTGATGAAACCTCCACCTGTGTATAATGTAGGTTAGAAGGAAATTTGGAATGGCTGGTATGTTAGCATGAGCTACAGTTTGTGCTGTTGGGGCCCCAGGGATGGCTTGTTACTGCAACTGCTATTTCCCCAGAAAACCTTCGCTTGAAGTAAAGAGGCAAATTGTAGCAATTTGGCCCAATGCAAGTACACGGTGCCCCAGAATCTAACTGTGCAGTCACTGTAGAGAAGGCTGTTTGAGTCAGCTTTTAGTCAGAAGTATACAAAGAATTTGATCCTTAAAAAATCTAGCTAATTCATTGTCTAATTTTAGGTTACAACTCCTCTACTACAGATACTATCTGAGGGACAGCTCAGAGCCATTGAAGCCAAGGCTACCATCCCATCTGATCCTGGTTTTACTAAATCAGATTTAGGGCCAATAAGACCCAATGGGTCTTATTCTTACATGTACTTTATTGTTGTGTCCTTTCTGTTGATTTCAGGGTTATGAACCTTTATGCAGCAAGATTTGAAGCATCCAGATTTCAGCTTAGATCAAAGTCCCTAGGATTCTCTTGTGATTTCTGGTAAGGCTTCTTTATGGTATTCCTGATTAACATGTTGACATCATAAGGTTTTACTGTGTCTGAAATGCCATAGGAATTTTCTGCTGACCTTTCAAAAACTTGTTACACTTCAGTGCCTTTTGCTTGTGATTTCCAAATCCTGTGTCCTGTAAAAGCAATTCTTCACAAAGCTTTGGATGTGCTTTCCAGCACTTCCTGAGGGTGTCCCTGATCCAAGCTCTGCTTTGGTGTGAATGCATGAGAAGCTGAGAGACTGATTACTTTCTGCAGCTCACCTCCATTTTTCCTCTTGTGTTAAGGGCCATAAAGCAGAAAAGTAATTGAAAAATGGGAGCTGAAGACAGTGCTGTCTATGTACTTGTGAGAGCTGGTTGCCCTTCTTCTTCCTTGCCTCTTTACTCAGTTGTTATGTATTTGGATTGAAAATGGAGGATTTTTGTCTGGCTGAGGCAGGCTGGCTGGCAGCTGGTGGCCACCACTGGCCCAAGGGCTCCTGGCCCTGGACAGGCCACTTGTCCTGCAGTCCTTGCAGCAGCTGGCTCTGGATGAACAGCTTGCTTTACTTGGAAGGCTGATACATCCATGGGCTGTGACACGATAAACTGAGCAGCTGAACACTTTGGAGCCTGCAAAGCACAACAGAGGGTTGAGTTTTGTTGCATTTTGAGCCTGTGGAAGGCAAAAGTAACACTCTGGCATTCTTTATTCCTGTGGTCCCGAGATGGAGTATGGCAAGTTGCAAAGCCTGGTGGGAGCAGACAATGTTTGTGCTGACAGCTGAGCTTGAAATGTTTCCTGTCATGGAAAAGATGAACAAGCCAGTTCCACATCAGCTTTCTTTTCTGAGACTTGTGAGTACTTCAGTGTTGCTGCTATTTCAATTCCTGAGCTGCTGCCCTGTGGGGGATTCACACCATTGCTATGCATGGTCCAGTGTCACCTTCCCAGAAATGGATGAAGGGGGAAGAGCGCATGAGCCTCCCAGTGCTCCCTCCTCTGTCTCCTGCCCTTCATGATTTGCTCTGCTGGGAACTGCCTGAGATACAGCAGGGGCAGGAGACACCAAGGTGGCATCAGAAGAGGAGAGCATAAAGGGACCAAAGAGAGAGGAAATGCACGAACCATGGGCAGAGAAGGCTGGGATGCCATCCTTGGTGCCAAAAATCTTTATCTCAGCCATGGTCAGCACCCTGTGCTGAGGAAAGAGCAGGGCCTGTTACACCTGGCCACAGTAATCCATAGCTTGAGCAAGGAAAAAGCCATCCCTTCCTCCTGACGGGTGGAAGAACGTGGCCAGTCCTGAACAAATCCATCCCAGGTGTGTCCCCTGTAGTCACTGCTGCAGGGGTCAAACTCCTGCTCTGGCAAGCTCAAAGGAAAGTTCTCAAAAGGCCAACAACATGCTTACCTGATGCAGCTCTGGGCTTTTGGAAGCTCATGTTGCCAATCACACATGATGTAAAAGCCTCATTCTACAAGCAGATGATGCAGTACCAATAAGTGAAGTCTCTGAAGGGATGAAATTGTCAGCTAAATTCTACTGCTGCAGGCCTTGCACACATGGAAGACAGCAGCTGTATTTTCTGGGAAAACCAATAGGTGCAGCACCATCCCTCTGACCAGGAAGCCCTGAAACACTGAAGAGAAGAACCTGCAGATTTCTTTTTGAGGTTTTATTCTCTTGCTACAATTGCAGGCAAAGAGAACTAGATTTTTCTGAAGCATACACCTGCAGTGGAGAGCCCTGTGTGCATTTGCCATTGCTATGAGCAGTTAGTATCAGGGTTGAACAGCAGCTTGTGAGGATGTACCAGGTGTTTCATGGACGAACTTGGAGAACAAGATACTGATTGATCCTACGACCTTCTTTTCACAGGTGTTCTGAAAGGGGCAGTGAATCTGAGGCACTTGGGTCTCTTTGGGTCAAAGAGGGAAGATGGCCTAATTAATCATGCTGCAGTCATTGTCAACACCCATGGCACATCTCCTGAGCCAACAAATAGCCCTTGCAGTGGATGTCAGTGGGTACAGAACCAGACTGCGAAGAAACTTACTGGAATTTCCTTTCCTTTTGCTTCCCTGGGAGCAGGATCTTCTCCCAGACACCCTTAGCCAGCATGAACTCTCTTCTATAGAGTGGTGGATCCTTAACAGGTGTGGTTGCTCTGTTTCCACTTGGTTTGCCCTGTGCTGTCCAGCTTGCTCAGCAGTGATACAGCTTTCTACAGCTTGCTACCTTGGAAGTCTTTTCAAGTACGAGGCAGGTACTTCAGGAAGGGAAGCAGTGATTCAGTGCTAAAGCTACCATTCTTTGTACTCAAGCTTGTTCCTCTGTGTGTTTGGACACTCATGCGTATCTCCTCTCCAGCATTTTATATCCCTCTTCTCTTTAGTGCTTTATCTCCCTTCTGCTCTTTAGTGCTTGTTATCTCTTGTCAGCTCTCTGCTACAGGGGGGAGGACACTGTTTGAGGGGAGTGCTGTGGATCAGCCTCATCTGGCATCTCCAGGATGTGGTGATGGATGTTTCATGTGAGTGTGTTCCTCCTTCCACAGCTGTATCATACATCTATGTTCTTACTGCTGCCTCCTGTAGCACATTCCATGCTTTGGTCTTCCCATCCCTGCCTGGGCTCTCTTCTGCAGGCAGCTGCTGGTGAGTAGCCTGTTTGCTGTCTGGCTGCATCCACTGTCCCATTTTATTTCTCTGTCATTCATTAATGGGTGAATACCTTATGCAATCTCCATACCCACCTGTCTGGAAATCGTTCTCAGTCTCTGGTTGTGAGTGATATCTGCATGTTTCTGTTTCCTGGTTCATCTTCCACTTCCTGGCTCTGATTCTCCTCCCATTCCTAAGCAATGTGGCTCTGCTGCACACAAGAGAATTGTGCCAGGGCCTGGAGTGAGCCAGGAGCAGTCATCCCCCAGCTTCACAGGTACCTGAAGGAACCAGTGAAAGTGGCTGGTGTCCTGAATGTGCAAATGCAGGTGTGTGACAAATGAGCCAGTTGCCCATATTTTTGTGAAGTGAGTGAAGCAGGTGTATGCAGACAGGCAGGGTTCTACTGAGGGAGCCTCCTCTGCGCATGTGGCTGCTCCAGTTTGTCCCCAGTGCCACATTACTGCCTGTGGGCCTCTGCCCTTGGCCTGTGGTGAGAGGAGATGAGCTGCTGGCAGGAAGGTAGCAAGAATGAGCCACTTAAACATAGGTTGCTAATGGCTGTGTTCCCAGTCTCCAGATGTGTGGCTGCTCTGGGGTGCTGGGACCTCCCTCTGTGCTGTGGCAGACAATTCCATTATTAGCTTAGTGGCAGCTTTCCATATGCCAACACTCATGACTGCAGGACTGTTTAATTTTCACTATGAAGTATTTAATTTGTCAGCTGTTAGCTTCTGCTTTGTAAAGATCAAATGCCAAAGTCCTTACCTAGATTTTTACTCAGTTAGGGCTGGGGCATGGATCCTGTATGAACAGACCATTATATCTAGTCAGGATCAGGGGCAGGATCAGAGGCAGCATAAAGTCTTGAGTTCAGAAAGTCAGTCACTTCTACGCTGATCAGTAGAAACCCCTTGTCTTCAGGGATGGGTGTCTAATCTCCCTACTTCTGTTAATTTCTATTTGGAGAAATGAAAAACCAGTACTGCTAAGAACACTGCCCACTCACATTTTGAAGCTGGACTGTGCAGATGAGGCGTGTGGTTGTGAGTGCCTGACTGAAGGTTCTGGCCCCTCTCTAGTGGAGAGCTGCTCTGTGAGCAAATCATCCTGCAATTCACTGCTGGGGGCCTCTCTTTAATTATTGAGTGCCAGAATAGATGTATATTGAGTTACCTTGCTGGCAAATAAAATCTCCAGCATCTCATGTAACGGCAATATTCTCAGTTTTCCTACCTGCATAACATGGTCTTCCTCAAAGAATCTAAAGCAAGACAAAATGTGGTTTTCTATATTGGTTGTCTAGCAGTACATGTTTCCAGAGAACAACAGGTTGTACACTGGCTTTGGGGATAGCCTTCCCTGGAAGCATGGGTTGCTCTTATTTACAGTCAAGCCTGCACTTGGATGTGCAGCAGAATGAAGCAGGATGTGCACGGTGCATTTTTAAACCAACCAACCAAAACAAAACACCAACCTCCAAAAAATTTGGAAAAAAGAGAGAGCAGTCTAAGCCAGCACAGCTTTATGAGAGCAAAGTCCTGCTTACTAAACCTGATTTCCTTTTATGACAAAGTAACCCACCTAGCTGATCAAGGGGAGCCACTTGATGTAATCTTTTGAGATTTCAGTAAAGCTTTCAATACTGTCTCTCATAATATCCTTCTGGACAAACTCCCATCTCACAGCTGGATAAACATGTCATGGGGTGGGTGAGCAACTGGCTCACAGGTCAGGTGCAAAGGGTGACATGGACTGGCACCAATCCCTTAGTGGAGCTTTGCAGGGCTCCACCCTTGGCCCTGTGCTCTTCAACATCTTCATAAATTACTTGGATGCAGGACTGGAGGGATACTGAGCAAGTTTGCAGATGATACAAAACTGAGAGGAGTTGTGGGCTCCCTCGAAGGCAGGGAGGCCCTGCAGAGAGACCTGGACAAATCAGAGGGCTGGGCAATCACAAACCTGTGAAGTTCAACAAGGGAAGGTGCCAAATTCTGCACCTGGATTGGGGCAACCCTGGATCTATAGACAGACTGGGGAATGAGGTGCTGGAAAGCAGTGCTGTGGAAAGGGTCCTGGGGTCCTTGTTGATGGAAAGTTGAACACTTGCCAGCAGTGCCCTGGCAGCCAGGAGGGCCAAGTGTGTCTGGGGGGCATCAGGCATGGCATCTCCAGCCAGGCAAGGGAAGGGATTGTCCTGCTCTGCTCTGCACTGGGGCAGCCTCACCTTGAGCCCTGGGAACAGTCTTGGCCACCACAATATAAGAAAGGCATTAAGCTGTTAGAGAGTGTCAACAGGAGGGCAACAGAGATGGTGAAGGGCCTTGAGGGGAAGCCAGATGAGGAGTGCCTGAGGGTTCAGCCTGGAGGAGACTGAAGGGAGACCTCGTCACAGTCTACAGCTTTCTCATGAGGAGAGGAGGAGGGGCAGACAGTGATCTTTCCTCTGTGGTGACCAGGGGCAGGACCTGAAGGAATGGCCTGAAGTGTCACACTAGCGCACAACACGAAACGCAGAGACAGAGCGCAGTCACACCCGAGAGAAGGCAAGGAAGAAGAAAGCTTTATTTTGGTTTTCACATTATGTAGAGTTTTGGAAACGACCATCGATTGGAAGGTGAAGTTACATTCTCTTCAACCACACTGGTCAATGACAAAGTCCATCAAACCTTTCTCCTCCCAGGAGAAAGAATGAAAAACAAAAAGACAGTTAGAAAAACATGTGCATGTTTACAAAAGCAGTGTGAGAAACTCCATCACAAGAATGAAAACATCAGAAGGCTGAAAAATGAGAGTGACATTGAAGTTGTCAGAAGAGGTTTAGGTTAGATATTAAAAGAAGTCTGTGGGCACTGGAACAGGCTTCCCAAAGAAGTGGTCACAGCATCAAGCCTGACAGAGTTCAAGGAGCATTTGGACAATACCTTCAGGAACATTGTGTGACTCTGCAAGACCAGGAGTTAGACTCAATGGTCCTTGTGTGTCCCTTCCAACTCAGGATATTCTGTGATTCTGTGGGTTTTGCTCTCACTGCTGTGAAATGTTCCATTTGTGAGCTGTTGCTGTAGTAGACCTGGCCAACATGTCTTGATGGAACTGCAGTAGAAGTTCTGGCCAAGTGGTGCATGACTCCAGAGGCTGCCTGCATCCGTGCAGGCTGTACTGGTGTCACTTGCAGGAGCACTTGGAGGTGGAGGTGGGGAGAGAAAATCAATATACACATTTATAATTTTTCCCAGCTTGCAGAGATGCAAATGGCTGCCAGTGTTCCTCATCCCTCTCTGTCCTGCTGTCACACACAGGCTGCAGGCATCAGACCTGTGAGCAGTGGTTGAGAAATTAGCCATCCCTTGACCTTTGGTTCCTGTAAAATCCTCTGGATAATGTAGTCTCCAGTGGTCACAGCCACGATACAACTATTACATATGTTCTTTCTAAGTGTGGCAAGCAAACGTTGCTGTTCCTTATTTTGCAAAAGAAATAAAACTGTATCAGGATTCCATGTAATCCTGATGGCAGTTTACAAAAGAGAGAAACATTACCCAATGCCTAAATGGAAGAAAAGACAGTACTGTGATTAGTCGAATCCTTTTGTTAGTCACAAGTTCCAGCGAATTTCATGAGTCGGGCAGGAGCTGTGAGCCCGAGGTCCTCCTGTGTGACCCCCAGGTTTGTCCCCTGCAGCAGTGCTGGCAGGAGTGCTGGCAGGTCCTGACAGAGCGACTGCAGCTGGATCTCTGGTGCTGCTGTATCCTGGCGAGAGCAGGGGAGCAGGGCTCCATCTACCGCTGTGTGGGGAGAAGGCAAAAACAACCGGGATGGCATTCCTCCGCACGGGAACGCTGCTGGGTATGGTCAGCTACGTGTGCTTTTCTTCTTCTTCTTTCTTTTTTTTTTTCTTTTTTTTTTTTTATTAAATCAATCAATNTTTTTTTTTCCTTTTTTTTTTTCCTTTTCCCTTATGGCTTCCAGAGCCCTTCACTTCCAGACCAGTTCCCTGACTGGGACATTGTGCAGGTCTGTAGCTGGGGACAGTCCCCACTTGTACATCATGTCATGTGAGGCTGGAGAAAACAGCACGGGAACAAAGTGACTTGTACACACACAGAGAGAATTGGAAGCAGAATCTGAAACGAACCCTGATTTCCAGTCTGTTTCTCTGGCAGGATGGGGTTCATGCTCCAAAACATGTTGAATACAGAGAGTTCTTGGAGGGCTGCAGGAGCAGGAACAGGGTCAGGATAGTGCACAGTTCTGTGGCTTCTTGCTTGATCTGCCAGTGCTCTGCTGCTGAACCTCCTGTAGTTGTACAGCCAGAGACATGTTTCTTCTCTAGATACCCATACCCAGGCATTTATGGGAGAATGGAGCTCTGCACGAGCCATAGCTCCTCTTCTGCCAAGCCTGGGGATGCAGTGAGGGGTGTGAGCCCTGAACCCAGCCTGTGTGCAAGTTCTGCAAGCAAATTTGGTTCTCAATACTTTCAGCTAAAATCCTACTCTTTGCCCTGCAGATTGTAGCTGAATAGTGGACTGGGTAGTCCAGGGTGGCTGTGGCTGTCCATCCCTGGAAATGTTCAAGGCCAGGTTGGACAGGGCTTGGGGCAGCCTGGTCTAGTGGAATGTGACCCTGCTGATGGTGGGATTGGTGGACAAGATGGTTTTTAAGGGTGTCTTCCAACACAAACCAGTCTGTGATTCTATATTGAAAACTGAATATTTTCCCCTGTCCTTGATATTTGCAAAATCATCTGAGTTAACCCTGCTGTGCTGGGTGAGATACTGTTTTACATAGCTGGTACTGCCCAGTTTGAATAACTCCTGAAGGATAATGTGTGCAGTGTCGTTCTAGAAAAAAAACCAGATTTTAGGATTTAGACTACTAGGAAAAGGTGCTAATTTCTCTTTGCAAGTGATTTGCTGGTAGTGAGAACCCATCATTATTCAGTGCTTGCAGGGAACATGAGAAGTGTCTGGATTCTTAGGCTTCCACAAAAAGCTTAACTGATAGTTCTGCACTGCTGGCAGGAAGAGTTTGAGCTCACATTATTTGACTGGGAGAGCTTGTCTCAAGTTATGTGAACAGATGTTTCAAATTTGAGTTCAGCCTGGCAGAAAAAGGAGATCAGTCTAGTCCCCTGCATTTCCCATCTTTTACTTGGGAAAAAAAATCGGAAGTGAGTTTCTTTTTTTCCTTTCTAACTGGATTTTTCTTTACTGTGAAACCAAAATGCAAACTCCTGGAAAGGCGGAGAGATTCACTTTTATCCAACCCAGTACTTACAGCTTTTCACCTGTTTGCTCAGCTGCCTTTTATTTGTCAGCATTTTCATGTGTGGAGCTGCAATTATCTCTGAAAAACATCACAAACAGTTAAACACCCCAAAACCTCCCCCTCAGAAGACATGGTCTGCTTTCCACATTTTAGTGCATTACACAGTCAGGCAGACCTTTGTGTAGTAGCTCGTGTCCTGCAGCAAGAGGAACATAAAAAAATACTTCTGACACAGCTGTCAACAGTTCAACTGTGTGAGGCTTTGCTCACAGAGGTTAGGGAGAAGCCCTAAATCTGAAAAAGCTTTCAAGAGGAAGCACTGAAAATACATGCCAGAAATCAAGGAATAGATTGCAGATGACAAATACACATCTCCACAGACTATCGGGGAAGTATCTGGTTTGACAGTGGCTGTGGAGCCATGGAGCTGGGCTGGACCAGGCTGAACGTGGCAGTGAATGGAAATAATTAAGCCAGATAAACATGCCCAATACTGACTTTTATGGG
This sequence comes from Leptocoma aspasia, assembly GCA_013399835.1. Classification (NCBI taxonomy): domain Eukaryota; kingdom Metazoa; phylum Chordata; class Aves; order Passeriformes; family Nectariniidae; genus Leptocoma; species Leptocoma aspasia. Next base: position 291,298 of record VXAX01002159.1, on the reverse strand, counting down.
AGAATTCACCCATATATTCAATGGGCAGATCCCTCAGACAGCTGGAAGGTGGAGGACCCTCCACTCCTGCTGATACTGCTGTGCAGTTTTTATACCATGCCTGCTGTCTGTAAACCCCAAGGACCTGTTTTAAGGCAGAAGATGGTGTTGTCACCTCCAGTTGGGGACAGGGCAGCAAAACGATCTGTTGGGGTTGGAGAGCAGCAGGTGGTGACACTGGAATGACATGTTGTAACGTGCCAGTCCTTGGCATGTCCCTGTAGGCCTGGAGGAGATCAAGTCTGTCATGAGCAGTGGATAAAGAGATCAAAAGGAGAGGAGCACTTGCACACATTACCCTGGAAGCCACACGGGGAGGCCATGCTGCCAGGCACTGTGGGCACAGGCTGTCCCAGCCCATCTCTTGGGCAGAATGAGCTCCCACATTTGGGTTTAGCCAGTGACACCCTGGTGGTTGAGCTGCTGGCTAAACGTGGCCTCAACAGCATCTTGGAGGCCATGAAATCTTTGGGACTGGAGGAAGTGGGCTGAACACCTGTATGTTCTCCTTGGAGCTACCACAGCCAGTGCAGCAGAGCTGTCACCACACTCAGGACAGCCTGGCCTCGGGTGGGAGCTGTCATGGCAGCACAGGAGCACAGAAGGAGTTGGTTGATTGTAGTCCCTTGTTTACGTGGTAGCAGAGTGCACGGTGCAGACTCTGGAAGTTTGCTGCTGCTGCAGCAGTGTTTGTAGCTTAGGCCCTCAGCTTCCCAGGGATTTCAGTGCTGTGCGATGTGGGAAGGAGCTCGTCCTTTCCTTGGCCACCCCTTTTTCCCACAAAGTGTCTGCTGAATTCTGCCAAATTAATAATTTATTCAACCCTCTCAACACTGCAGCCCGTGGTGATGCATCCCATTAGCAGCAGCAGGTTTGAGTAAGGCTGGGAGTTCCCCAGGTCCCAGGAGAAGGCTGGAATTGTCCCGGTTGCCTGGGGAGAGCGTGAGCGTGGAGGGAGATGGGGACCTGCAGGGCGCAGTGAGGGGTCTGGAGCTGCATCCAAAATAGCTGAACCGTGACATTTTCTCTTGACAGAAGTGGTGAAAGGCCATAGACGCTTCCTTTCTGTGACTCACTAACTTGCAAATCTTCTTTGATTCACACCTTATAAGTAAAATTAGCCTGTGCCTCACTGCTGCCAAACTCTTTCAAAGCAAAGATACTTGTACAAAGGAATTCAGCAACAGAAATGCAATTCACTTGCGGATCAGATTACTGTTATTTCTGACTGGAAGCAGCACCAGAAGTGCTTGCAGGGATTTCCACTTTGCCTTTGAAAAGATGTGCATATTGTTGGTAGAGAAACAGCTATTTGGGAGGATAATTCACATATGTTAGGGGACAGGGAGGGGAATGAGCCCCATGAGGCTGCTGCAGTGATGAGTACAAGAGTTCAGCTTTGGCTATGATGTTCAGTCACTTTGAAACAGGGATCTTCAGCTGTTGTTATTGGGAATGTTGTGATGTGAGCTGCAATTACTGCTGCTCAAGAGGACATTTCCAGCCCCAGGTCTGAGCTTTCACCCAGCACATGGGTCTTTATGCTGCTTATGCCTTGGCATCTCAGAGAGCTGTCGAACATATTCCTTGCATGTGGGAATTCTTCAGGTGAGACTTAATGAAGGGAAGGATTTTGTTGATTCTTAAGGCAACAGTTGTTTGTGACACTGATGAATGTGATGTTACCTTGAAATATGAGCTCACCATCAGCTGGGAGCATCAGTCACAAAAAGATCTGGCACTTAAAATCCATGCTGCTCACAGTCTATATTTTGCAGCCAGCTGTAAGTGAAGCCTCAGTTCCTGTGACGATGCTCTTGGGGACAGAGCCTGATGGCATCTGCAGAGTGGGGCATGGAGGCCAATGGACCCAGAGCCACAGGGAGGAGCTCCAGCCCCTGCACCCACGGAGAACACCACAGTCCCCTCAAACACCAGCACAGAGCAAACATCTCCAACAGGGTTAACTGCCTGGGACAGCCTGGGACAGCCTTGGACAGCCATGAGCTGTGGACTTGTAATGCAGAAACTCATTGGCTCATAATCTGTGGGGGTGAATTTCAGAACAAAGCCAAGAGTGCTCTGATCATACCTGAAATGCTGATACAAATGGTGGAAGGAATGGATGTCTGTAGTATAATATATATAATACACATGCAGACATTTTTCTTCCTGGCACACCAAGAGTTTTAAACCAAATGAGTACAAAAGCGATTTACTTCAGAAAAAGTTAGGCATGTTGCACTGGAAATAGAACTGGTTATACTACTTTACCCCAAAATAATATACTTGGTATCTTTGGGTGTCAAGTGAAGCCTTTCTAAACAATGACATGTTTTTGTGGCCATCTTGGCCAGGTTTGTTCTTTCTGCTTGATGAACTGTACACAGAGAACTGGATCTCCAAGGAGTGATTTTTTTTGCCCTTTGGAAATGTGTGTGAAAGGGACAGCAGCATATGGACTTGGCATGCCCCAGGCATGGCTGTGGGAGCCTGGGAACATTTTGTGCCCGCAGCAAGTGTAGGAAGAAGGGAGGAGGAGGGTGGAGCAAGCGACTGCAGTGAGCTGTGTGGGGATGGCAGTGAGTTACCCTCTGCCAGCAGGAGCAGCAGGGGCCCAGCCCTGACCTAGGCTTCATCACAGCTGAGGTGAGGAACAGGCCTCGTACCACGCTCCTTCCTTGCCTCATGGGTCACAGCAGAAGGCAACATCTGGACCAGAGAGTGCAGATAAAATTGCCAGCCACAGCAAAATCAAGCCAGGTGCTGAAGGAAGGGACAGAAGAGGGGCTGGCTTTGGAAGCTCAGCTGTGTCAGCAGTCAGAGCCTTCAGCTGTGAGTGGAGGCAGAAGCATTCCATGGCTTTTCCAAATGTACCACCATAAGATGCTTTTATGGATCAGAAACTCCAAATGTTGTACAGAACAGTGAACTAAAAATGAGACCATAGAACTCTTGCACAAATTGCAGGTGAGCACAGCCAGATGGGCACACCCAGCACACATGCACAGAAAGCCTGAAAGAGGCTGCACGTGGCCATATCCTGCGCAGCAAGTCTGCAGCACATTGTCTGAGGCAGAGCCAATTGCTGCTTGCAGCTGTAGTGGCAGTGCATTTGGTCTCTCATTATGGATCTTGGACAACAACCCCCTCAACTTGAAAATAACATGTACAGTTAAATAGGGTGTGTTTTTCTCTGCCCCAAATGTGTGATGCACCCCAGGGAGGTCCAGTGAAAGGTTCATGTGCCTTTTGGTAGGTGTTATTGCCCACCTTAACAGATGATGTTCTGATTCACTTACAAGAAGTACTGATAGAGGCTGGGCCTGTGTCCCACTCTGACATCCTGAGCAGATGCTTTTCATCCCTCACTTTTTAATGTTGGTATCTCCCTCTTTTCAAGGAGCAGCAGCAGCAGCAGCAGCAGCCCTGGTCTGGCATCACTGCCAGGTGTACCTGCATGAAGGAGCAGGTGACACGGTGCCGGTGTCTGTGTGCATTCATGCCCTGGTGATGGTTCCCATGCCCTGGCATTGAATATCACATCCCAGTTTTGTGAAATTATGCTGCTTTGCAGATACACAGTCTCTCCCCAGACCTATGGCTGCCCCAGTAACTGCTGGGACCCCCACAAGCCCTGGCAGAGGTGCCAGAACTCCCCTGTGTGCAAAGTGTGCCAAGCTACCGCAGCGCTTGCTCATGGAGCAGGGAGAAGCATGAATGGGAGCAGAATTTAGGTTTATTTTAGTCAAGAAAATTCAGGGATGTTAATTACTGAGCTGTCATCAAGTTCAGTGACTGCAGAACCCAATTAGCCTCTAATTTCAGTTTCATGCTAATGCCATTGTCAGCTCTTTCTGTACCACAGGTGAGGCAGTTTTAGATGTGGCTCCACAGCTGCTTTGTGTGGGTGGCTGCTTCCTAGAACCTGACACCCAGCAGGGAAATTGGGGCAGCATTTGGAAATGCTTTGAAAGGCCCTGGGGTTTTTATACAATTTTTTTTTATTGCTGTCCCACTGCTGCCACACACATGGCTCACATGGGCACCATTTTCCCTTGGCTGACACCCCACCTAGCAAAAGATAAGGCTCAGCCCCCTGTTGAGGCTCACTCACAGATCTGAAGGGGGGAGGCTGCTAATTGCAGGATGCCATAGACATGTCCCTGTAAGCAGCAAGGGAGGACTGAAGTGTTCTTTAGGCAGTGGCCACCTGTGGCTTTCTGGGAGACACTAGGAAGGATGGTCAGCTTTGTCCCACTTGTCCTGGCATGGTCTGAGTGCAGCTGGGTGCCCTCCTGGACATGTGTGCACCCCTGCTCTGGGCAGCACAGCACTGAGCTCAGCCTGCCCAGGGTTCCTCGGCACTGGCTGGGCTGGGAATTCCAGCTGTGGCCATACTTTGTGGCATTCTTCTGCTTGCAGGGATTTCTTCACAGCTCTGGTCTCCCCATGTTATCCCTTATGGATCTTGAACTGGTGTAAAAGTGGGGCCTGGTAGAGTTGCCTGGGCTGTCTGGAAGCACCTGGACACAGTTGGGTTTGGAGCACAGCAGGGAGGTTGGTTCTTTTCTGGAAAATACCAAACACATAAATGGGAACAAATGAGAGATGAGTGCCAACACCTGTACCAGGAGCTCAGCACTTTTATCCAGTGGAGCCATGGCATGGGAAAAATGTCCATAGGATTGAGAAATTTATTTAAACATGTATTTAATGTTAATGAGTGGACCCACAGCACAGGCTTTCTGACTTGGAAGCCAGTTGCTGACATGGAGCAGCTGAGCTTGACTTGTAGAGAATTGTTGCTCTCCAGGGGATTTGCAGGTGCAGCACAGTGACATGTTAACTGTTTGGGCTTCTGGAGGGTGACTGGGATGCCACAACGAGTTTTCCACAAAGAAACTCAGTGAAGCTTCAGAAATTTCCACTGGCTCATGCTTGAGACATGTCCGAGTCCTTACAGCTCTTTTTGAAGGTTTGGAAGCTTTGTTTTCCAGCAGAAGAGGGTTTCTGGGCATTATTTGTTCTGGACTGACCTTCAAATAAAAGTGTTACTAAGACCTGACAACAGAGTAGGTATGACAGCTCTGTCAAGGAATGGATAATCTCCTGTCTTTAAATACACTTTCTATTTATGTTGGCAGTGTACAGACATCTCAGGATTTTACCTGCTATCCCAGACTAACACTTCAAAAGCGCCACCAAGGAAACTTCTCTGCATATCTCTATTTCAAAACTTCTTAACTGAATAATCTGAACTGGCAGATACCTCACTGCCTGTTGAAGCTCACAGCTGAAGAATGTTCAAAAGGAAAAGAAAATATTTGGAAAGTATTTTTTTTACTATCAAACAGACCTGGAAATTGTATCAGCTGAGGGGATATGCCAATTGTTCCTGCAGCTTAATTTTTCATGGTTAGTTTATTTTTCATGTTTACCAGAATGTTTCAGTTCACACCTCAGACACCTCAATCTCTGCAAGTGTCAGGGTCCCCTGGAGGGGCCAGCAGCTCTGTGGGCCCCCAGATCAGCTGGCAGACATCTGCCTTGTGTTAGGAGAAACATGATCTTCCCACTGGCTTGGACCCGTGGAAGGGGGTGGGAACACTATGAAACTGCTGCTGAAACTAACACATAACCCAGCATTTCAGAATAAATAAGCAAAATATACAATGAAATAAATTGGCTGCATTTTCTCAGAAAAAAAGATGAGTGTTTGGGGGAAAAAAATGATGCTTTTCCACACCCTTTTGTAGAAGTTGCTGTGGATGCCAGGTCGGTTGTTACCCGTGGGATTGGCTGCTGGGAACTGGGCCACAGAGGGATGGTGGAGACTGCCTTGGTTTTACCATCTGACTCCAGATCTGGGTTCTGGCTTTCTCTGACACTGCCAGTGCAATCAACAGGGCTTGGCTGGAGTTAATTGAATTAAATGGGACACTTGCCAGGGACACCAGTTATCTCCTGCAGTCATTAGCACAAGAAGGGTGTAAGGATTAGCTCCTGTTTGCTGTCTCAGGTGTTAGTGGTGATACCAGCTGACATGTTAAGGCCTTGTCAGCAGCAGCATGTTCTGGAAGAGACAGCATACTCTTTAGCTGATAATACCTCTATCATTTCTTTTAAATGCAGGTATTCCTCACTGGAGTAATTTTATTTTAGTCCTTGCTTTGAATAGTTTAATGAGCTTCATTTCATCTCTCATTTCAGGGGGTCAGCAAATATATAAGGCAGGTACACTCACCCTTCTGACTGACAACACTTCCCAAAGACTCACTCTCCAGCCCTTGGAGCATGGCCATGGTGTAGGGTGAGTGCTGCAGAGGAGTCACTGGTTCTGGGTGTTGCTGACCTCTGCAGTGGGCGAGGAAGGAGCTGGGCTTTTGATTTCTGAAGGATATTGCTCTGATAAACAAAGAAAATATTTAACTACTGCAGGAAAGCATGGGGATTTGGTCTTCGGCATTCTGGATGAGAGCTTCTGGTCCTGAAGGTCTGTACAATTACTGAGGAAGCAATGGGCACGTGCCCATGTCCCAGCCAAAGCAGGGCCTGTGTCCCACCCATGGCAGTGCCCATGTCCCCTCTGCAGCAGTGACACGTTCCCCATGTCCCACCCACACTGGTGCATGCTCTTGGTGGCTCACCTGGAAGTGAAGTGCTGCTGCTTCCTGGGGCTGGGGAGCACTAATTAACTAATTAACACTAATTAACAAACAAAACTGGCGACGAAGGTCGGAGCTCAGACATCTCTCCCATCCACGGTGTGGGGGGGATGGCAGCCCCTGCACAGGGGCTTTGGGGTGCCTGGGCAGCAGAGCAGCCTTCCCTGCCCAGACAGCCTCCAGCCCTGGGGGTGTTGGCACCTGAGGCCTCTGGGCGAGCCTTGCCCCGTGCTGGCTGGCAGGGAGGTTCTGCCAGAGCCACGGTGGCTGGTCCGGGCTGGGCTGGGCCCTCGGAGGTGAGAACAGCCAGCACTGCACACCTCGGCCTTGGCTCGTTCGTGGGGTCATCCTCCCACACCCCCCGTCACAGCAGGCCCCGTGGTGACGCTGCCAGTCCCGCTCCACACAGCCCCTCGGCTGCTGGGAGAGGCCCCTTGCTTTGGGGAGGCTTTTTAAACTCTCTTTGAGGGGTCTTAAAAATTGCTGAACTTTCAATCTAAGTTCTTGTGATTGAATATTTATTGTTGAACTCAGCATGAAATGTAAAACAAAGCCTAAAACCAGGGATGCTTTTGATTTTAGTGTAAATGCTGACAGCATTTTTAATTTATACAGTATTTTAGTAGTGAATGTTTAAAATTATTCTGGTGTTTTGTGTCCTCAGCTGTTTTTCTCTCTACTGTGGTTAGCCCTAGAGTCTGCGTTGGAATGAGTAACGTGCAGAAGTCTGAGACTCATGACAAGCTCAGCCTAGAGTGGTTTAAGACACGATAGTGTGGGATTTCCTGGCAGTGCCGGGGGTCAGGAGAAGGCTGAGGCGTTCCTTCCTGCTCACAAGGCTGTAACAGGGTCAATTTTCACCTGCCTGGAGCCTGCCAAAGATCACCAATTTGAGTCCATTCTGCCATTGGAAAATTGTTCATTTTCATGTATAAGTCAGAATTAATGTTGTGTGGCGGTGAGAGTGCGGTTCAGGGCAGGGTCAGTGAGGTGCTGACGGGCACTCTGGGGCTACTGGCCATGACCTTGGCACAGACTGCCAGGGCCAGTGCTGGTGCCAAGGCACAGCTGTTAATATCTCCTATACTCTGCAGTAGTATCAAGAAATACAAATACACAGCACTTGGGCAAATCCAAAGATCCACAAAATGCCTTTTGGTCTCCTTAACAGAGTCACATTGATATTTCTTTCATGTGAAATGTCCATGGGGCTTTGCTGCTTCCACAGTGAAGTGCATTCCAAGCAGTAAGTGCAATAACTAGTAAATAGAATTGTAAGGCATGGGGGCAGAGCTGGGCTCCTGCTCTCCTGCAGCAAAGGCAGTGCTGGCTGCAGCTCTGGAGGTTGGCACTGATGCACTTGTGCTGCACAACCACCACTTTCTCAAATAGGTATGTCACTTATGTTTTCCTTAATTAAAATTTCAGCTATTCCTGCCTGTTCACATGCCTGTCTGCAGGTATGTCTGACTGTGACTGCTGCCATGTTTGGAGCTGTGTGGTGGCTGCTGTCAGAACCCAGGAATGCAGCCTCAGGAACAGAACCCTGCGCGGGCAAACTTGGCAGAACCAGGGCAGTGTCTGGAGCAGCAGTTAGGAATCTGGGACTGTGAGCTGACCACACTGTTACTGCCTGGTCTTGCATTCCCAGGAGGACAAATCAGGGCCTTGATTGCCAGGTTTGCAGTTTAAAAAAACCCTTTGCTTTAATGAATGTACAGCCTAAGTGTCATTGTTCTCTTCTCCATTCTGGGTTGTTTTTCAGAAAACAAGACCAGTTTAGGAAATTTAAATCTCTCCTAAAATAGAAATTTTACCTAGAGAAGTCCCTCTGTGCTTCCACTCTTAGTATAAACTAAATTTATTTACTTCTGTAGTTGAAATTGCATTACTAAAAAACATAAAGTTTCTTTAATGTTGTTTGATGTTTTTTGTCCGGTTTTGAATGGAAGTTGGGATTATGTGACCATCTTGTGGCTGTAGCACTTGTCAGTTCATTTAAATTAATATTTTCATTTCTTATTTATTATTGCAAAGTGTATTGGTTTGTTAGGAATAATACCCAAATGTGTGATGCTGAGAAGGTGAAGCTGCAGCGTGAGCCCACCTGGAATCCTTGCCAGGGGAGAAATGCACCGGGAGCAACCACGGACGGGCAGGTTCACCAGCACTCCAGTGCTCTGTCTATTTGTGTGTCTCATGATTTTCAGGTTGTTTTTCATATACCCTGCTGCAACTGAAAAGTCAGCCTTTTTCTGAAAAGTGTAGAATCTACTGAGCAGTGTGTTTGAAAGCCTCAGCCGTTCCCAGGACACAGGTGAGCGATACAAACGTGGCACAAGCAGATGACACGTGGAGATGGGTCTTGGAAATAAAACATCAATCACACAGTGGTCAGGGATGGGCAATTCACAGGGCCAGGGAGCTGGAGACCTGTGCAAAGCCACCGTGTTCTGCACTCAGTGCCAGTGAGCTTCAGTTCAGGAAAAAAGTAGCTGGAAAAATTACCCAGAAATAGATGACCTTTCAAAGGGCCTCTAATATACAATTACCTGATGTTCCCTGAAGTGGTTCACGTGCTTCCCACTCTAAATGATTTTCTAGGTTCACCCATGTGTGAAAAGGGGTCTGATTTTATGGAGGAGGGCAATGGAAGAAAGAAACTTCAGAAAGGAGAGAAATACACCGGGGAATTTTACTGGTTGTTTGCTTCAAGGGAAGAAAAGGGCAAATAGATGCAGCCACCTCAAAGTCACCTTTTGACTTTGAACTTTAAAAGAAAGGAGCATGAGAGAACTCTGAGGTACTGACAGCACTTGACAGAAGCCGTTCCATGGAGATAGGTAGGAAATTTAGGATCAGGTGGAATTTGCTTTCTTAGCCAGATGACAAGTTCTTTTTTTCCCCCAGTAAAACAACGTTATTACAACCCCTGTTTTCCTTACTGCCTTTTCTTTCCTTCTGCCCTAGATCATCTGGTACAGGAGATCCCTTGCCTGTGTGGCCACCAGTGCTCACACCAGGGGCTGGCCGTGCCTCCTCTGCAGAGTTTCAGCTCTGATCCTGGACCAAGGCAAGCGACTTATCTGGGGCTGCAGTCTTTAGTGGGCTTTAGGCAAAATACTTTTCTAAGGAAATTATTTCTATGGTTTGCACAAAAGTGCCTCTCCCGTGCACCTGTCCAGTGGCAGCTGTGCCCAGGTGCACACAGCAGTCTGGCTCCAACAGTTCAGCATTCTCTTCCCTGCTCCGACCCCCAGCAACACGGGGAAGGGGGCAGAGACCACCCCCAGGTGGGAAAGCAGCAGCATTCAAAAGCCCAAAGACTTCTGGAAACCAGGGAATGGGATTTCCACATATGATGAGAGAGCACACTGGGCAATAGAGACTACATTTGTATGGAAGAAAATTATTTTAAATAACCTTGGAATGTAAAGATTTTAATGAACAAAGGCAAATGACAGTCCCCTCCCCCATCTGCATTATCTGACAAAACAAACAAAGTCCCTGAGACAGGTCAGACACACAAGAGCATCAATGTGGCAGTTGTAGCACTGAAGCATTTTTCATTTGGTCAAGTATCTAAGTATCTTTGTGTGAAAAAAACCCCAAAGTTTAACTTTGGATCCAAAGCATTAGACTTGCGATTCCACAGAATTTTGCTGACTTTGGAAATGTTCTATTATTTTTCAGTATGAGCTTATGAACCTGGAATGAAATTGTCCTTTGGGAACAAAACAAAATTGATGAAAAATAAATGCTCATGTCAGGTCTAGAGACCAAGGGGGTCCTGAGCCATGGTCTTTAATATGTTTCTTTTTCATCAAGATCAGGAGCAAATTTGAGCAGGATTTGCTGCAGTTGAGGGAGACAGAAAAAAAATATTAAAAATAAAAGAAGACCTCTGATTAAGATTTTTCAAAAAGCCATTTATTTTCCTCTATAAGACATCCAGATGCAAAAGTGAATGGTGAGTCAGGAGTGCACTCAGGCACACAGTTCCAGCAGCAGCTCCCAGGCTCCTCTGACTGTGGCTCTACTGGAAGGCAGGTCAACTTGGGCTCAACAGCAGCACAATTGTGGGATGGTGCTGAGTCCCTCATGCCTCTGCCTCCTCCTTTTAGAGGCCACACAATGTGCACATGTTGTGTTCTGAATTTATGCCTCTTCTGGCAATTTGTTTGCCTGATCCTTAAATTTCTGTGTTCATCCCCAGTGCCCAGAGCTCTGCCAAGCTGCCAGCAGCTTGCTGAGAGCACGGGCAGGTCCCTCAGCTCCCCACAGGGACTGTGCCCACGTCTCTGCTGGCTGGTCCCCAGGAGCTGAGGGGCTGCCACCAGGGTGTCAGGAGTGCAGCCACAGACAGCTGCACTCCCCATGCTCTAAGGGCAGTGTGCTGACCAGCTCACCATGGCAGAGAGACTGAAAGCTGTGAGAGTTTCTCCTGGAGCCTGTCTTTAACTCTCCATGGCCCTGTTTGGGAACAGGCTGTAGTCACTACATGCCTTTAGCTTGAACTTGTACTTCATCAGTCTGGGAGGAAGAATGGAAGAAATGTTCTGAGAGAAAATTCCATTTATATCTTCTGCCACCTGCTAATGGCATATGTGAGCTGCTGCATGCCAGTAGCCGATGGCAAAGATAACATGAGTGTGGAGAAAACGGTGTGGTGCTGAAAATGAGACTCGTGTTCCAGATGACCCCATAGTTCAGCGCCTGCTGGGGCCGGGTGTGGGGCCAAGCTCTGCCCACCGACACTCACACAGGCACACTCAGTGGGATGGCCTTGCTGGAATCCCAGAAATCAGTTTATTTTAGGGCAGGCGAAAGGACAAAAGCTGAAAAGCTTCTATTCACATCCAGCCCCAAATCAGGCTTTGCTGCATATACCTCCAGCCTAATTACTGTGAGCCAGGGCAAGGGAGGCTGACAGGTGGGAACGGCTGCCAAAGTGCCCAGTAAAGCTGCTGGTCTAAAAACTGACATAATGGCAGGGTAGACATAGTGGGCAGCTCTTCAGAAGTAAACATCCATTGACAGTAGAATCATAGAAATATTTGAGGCACTCAACAGCAAAATCCTTGTTGCTTTTCACCCTCGTGCCACCTGGAGCTTTTGCTCAGAGAGGGGATTCATGGTGTTTTGTGTGAATTGAGAAGTAATTGTGAGCAGCTACTTAAATAACCCTAATTATGTTTAGAGAAGGCTGGTCCCTGAAAGCAGCTAGGATCTCTGAATAAACATATTGACACAGGTGACCACCTGATCTATGCATATGGATCTAAAAAAAAGCCACTTTGCTAAGTTTAAATACCTCAAAGTAAAGCTGAGCAGACAGCAGACGCCAGCAGGGCTCAGCAGGGGCAGCCACAGCACGTTCTGCCAGCCCGAGGTGTTCTCCTGAGGGGACCAGGGCCTTTAAATACCCTGTGCACAGAGAAAGGTAAAGGGACTGGGCCCCCTGAATGGGGGATGGACAAGCCCAGAGGCTTACCTTGCTTAATCCTTGGGCAAACACGCTCAGTGTCTGCAGAGTCCAGCAGCTGATCCCACCTGTGCCAGCACTGCCCTGCACAGCTGGCCCAGGGCTCCCAGGGGACAGAGGGCACCTGCTCCCAGCCTGGAGTTCCCTGGCAATGGAGAGAACCCCCTCCCTACCTGGAGTTCCCAGGGGACAGTGGGCTTCCAGCTTGGCTGTGGCCCTTAGCAGTCAGAATTTTTGGAAGAGAAAGTCTGTGAGAGAGGACAAATGTGAAGCTGTTGAACATGTTCAGCCCTTCAGGACAGGGGTTGAAGAGTTCACAGGGACAGCTGAGATAAGGCCAAGCCTGGTGGTGGGCCCCAGGCTGCCCCTGCCCCACCAGCCTCCTCTTCCTCCTCCTGCAGTGAGCACCCAGCTGCCTCACCCCTCCATTAGCCGTGTCTGGATTCAGCACAACAGCACAGAATTATAGTGTCCTGTGACATGGAAATGGGGCAGAAGCAAACTCTGTGTCTTTCTATATTAACACAGATGCCACTCCTGGCTCGGAGGGTTTCACAGCCCTGAGATGTCACTGCTTATGACTTGAAGCAACCAGCATCACCTCAGGCTACAGGGAGAAAAATTTCATTGAACCACATTGCCTCTCTGCTAACAAACCACAGAAAGATAACTCATTCCCAGAATGTCAGGGTTTTCTGGACACCTTCCAAACAATCACTGCATTTCATGCTTGAATGCCTATCAGTGAATTTCCAGTACAAAATGTAAACAGAGAGAGCTGGAAATCAACATCTGGTGTTTCCTTTGCACCTCCCCAGAGGGGAGGGCTGTTGGCATCATATATTCAATCCCTCAGCATCAGCAGACACAGGTCAGTGACAAGACAGGTGAAAGAATAAGGCCTGAGGTCAGTAGCTGCCCAGTACAGCCACTGGAGATGCCTGCTTCAGGAGCTGAGGCTGCTGCTCTTAAGGAAACAAAACTCCTGCCTGGTAGTAAACATCTTCAGTTACCACACAAAAAAATTTAAAAAGCCAAACAATAATCACCTAGCCAAGTGTTTAGGGTGGAAAAATATCGAAAATCAAGATGAGATGGACATGGCATGTCTCCTGCCTGTAATTCCTGGGAATGTTTGCTGGTGGCATGCCTGGTCATGCAGTGCTGGTTGGACACTGTGCTGTTCACCCAGCAGCCTGATCCCCATCCCTCCTTTGGCTGAAGGAGATGCAGGTGGAGCCTGGGTGGGACAGCTGCCAGGAAAGATCACCTATGCCACAGGTCACTTCCCCAGCAAGGTGTACCGTGTCCCAGGGGTGTTAGAGCCCTCCCCAGAGGCGTGGGACTTCAAGGGGGTTGAGAAAGCCCTTGGAGCAAATAAAGTGAATAGCACCAAACTTTCTGGGGAAATCCATTTTGGTGAATGTTGCCCACCCATAATTCAGAGCCACTCTTTGCAGCGAGGCAGTGCAGGCAGGCAGAGCAGTGTTCATGTCAGGATGATGCAGGTCCCTTTGCTGTGCTGCAGCTGAAGCCCATAACATGGAGAAAGAGAACCTCAGTTGCAGGGCTGAGGAGGCAGGGTCAGATCCTGCCACAGTTTTGACTCACAACTACATAGACTCCATACTTTTCAAGTTGCTTAAGAACTTAAGCTTTTTGCATTTCAGCTTTACAAGTGCTAGTCAGTGGTTTTGCTACTTTTCATTGTTAAACTTCTTGGGTTTAACTCCATACTCCATCCAGAGTTCCACCCGTTAAACTCTAACTTTTCTGCCGTTCCTCACTTGTAAGTGGAGGAGGTCACCTTCAGGGAGGCTGGTTCAGAGAACAGTGGTAGTAGCCACGGAGTGCCCTATCCAGTGAAGTCTCAAATCAAAGATAGGATGGCTCTGAAAAGCAGGATCAAGTCTTTGAAAACTAAGATAATGCCAGTGCAGGCCCATACCTGCTGCTAGCGTGTGAGATTCAGAAGTGCTGCTGCTGAACAGCATTTCCATGCCAGGAACCTGCACCAGCTGCTATGGATGCAGATCCATCCTTCAGCTGATCCTACAGCATGGGTTCTGGGCTCCTCCAGTTCTTGGACTCCTTCACCTCTGCATCACCAGGATTTCTTCAGCATGGTCATTAACAGCTCACACATACCTGCCACACCTTCCAGCACACGCCTCTGCATTCCTCACCCTGCTCCAAGACATGCTTTGTTCATGGACTCAGCTCTCCGAGCTCTCACCCACTGTGAGATTCACACGGGATCAAGTTATATGAAGTGCTGGCAAGTTGTGGTCATGATGAATTTAGCCCTGTCCTTGAAAGAACAGATCCTGTCACCTAACCAGTACTTTTGGGAGGTATTTTACAATTTGTATAAAGAAAAAATGTGCTGGAAATGCCTTATCCATAGTGACAATCTCTGGACCTCAGTACACATAGAAATCCAGCCATGTCCATTGTTTGACATGCTTCTGTCTGTTCTATAACCTGTGAGCAGAGTTCGCAAGCTTTCTCCCAGCCTGTGCTCAGCTTATAAAGCTTTTCCTGCCATCTATCACATTTGCCAAGTCTCCAGCCCCTGAGTGCTGCCAGTATCTGCAGCTCTCAGAGCTGTTGGGACAGACAGCTCTGTGTGCAGGAATGCAGTACTGGGAGCTCTGGTGGAACAAGAGGCCCCAGTACCTGACCCTGGAGGGTGCCTGGACTCTGAAGCTGGCACAGGCCAGATGGAAAATAATCCCATCTCCCCCTTTCTCATCATTGTTCTTACATGGCACAGCAAATCAAAACCTCAGACCAGCACAACTACTATTGTTGCTTGTTCTGCAGTCTAGGGGAAAAAAAGAAAACTCACCTCCTCATTTCCACATGAGTGGGAACCCGTAGTGGTTGGTAAATTTCTAGACTTGGCCAAGGGAAAGATCTGAGTCCTTGCTTAATATTAAAAACCCCGGCTTAGGATGATTTAATTTTCCATTTTTTTATTCTACTCTCAAATTTTATGTCTTTATTTTCCGTTTAACCCTTTATTTTTAAGGTTTACATAGTATCAACTGCTTCTCAAATAGCTCTGTCCTTTAACTAAACTTACGAGCTGCAGTTTAAAAGTGGACACTCTGTGATCATCACAAAAATCCCTCCTTCTGGTATTTTTGCTAGCATCAGTCCCCAGAACATGGACCTTAATGAAGGGAACATATTCCCTACTGATGTGCCAGACAAAAGTTTCATGGCTTTGTCTTGCTGAAAATGAAGTCTTGCTTATTCATGCAGTTCCCAATTAGTCATTCCACACCCTTGAATTATTTCTGACAGATGTGAAATGCCTTCTGCTGAATTCCTACTCCAAGGAACCTTTTGCATGACTGGTTTATCAGTGAATGTGAGCAGACTCATGATTTACAGTGCTTCATCATCATGGCATGTGTAACACTGAACATGACGACTAGGGAAACCAGACCCACCTATTATTGGTCATAGGTTCAGAGCCTCCAAAATCTGCCAGCAGCTGCACAAGAGGTGCTCACACGGGGCTGGTGTGTGCACAGGGAAACCCAGTTTACCCTGAGGATCTCAAGAATGAATCGGCTGAGGGCATGTGAATTCACTCTCAGGAGTGATATGGAGACAAGTGCTAACCTGAAGGCCCATTTCTGTCACTTTTCACTTTCTTGCTTTCTGCTTTTCCCATTGGCTGCCTACTCAGGTGAGGTGCAAGTCACGCATGGTTCCTGTCCCTGAGCAAGCCATGGAGATCAGAGGTGCCCAGCAGGAGGGAATGCCCAGCTTGGTGCCCTTAGCCTGCTGCTGGAAGTGCTCTCTGCTGTTCCCCTGCAAGGGTGTTAGTGCACATCTCTCCATGTGTCATCAGAGGCACACAGAAACTCTCATCCACAGCCTGCAGAACACAGGTGAAGGCTGTTTCCCAAAGGCTCTAAGGCTTCTCCTAAAATCCAGGCTGGCCTGAGTACATTTATTGTCTCCTACAAAGAAAAGGTCTTTCAGGGAACCTTCTCTGAACAGGAACCTCCTCCAGAGCAAGAGGATGCTGTGGGGTACAGATAGCTCAGAGCTGCTGCTCTTAGGTGCACCCACAGTGCCCCACAGGCAGGAGCAGACCCAGGGCAGCTCACCTGCTGCCTGTGGGGCAGCCTGACAGCATGGGACTGAGCCTGGGCAGGCAGGATCAGTGCCCTGGGCAAGAAGGATCAGTGCCCTGGGCAGGCAGGATCAGAGCCCTGGGCAGGCAGGATCAGTGCCCTGGGCAGGCAGGATCAGAGCTCTGGGCAGGCAGGATCAGAGCCCTGGGCAGGCAGGATCAGAGCTCTGGGCAGGCAGGATCAGAGCAGGCAGGATCAGAGCCCTGGGCAGGCAGGATCAG
>VXAX01002159.1:262551-274275 GCA_013399835.1 Leptocoma aspasia | reverse complement strand
GCAGGCAGGATCTGTGCCCTGGGCAGGCAGGATCAGTGCAGACAGGATCTGTGCCCTGGGCAGGCAGGATCAGTGCAGGCAGGATCTGTGCCCTGGGCAGGCAGGATCAGAGCCCTGGGCAGGCAGGATCTGTGCCCTGGGCAGGCAGGATCAGAGCCCTGGGCAGGCAGGATCAGTGCAGGCAGGATCAGAGCCCTGGGTGTGCCAGCAGGCGCCTCACAGGGAGCAGAGAGGTTCCTCAGCACAGGGAGCTGTGGGACAGCCCCAGCAGCCACCCCTGCTGGCATACCCGCAGTGGAAGCTGACCTGCTCTCACTGCTGCATCTCAGCAGCATTCCTGAGCAGGTGGCCAGGCCTGGCTCCATGTGAGGGTAAAGACATTACCTCTGCAATGGGAGATTTTAGGCTGGGATTCCACATTTTTCTCCTGCAGAAGTCTCTGTCACTGCAAAACAAAACAATAGCATCCAAAGCCATGTTAAGTCATTGTAGTGATTCCAAAATCCATTATTCCTCTGGCTAATTAAAAAAGCTCCAAGTTCACTCTAGGTCTTTCAACTGAAAATTTTGTATTTGCAGTGGTGAAACTCCCCTCTTCTTTTTATCCACAGATGGTCATGATGATACGTTTTTTGCTCAATAATTAATCACTTTTGTGTCATGTTTGACTTGGTTTAGGGATTTAAATTGCATGCCTCACTGAAGGGAATCTGTAATTGAGATACAAATCTGAGCACCTGTGAAAGACTTCAAGTTTTGTGCACATGCCTAAGTACAAGTTTTTAAATGTATGTTTTACTACTTTAAAGTAGTAAAACTGGATCTACACAGGATGTCAGTGGAGGTTGATCTGTCATCACTCTGTCTTGTCAGCAGACCTGCTGGATTCTGACAGCTGAACAGAGGCCATTGATTAAAACTGCCAGGTTTTGTCAGACCCTTGCCATGCTCCCTAGATAATTCAGTCTTATGCATTTCAAGCATTTGCAGCAGGAACAAGACTAAATCTTTCAATTCCCCTGCTCAATTCTATGCCTCTCTTTCTAAGAAAGAGGATTTATTCCTGCAGCAATAACCCTTTGCATTTTTGAGCGGGGGTGTTGGTGTAAGTTGGTTCTGCATTGAGAAGTGCCAGGGTTTGTGGTGACTTCTCAGAGGGAAGCTGTGCAAAGGTTCTGGCAGTGACTCCCCACCTTCAGGAAGGTTACAGGGGATAACGCCACAAGTTTTACAGGAATAAAGAGCTTTTTCTTACTTTTCTAAGAAGGTTCTTTGCTAGAATAAGCAAACAATGCTGACTTCAGGTCCCTCTGCTCCCACAGCTATCCTCACTGGAGCTGGTAGCTGCTCCTGGGAAGATATGGCTCTCAGCCAGCCATCCTTGAAAGAGAAGTGTTAGTTTGGCATGTAACTATGACCTATTTTTAAAATTTTGCTATATATATGAATTTACTCTTTATAACACATCCATGGACCCTTTGGAATGCATATGATGAAGAGCCAGTGGTCAACCCTTAGACTCATGTTTAGAAAACAGCACCTTTGTTTGTTTTACATGTTTATAATTGTCTCTGGCTATATTATTTGAGTTTCCACAGTAGCTTTCAAAGTACTGTTGATTTGTCTGGATAGTAACATTGCTGAAAAGCACTTAAAATGTCAAATACAAGAACAGTTGTTTGCTTCTTCTTGCTACCACAACCTACCACAGATGTGAATCATGAGCCATATTGCTACAGCTTCTGAAATCAAAGTAAAGCCAAATTATGTATAGCCCAGCACAGAGATATTCCCTAACCACATGGAAATGTGGTGCTCCAGCCCCCCATTTTATAGGAGAAAAGGAGGAACTATGATAAGAGGTTAGTGCCAGCTTGTCACTTCCTCGGTGGTGACTGCAGTTTTGGATGGGACAATCTGTTCCTTCCATGCATTGCTCGGGGTGGATCCTATCCAGAAACCCCTTCTCTGCCCCAGTGGAACACAGGGTTATGTCACCTCCACCTGGAACCACGATCAACTGGAATGTCACAGATTTGCCTCTGCGGCCAACCTGAACTGCAGCAGAGCATGGAGAAGACAGGTTTCAGGTAAGGCAGCACATGCAGTTTGCACACTTGTGAGGTTTGCTGACAGCAGACTTCCCTGCGGAAGTCACACCAGGAATGAAGATGTTCCAGAGGGAATTAATGAGGCACTTCCCGTGTGGGCTCCCACGCCTGCAGGGAGGCAGCTGTGGAGATGGCATCTGGTGTCTCAGTGTTGAGGAGAATCTCCCCACAGCTCACCTGGACTCAGGTGCTGGGCTTAGAGCCTGTTGCCCATCACACTGTAGCCTCTGAGGCATTGTCTGCAGAAACAAACACAGTAGCCAGGTCCCTTCTCATGGGCCTGCCCAGGGAATGAGGGACTCTGGGCCACCTCAGGGCCATCTCTCACCTCAGTCAGCCCACCTGAGCAGTTTGCCTTTGCTTCGTGGAGTGGTGGCACCTCACAGGACCACTTGTTGTTGGCTCGTGCAGAGCACGGTGCAGGTGAGGAATAAGCACAATGCTGAGTTACAGGGGGGTGTGAGTTGTTCTGCATCTGCCAGCGTCAGCAGAGCTGTGAGGTCAGGGAGTTTGCATTCCTTCAGGTCAGAGAGCAGAACAAGCGTGATCTCATCCCCCTGCCAGTTCCTCCACATTGCAGAGTCACCACAAGGCATGACCACACCGTCCCTGCTCTGCAGAAGGGACGCAGGCTGGGCAGGAACACTCTGCAAGGGACAAACAGGCACGGGCACCCTCCAGGTGAGAATGCAGAGCAGAACGAGCACACTGGTTTCCCCACAGCATGAAACAGCCAGGCCCACAGCACGTACTGCCAAAACCATAAATGTTCCCAAGTGAAACCAGACTGTATTTATGAGGGACTGCAGGATCTCAGAGCCCATCCTCACTTGGTGTCTGCTTACCTGGGGAGCAGAAGAGGTATTCTGTCTAAAGTAATGGATCCAGTCTGGTGTCCAACCCTGCCAGGCCATGAGGGAGAAGACAGCATAACAGAGGAATTGCATTTTCCTTCTCTGCACTTGTTATTCTGTGTGGTCATGTCTTAATTCTTAAACTCAACTCTTAATTATTTTTATAACCCTTACTGATGTCACTCTGAATATTACTGTTATCCTTATAAATATACAACCCCCTTTCTCTAGAAATTTTAGCCATCCAGCTAACATGCCCTATGACTTTGAAATCAGTACAGAAACTTTATCAACAGAATTGAAAATAAAATTAAATTTAGGATGAAAGCCATATTTTACACCCTCAAGGCTTATAGATTTAGTCTTGTCCAAGGTATAAGTGCATGTCCCCCAAATGAATATAATTCTGAAAATTTCTTATGTTTGCCAGACAGAACCAGATAATTTTAGAGGCATACATATGTGTGCAAAACAAAGTTATGGTTTCAAAGACACATCCTGGATTACAGAAAACAAATATCACATCATACAGAGATTTCCATAAGGGTAGGAATTGCTCAGGATTGGCATGGGTCAAGCATAACTTTAAATGCTATTCCTTGGGCAATATCCAAAGGATCAGACTCCATCTTGAACACCTTTGCTCACTGTAAACTACATAGAATCTAGATAAGTACTGAATACATAATAGCCAGAATTTTATATTGGTGGCCAAACCCAAACACCTACAGGTGACTGCAGCTATTGGGTCTCAAACAAGTAAGTCAGTCTCTGGGATAACACAATTATCCTTTTCGATGCTTAAAACTTGAATAGGGCTCTGGGAATTAGCAACATAAAAATAATGTCAGTGATGAATTTTAAATGTTCCCCAAACAAGGAATTAAAAGGCAGCCTTGGGAGAGGTCTTGCAGAGAACTTGGATCTTTCAACAGTTTTTAATTCTGAGTATTAGATTTTTCATAATCTCTGGTGATTATTTGGCAACTGCTGTGGGCTATTGGATAACCCATCTGGGCAGCACACAGCTCCTGCCACAGACCACTGTCATCCTGACTGTCTGTCATCCTGACTCTGCCTGTGCTGCTCCTATTTTATAACTGCAGATCTCAAACAATGAACAATGCTTGATAATCATCAACCTGATTTCAAAAATGGAGTAACTGTGATGTAATGAGATGAAGAAACTGACTCGATACCATTGAATGAATTGATGTCCATAAAGGATTAGACACATTTCCTCATTCCTGGTGCCATTTGTAACTTACCACAAAAGAACACTAAACCCACTTCTTATGGCCATTCTCCATGCTTCAACAGACCATGGCATCAAAGGACTAGGCAATAAATCTTCACTTCTCTAGTTTGTTTTTTTAAACAATGTCTGTTATGAGAGAATAGAGGGCTTCAGCAGCTGCAGGAAAGAGCCCTCACTGTACAGTCTTTCACTGTGTAGTTCCTCTCACATTCTGCCTTTCTGCTCCCTCACTCTCCTCCTGAAGAGCCCTGAGTCCGATCAAGTGTTAAGGCCTGCAGTGACATTGCTATGGATCAGATTCTGATCACTTTAATCATTAAAGCCTTTTGTTAGTGTGTGAACCAGCATCCTGCCCAGTGAGCTTGCTTACAGACCAGAATGTCACCGCTGGAACAGCAGGGCAGGTATGCCAAGAAAGGGCAGACTCCCCCAGGTGCAGCCCACCTGGACCTGGGTGCTCAAGGAGCCTGGATGTTGCCTGAGCGGTGCCCACCTTGTGGCACAGGCACTGCAGCCCCAGGATCCCCTGATCCTGCCACCACCGCCTGTCTGTCCCCCCAGGCCGCCCTGCCGAGGTCACCAGGACGTTTGGCCAGCTGCAGCCCTGGCAGGCAGGACGTGTGGCTGGGTGGCCAGCTGTGCACTCCCAGGTCAGTGCCACTGGTGGTACCACCACAAGATCTCCCCTGAGGTAAAGCCAAAGCCCAGTTCTGCTGTTCCTGTGTCTGGTTTGTACCTGCTGCATTTTGTGCAAGTCCTTCCCCACCCTGACCTGCAGCTGCCATGCCACACCTGCCGCAGAGCAACACCTGAACATCCACGAGCCCCCTTCAGGTGCTGCCAGGTTCATTCCAGCAACAGCAAGTGGGACTGTGGTTGGAGAAACAGCCAGCAATCCCCCTCTCCTTTTGGAGGGAGTCTCTATGTCCTGACTAGGCCCCACAGAGACCACAGCTCCTCTTCTTGGAGACAATTCCATGCCGAGAGCCTTTAATGACTTTCAGATGTCTGAACAGAATACAAGCCCTGAAGAGAAAATTCCTAGTCTTAACTTGCAGAATTTATGAGCTAATTTTTATCCATATGGAATTATTTATAGTGCAACTGAGGAAAAAAGTCCTCCAAATTACAATGCTGAGTACATCACCTCTTTGCAATGCATTACTAAAGAGTTCTCACACCATTTAACACCTACAGGACAATTCCACTCATCAAACTTCTCATGGAGAATCTGTTAGGACTTGCCATGAAACAGGTAATTACTATGGGAATCCTAGTAGTGTAATTTAATTATTGTGGTATTTTTCATTTAACCCAATAGTTTGTATCACTTTCATCAGTTTACTCTGACAAATGTCAGAATATTCACTTCCCCAAATGTTCTGTTTTCCCTTTTTTCTCAGGCTCCAAAACCAGACCTCTGAAAATGGTTTGAATTTGCAAACCCAGATACACACTGAGATCACTTCTTCAGCATTAATGAAGGACAAGTTGTGCCTGTTCTTTTAATCAAATTTATAATGGAAGTGCTCAATTATAAAATAATAATAACAATACAAAATGCAGGTCCTCATAAACAACTATTATTTGTCTACCCCAAACACTTTTAGGTTTGCTTAGCAAGCTCTCTATTTCACAGATTATTCTATTCTAGTGGATTTCAGCAGAACTACTTATAGAAGTTTCAAAACAAAATTAACAGCAGAAAAGCAGAGATTTACATGAACAGAATTTAGGTTTATATTCACCACATCATTTTAGTGTCTGACAGCATGAGTGTTTCAGTAGATGCAGTCACAGATGTTGATAGTCGCTGTACAGTTGGATGAGAAAAGCAAGAATTAGCCACACAAGTATTATTCTTTTGGTCTATATTTTGCATACAGATTCCATGTGGAGACAGGGAATCCATGAATCCACTATCCACTACAAATCCCACATCTGTGCTTTTGTAGGAAAGTTAGAGCTAATCCAGACTGTAAGTTTTCTGAAGCATGTTTATGCAAAAAAGGCCAAGAACCAGTTTTGGCTGATTGCTGTCTCATGTCCTGCAGGATGTGGTAGCAACAGATCTGTCAAAAATTGCTCAGAACTGAACTATGTACAGGTTTCCCCACACCTTTATTTATCCAGCTCTGAGCTCTGCTTTTGAATTCCTGCTCGGCAGTGAAAGGGGAAGAAAGGGCATTGCACCTGTGGAAGTGAGGTGTGAGGGGTGCAGGTACACACTCCCCTTTGGGCCTGGGGATCCCACACACCTGAACCAAGCTGGTGTTGTCTCAGCCCGTGAGCACAGCCACCACTGCCCCACACAACCAGGACTCCCCGGGAAGTCTATTTAAACAACCACCTAAACATTACTATTATTACGGAGTTGCAATGGCTTTAATGTCTACTCTGTAACTGCTCTCTCATCTTAGACGCAGACCATCTTTCCACACTTCCTCTTAGTCTTCTACCCCAAGTATTACATAAATCCTTTAGGAACTCAGTCCTGAAAATGGATCTATAACTACAGGTCAAATTGTGTCACGTAGTACTTATTTAAAGTATCTGACAAACTCTCTGAAGTTTGTCTATGTTCCCTTTCTTGCTTAGACAACATATTAAAAACAAATGCCCTGCCATTATTCATGCTTTTAACACTGAGATGTAACTGATAAAGCTGGTGGAAGAATGGTTTATACACAAAGCGAAGTGATTACTTACTGTTCAAAGAAGAGGTTTCCAAGAAAATGAGCAACCTAGATCCTAGGAAATCCACCAATGAATTATTGAAATGTCCATTAAAATAAAACCATGCAAAACAGAAAGACTTCAGACACACCAAGTCTATCAGAGAGACGTGGATTTTCTCCAATATTGGTATTACACTTTACTCAATATGAGTTTGAAATATATGAGAGAATATGCTGCTGAACACCACATGAGCTATCTGAAACCGTTCACATTTCTCTCTTTACTAGGTTAAATGAAACCTGATCTGGATTCCACTTGATCATAAGACTGGAATGCTGAAAATGCTGTAATCTATTTATACATCAAATTGAAGAAACATTGCACGTCTTTAAATTTCACTGCATTCCAGTGTATTAGCTAAATAGCAACAGCTTACAAACTGTTTCACATTCAAACTGAGAAAGAAAAGACAGACCAACCTGACTTATTTATCCTAAAGCCAGGATTGATTTCCTGGCTTTAAAACTATGGCCCAAACCCAGGTCTGCTCTGTGCCTTCCCTAAAAGCCTTGTTCTTGCAGCAGTAATTCATCACTAGTGCCAAAGCATGGTAGTTGCCTTATGATCACTTCCAAACCCACGGCTCTTTTTCAGCATCAAGAACATACTACAACCCCAAACTAGATTTGCAGCTCAGATTTTGTCCATACTTCTCTTCCCTCTGCCTCTAAACCACAAATGGTTCAAAACAGAGCAGACAGCAAGGCTGAGAACAACTGTGTAAACAGGAGCAGCCAGCTCACACAGATGAAAACCACACAGCCCAGGAGGTCTCGGCAGTGCCTCATCCAGCAGCAGCCCACCCCAGGCCCGCAGTGGAACGGCCTCCTGCAGCCCCACAGAGGAACGGCCTCCTGCAGCCCCACAGAGGAATGGCCTCCTGCAGCCGCACAGAGGAATGGCCTCCTGCAGCCCCACAGAGGAATGGCCTCCTGCAGCCCCACAGAGGAACGGCCTCCTGCAGCCCCACAGAGGAATATCCTCCTGCAGCCCCACAGTGGAACGGCCTCCTGCAGCCCCGCAGAGGAACGGCCTCCTGCAGCCCCACAGAGGAACGGCCTTCTGCAGCCCCACAGAGGAACGGCCTCCTGCAGCCCCACAGACATGTCCCTCAGCTGCTGACAGAGCCTGGTGTGCCCAGTGCTGCTGGACACACCACTGCCTGAGGAGCTGCTCCTGTTCAAACACCACGACTGCTGCAGCACAACATCTACAGAAAAGGTAAAGGTGCCCGTCGTGAAGAAGAGCCTAATGTGCTGAAGGGCTGTCCACCGATCTGTACAAATGTACATCCTAGATTTCAGCGTCTCTCAGGAAAGAAGACACAGCTGCCACTGACATTTGAAGGGTTTTGCCGTTGACTTGAAAGGGGTCAGGATCAGGCTAACAACAGCTGATGGTATTTCATAACATTTATTCATTCCTGCTTGCACTTTCAATGTGTTTCAATCTGTGAAACAGAGTCCATTTTTCTCACTTGTCATTCCCATGATTTTTTTTAGATTAGTTGTTGGATTTAGTGCCTATTATTTCCCATGTAGAAGACTACAAACACTACAAAGACAAAAAGAGCATTTTTTTTTAGATTCAGGGGAGAGGAAAATTCTGTGCTCTATGTCACATGAAACTTTAAGAAGAGCCTGAAGCTAAATACTGCAGTGCTGTTCATGGTTCTCTGGATAGTTAGTGGCCTTTACAAATGCAAAAATCCCACTTAGGCATTCAAATAACTAATTTGCCATTTTCTGTGCCCTTCTTCCCTCCAGCAATATGTAACCTGGTATTTGTCATCCAGGTCTTGTGTCTTACAGCTTGAAATTCAAAAGAACTTGAAATTCAAATTACAATTGCATCTCATTTGGGTTTGAGACCATTTGGGGCAATTTAGAGGAGTTTTAAAAACAAGAATAATTTGAGTAAATGTCTTACCATCTAGAACCACAAGTTTCATAAAAAGGAAAATGTACAGTTTACAGTAAGGAATTTCTGATACTACTGTTTATTTTAAAATTTATAATGTTGATGCACGATTTGATATGAGTCATCAGAAACAGAGTGCACTCTTAGAATACCCAGTTTTTAGTAACTCCTAAATGTCTCTTCAAGTTTGAAATGACCCTAGGGATAAATAAACTGCTTGTCACTTGTTAATTACTGTGCCAGTATGTTACTGTCGCTGAGACAGAATCACATGGCCTGACCAAAATTTAGGTCTCAGTACTCAACACACAAAAGAGCCCTCAGCAGTTCTCTGTGTCTGCAGATAAGGCAGATTATAGGTGGGAGAGAAAGAGATGAAGATCAAAGAATGAAAAATAACCTGTACAAGGCCGTATTGCAGATCAATACCAACTGAGGCGTGGACTGAAGCTAAAAAAAAATCCCCTGAATGTTCCTACTGACTTCCCCTCAAACAGTCTCAATCTGGACTCCTGACACTTGGAAAATGCCCTGCTTGTTAGATCAATGGCATCCCCGGGCTAGACTTTATTCTCCAACAGTAATCACCTAATGTTATTAAAGGCAGAGATATCTGAACCCATGCACTCTAGAAACTAATAAACTGACTCCCTTTAATATTCCTACATCTTTAAAATTACAAAAACATTGTAATTTTAAAGTTTATACCAGGGCTTTTCAAAAGCTTAAATGTACACACACACACCTATTAATATGTATTAATATTAATGTATAATAATATATAATAAATGTATAACTGTATTAATATACATCTTTGTCCAGCCATGCATTCATTTCTGGGTGTGAGCATGTGTGTGAGTGTGTGCACTTCATAAGCATTCAGTGCATGGGTTTATTTTATTTTATTTCAAGTATCTGACAAGCTCTCTGAAGTTTGTCTATGTTCCCTTTCTTGCTTAGACAACATATTAAAAACAAATGCCCTGCCCCAGTGACACAGATTTCAGCCACCATCAGTGACAAGCACCACCTTTTGACCATTTAAAATTATAGAAACAAACAAACAAGCAGAACATTGTAGTGCCCTTTTCACTGGATACCTGCAACTATCACACTCCAGAAGAGCTTCTTTTTCAGTCTTCTATTACTTGTGGGAGCATTTCTGCCCTCAGTCCAGAGGCTGCGGGATTGTGTGAGAGACACTTCTGTCGCATGACTAGTGCTTGATATTTAAATGGCAAAATATGTAAAATCACCTGCAGTGAGAACAGGAGAACCACAAGGAAAGGCACTAAAACCTGTATGGGAATGCTCCTAGTGAAGTGTGGGATGGTGAGGGTGACAGAGAGAGTGGGGGAGAATTCCCCAAACCTCTGCCAGGTGACACAGCAGCACTGAGGAGGAGCCTGCTGCCTTCCAGTGCCTGCTCCATCTGTCCTGTCCAGCTCTAGGAACCAGGCACACGGAGCCCAGCGTGCCTGCTCCACCTGTCCCGTCCAGCTCTAGGAACCAGGCACACGGAGCCCAGCGTGCCTGCTCCATCTGTCCTGTCCAGCTCTAGGAACCAGGCACACGGAGCCCAGCGTGCCTGCTCCACCTGTCCCGTCCAGCTCTAGGAACCAGGCACACGGAGCCCAGCGTGCCTGCTCCACCTGTCCCGTCCAGCTCTAGGAACCAGGCACACGGAGCCCAGCGTGCCTGCTCCACCTGTCCCGTCCAGCTCTAGGAACCAGGCACACGGAGCCCAGCGTGCCTGCTCCACCTGTCCCGTCCAGCTCTAGGAACCAGGCACACGGACCCCAGCGTGCCTGCTCCACCTGTCCCGTCCAGCTCTAGGAACCAGGCACACGGAGCCCAGCGTGCCTGCTCCACCTGTCCCGTCCAGCTCTAGGAACCAGGCACACGGAGCCCAGCGTGCCTGCTCCACCTGTCCTGTCCAGCTCTAGGAACCAGGCACACGGAGCCCAGCCGGGTCCCACGCGCTGCACACGCCAACCGAAGGCACCTGGGAATTCCTTTTAACTACCTGTGGAAAATGGTCTTCTCGAAGGAAAAAAAGGAATATGTACACGCTTGACACTTAATAAAACATCAGTGTGCTTGTGCCCAGCATACTGGAATATTGCTCAGCACTAATTCAACCTCACAAAAACACCATCAGTGTACTGCTGACAGGGCCATTGTGTGGTTCACTGCATGGATCTTGGCTAACCTGCCTGTGGACTGTAGCAATTTCCATACTTGACTTTTCAGAAACTTTTCTGGTTTGTTAGTGAATCACTTCACCTTATTCATTCTTGTTCTTTATCCTTTAACTATTTGACTTTTTATTAATTTCCCTTTCTTCTTGGCTAGACCACACTAAATGTCACAACAGCCCATTCCTCGTTACACCGTGGCAGGGGCATCTGGCCGGTACCAGGAGCAGGGTGGCCGCAGGACCAGGCAGGGACTGTCCCCTGTGCTGGCACTGCTGGGGCACCTCCAGGGCTGTGTCCAGCTCTGGGATCTCCTTTCGGGAAGGACCTGGAGGGGCTGGAGCGTGTCCAGGGCAGGGAACGGAGCTGGGAAAGGGCTGGAGAATTCCTGAGGGAGCTGGGAAGGGGCTCAGCCTGGAGAAAAGGAGGCTCAGGGGGGACCTTGTGGCTCTGCACAACTCCCTGCCAGGAGGGGACAGCCGGGGGGGTCGGGCTCTGCTCCCAGGGAACAGGGACAGGAGGAGAGGGAACGGCCTCAGGCTGGGCCAGGGCAGGGTGGCACCAGCAGGAATTTCCCCATGGAAAGGGTGCTCAGGGGCTGGAACTGCCCAGGGAGGTCTGGAGTGCCCATCCCTGGAGGTGTC
>VXAX01002159.1:232300-261794 GCA_013399835.1 Leptocoma aspasia | reverse complement strand
CCCGCAGGAAGGCGCGGGGCGCTCGGAGCGGCGGCAGGGAGGAGAAGGAGGCCCGGCCGCGGGAGGAGGGCTGCGGATAGGGAGGAAGAGGAGGAGCCCCGCCGCCCCCCGCCCGCCGCAGGAAGCCGACGGAGGATGTACGGTAGCGCCGGGGGCCCGGCCGGCACGCCGTGACAGCCCGCCCCAGCGCCCCGCTCGCCTCGCCACGGCCGGCCGACCCCCTTCCTGCGGAGGAAACATGTCCAAGATGCCGGCCAAGAAGAAGAGCTGCTTCCAGATCACCAGCGTGACCACGGCGCAGGTGGCCAGCAGCATCACCGAGGACACCGAGAGCCTGGATGACCCGGATGAGTCCCGCACCGAGGACGTGTCTTCTGAAATCTTTGATGTTTCCCGAGCCACCGACTACGGCCCCGAGGACGTCTGCGAGCGGAGCTCCTCCGAAGAGACTCTCAACAACGTGGGCGAGGCCGAAACTCCCAGCAGCGTCTCTCCCAATCTCCTTTTGGACGGGCAGCTGGCTGTGGCTGCTGCTGGGGCGGCTGCAGGCCCCAACGGGGGGGCTGTGCCCAAAAGTTCGGCTGTGCCCCTGCCAGCTGTTGCCCCAGGCACTCTTGTGGGGGGAGGCAGCAGTGCTCAGGCTGCCCTGCCCTCCACGGGGCCTTCTGCACCCGCTGCCCCCGGGGCCATGTCTCAGACGGCGGCTGCCGCGTGCAGCTCACGCTTCAGGGTGATCAAGCTGGATCACGGTACTGGGGAGCCCTACAGGCGAGGCCGATGGACGTGTATGGAGTACTATGACCGGGACTCGGATGGTAGTGGTGTTCTGGGCAGGACTGGAGACTGCATTAGGCACAGCAGCACCTTCGAGCAGGCTGCGCAAGACAGGGACAGTGGCCTCGGTGCCACAGGAGGGTCTATTGTGATCTCGACTGTGCCGGCGTCAGCCCATGGCCCCGATTCTATAGCTGACAGCTCCCTGGCTGCTGTGTCACAGCTGCTTCAGACAGAGAAAATGAACCAGTCCTCTCTACAGCAACCTAATTTTGTCATTGGGCAACAGCAGCAGCCGCAACAGCCCGTAGGTGGGGCCGTGCCTCAGAGTACTGCTCAGCCTGTGTTTTCTGGGGCTTCAGGAGCAAGTCAGCAAATTATAGTGCCCCAGCAACCACAGCCACAGGTAAATCCACAGGGTGTTTCACAGGCTGGACCCAACGGGAAAGGCATGGCACCTCCAAGTGTGACAGTAGGGCAGTCAGGCATTCCTGTGGCCCAGCAACAGGTGCAGCAGGCAAACGTACCAGTGACTCAGCCTCAACAATTTGCTTATTCTCAGTCCCAGATTCCACCAGTGCATCTACTGCCGACGCAGCCTCCTGGGCAGGCTGAATACATGCAGCACATGACAATTATGCAGTCTCAAGGAGCTATTCAGCAGGCTACTACAAGTTCTGCTCCAAGTACTGTGGCCTCCAGCCTTCCTGTGGGGCAGGTGACGGGCCAGAGCCCCTCAGTGGGAGCGCCAGTGATGGGGGTGTCAGCGCAGCCTGGCGAGGCAGTCGGACAGGGATCGGGGTTGTTGCAGAGTGGCCAGGCACAAGCGAGCCAACCTGCCGTCCCACAGCCAGGAGGTGTGGTGCAGCCAGGCCTTGGACACACCGGGGTTGTGCAACAGAAATCTGTGACTCAGCATCCAATGGGGGGAAGCAGTCAAGTGTCGGGAATGCCTGGTGCTCCCCATGCTGCGGTCCCTGGAGTTCCGAGCGTGCCTGCGGTTGTGCCCGGTACAAGTGTGCCTAGCGTGTCCACCACCGCTTCTGTTACTATGCCAAACGTCCCTGTCACGCTGGTGCAGTCCCAGCTGACGAGCCACCCTTCTGTCAGCAGAAGCACTGGCGCGGTCCAGTCCCAGCACGTGGGACACTCGATGATGCAGGGTGCGCCCAGCACGCCCGCCAGTCTGCCTCAGGCAAGCCTCGGACAGTTTCAGACCCAGGCCCAGTCCTTAGCAGGCCAGATTGATGATACTAGAAGAAAATCGGAACCCCTACCTCAGCCACCACTTTCTCTTATAGCTGAAAATAAACCTCTTGTGAAGCCTCCCATTCCAGACACTCTAGCAAATCCTCTTCAGTTACCTGCAAGTACTCCAATGAACAGTCTTGCTAGCTCTGTTTTTGGCATATCCATTCCTGTTGATGGTGATGAAGACAGGTATGAATTATTTTATAATGCCATAAAAAAGAACTGTATTTTTAGGGTGGGGGGAAATGTCAAGTTTCAAGTTATTGCCAAGTGTTTTTTGTAAATTCATATTTTCAGAAAGTCATGCTGAGGTTCAGTTGGACTAGATTTTTATTTTAAGAGCGCAAACTATAGCAAAGTATTTAGGCCAGTAGTGCATTATACTTGTTTTTTGCAGGATGTGAGTGCGATTATTTTTCTCACAAAATGGGGTACACAGTATCCTGAAAGCTGCTTAATGCACAAATAATATGACCCTTCAAAATCCAAGACTGAAAGCTGTCTTTCTGTAGCCAGTGGCTCGGGGTATGAGAAGGGCTGTTGTCTCCTTTTTCCTGAATGCATTATAAAACACTTCAATGACAGCTGGGTTAAAATGATACTGTATTGCAGTGTTAAATCTGTGTGGTGCTGTCTTAGGTCTTTTAACACAGATTCTTGATTTTTGTCCTGCTGTGGCGCTAACACTTCATAGTGTCAGTAAGGGAAGTGCTTGGCACTTGGATGTGGATTTGTGTGCAAATCCGTGTGCAGGGAAAGCTCTGCAGAGAATGGTCCTTTGTATTGGGAAAACAGACACTACTTGGGCAAAGATGGGGACACGGTGGGAAGTACAACCCTACAGTGAGGGTTTTTTTATTGGGAAGTAATTTGGAACTGTGACTTGTAACAGAGGGGTGTGGTGTGAGCAGACTCCTCGAGGGCCTGAGAGAGGCAGTGGGTGTGTGGCTGCTGTTCCCATGGACACCTCACACTGCTCTGAAGGCCAAACCACTTGGTTGACTTCTTTGAGGGAAAGAAGAATCAAGCAGTGTTTGAGCACTGAATTTAAGTCCCAGCATTTACTGTCAGAATTGCTGCAGTTTGGAGGAAGGGAATACATGTGTGTTATTTTTTTTAAAAACAGGCATTAGGCCATTATGAGCAGGTCTTGTGGTGAATTTCTCTGTAAGTCTTCCCTCACCTTGGGACAGCACCAGACGTTAAGGTAATATAGTCAGTGTTGCTTTGAGCGTGTTTTAGTGAGGCAGCTGTGTGTGTGGAGTTGGGGTGCAGGGCAGGGAGGCAGCCCCTCACAGTGGGTGTTTGGAGGGTTCAGGCTGCAGGTTTAGTGCAGGCCTGTGCTCGCTGGAGCACTGGCTGAGGCTGTCTCTGAGAAAGCAACTGCTGTGCTTTCCTGCAAGGAAAAGCTGTGGTTTGGAAACCTGTGCTGGCTCTGATTAAAGTGGTAAAGGACTGACAAGAAAAGGTTTAAAAGTTTAAAATTTACTCGCATTTTGCCCACCTTAAGAGGGTTGCTAACCTGGCTGACAGACTGCTTTGTGCAAATAAGGTTTGATTTCAAGCTGGTAGGTTCTTTTCAAAGCTCCGTGTTTTTTGAGAAGATGATTTGTCTGGTGTTTAATCATTCTGTTGATTCAGGAATCAGAAAGAAAGGAATGCATTTTGCATTTGCTTTCCATAGCTTCTAGTACCTAATATAAACTGTGGTAATGAACATAATTACCTGTGACAAACGAAAACTTGTCCTGCTTATGCAAATTAGGGGCATCTAACTTTGTGTGGCACTCTACTGGGTCAGTTCTTGGTGGTCTTACCAGAACAGTGGTTTTTAAAGTTAATTTTCTAGTTTAGTCCTTGAACTTGCCACCTTGCAGTGGTGCGTTACATGGTGTCCATGTCTAAAGAGGCTCTTTCAGACACTTTGCCATGAGAACTATGAGTAAGAAATGGAAATGGGGTCTGAATGCAGTGTGCTCTTTTTGGCAGGCCATGCTGTGGTGTTTGGTAGAGAAACGAATGTCTGGTTATCAGTGAAGGAGTGCCTGTGTGTCGTTGGTCAGCTTCTGCACTGGGTGATAAAGCTGTGCCGTGTGCTGGGTTGTCAGAAAGCCAGGAGCAAACTGAGGGTGTGAGAGGCTTTCCCAGCTGGGAAGGTGATCCTGGTAAGCCTTGAAAGCTCACCTTAAACGGACCTAGACCTCGTATATAATGAAGGAGGTAGATACAGAGACAGTAGATCAAAGTTTATTCTTTGCTCCCCTCAAACAGTAGCTTGACTTCCTCTGCCTTCAGACAGAGAAAGGTGAGAATGAAAACCTAGTAGCTTGTTAAGGCTGTTTTACCACTTGTTTTTTATTTGTTTTACTCTTTGAGAAGGCTTTATTGTAAAACTGTCTCTACTTGTCTGCTATTCTATTCTTGCTCCTGCTTTTTTCCTCTCTCCAGCCATTTAAATTGTGCCACCACTCCCATGGGCTTTGCCCAGTTGCCTTATCTGCTGGAATCAGTGGTGAAAGAGTTAATGAAGACCTTCAAGTGTCATTAATAGGCTGGGGGTTGACACTGATAAAGCTATTAAGGCACAAAGGGAGCTGATAAATCATGAGTCATGGTTTGTGCTGGCAGGTCCAGGAAGTTAGCGCACAGCTCGGCTCAGAGAGGTTACTTGGTGGTCATAGAAGCTATAAATCTGTGGAAAGCATTTTTCTCTTTGTCTTTCTTACTATTAATGTGTAATGTTCCCAGAAAGGGGGCTCGGTGCAGAGGCAGGTATCTACATTTCTTCTGGCACCTTCAGTTATGCTTAAATATTTGCACGTACTTGAAGCTTCACAGATTTGTGTAGATCATTCTCGTATAGTCATCTCTGAAACAGTGACTCATCAAGGAGTAGTGTATAGCTCTCAATACCCTGGATTTACCTGGAAAGTCACCATTCTGAATATGAAGAGGAACTGTTTTAAAGGTAAAATAGTTAAGATGGAAATTCTTTGAAAGCAGCATGTTAGCAATACAGTAAACATGATGTAAAAAGTTGGTCAGTTAATGTATTTCTGAAAAAAGGTTTTTTGTATTACTCCTATCTTACAGTCTGCTGTTTTAAATCAAATAGCATCTGAGGTTATTAGGGGTGGAGGTGATTTAGCCTGATATATAAGGGGAACTATGTTTATAGATTGCTTATTTCCAAGCCATTGCCCAAAGACATTTAGTTTCCTGTTCCTATAGCCTAGTACACTTTGACAGTAGTCTATAAAAAATTGTGGTTTCTTGCATTGACCTGATGAATAGTGAAGAATCAATTAATTGGACAATCTTGTCTGGGAGGGAAGAAAAGGTGGATAGGTAGTCCAAAAGAATGGAAAAGAAAAAAGCCTGTGGTGTGTCACACCTTCCGTGAAAAGCAAAGCCAATATTCCAGTTGATGTGTCCAAATTGCTAAACTCCTAAAAAGGAAAAATTGTTGTGTGAAAGTTATGAAATATTTACAGCATAACACATTTTCCTCTTTAAATGGGGCTGCAAATAAAATAAACTGCAGCAGTATTAAAGGATGGAGGAACTAGTACTGGTACTGAGGCAGATGTGAGTATTGCTGCCTCAAACAGGGAGCCTGAAAAATACTAATTATGTAAAGACATTATTAGAACTAGGTCTCAAAATTGCTCTGACTTTTCTTTTGTTGGACTTTAGCACTAGTACTAATTATTTTGAAGGGAGGGCAGTTAGAGCACCTGAGAGGATTTTGGTATCGGTGTGTGTCAGGTTCTCTGCTTGCACTTATGCCCATTTATATACAAATTTGTAATTGACAAGCAGAATATTTCATCTGGCTTAATAACTTTATTTTGGCTCTTGGGGGGAAAAGAAATATGTGGCTTCTGTGAAAAGAATGTTACTGAGAAAGCTTGTTCAAACCTCCTACACGTTTGGCAGACTTTTGGGGCAAAATATTACTAGGGCAGTTGGAAAAGGAGCAGAGTATAGATCATTTTCCAGAGATAACTGACGGGCTTGCACTGTTCCGGCTGTATTCCAGGAACACGGATGAATGGCTGCAATTGTGAGCTGCCAGCCACGGCAGCTGAGCTGCTGAGACCCGACTGTGCCGGGCTCTGCAGCGTGGCTGCGAGCTCAGCTGCATCACTGTTTGTGTGGGGCACTGGCTGCTGGCAGAGCCGTGCTCTTGAGACCACGTTCATCGTACAAGGGCAAACTGGGCATGGGATCACTTAAGTATTGCCCTAGATGCATATTTTATTGGGCTCCTAAAGAAAAAAGTAAGTTTTCTGTAAGCACATGCCAGTACATGGTACTTGAATTGCACTAGTTCTCAGCGTTACCCCTTTCTTCACCCTGCTCATAAACTGTGGAGGCTTGAGCTCTCCTACAGCTGCAGACTTGTTCTCAGCTCTCCTCCTGAAGGCCTGTGTTTGCGAGTGTGTGTGGAAGCAGGTGGGAATGAAACCTGGACAGACAGGCTCCAGAGCCTGGAGGGCCTTTGGTTTGACATGCAGTTCCAAAACTGAGCTGGGACCTCTGGGGTGGCCTCTGCACTTGTGGCAGCAAACGATGGTTCATCCAAAGAAACTCCAGTTGGCTGTGTTCACTGCTTGCTGTACTTTGTATAACAAAAATTACCAAAGGGAGCTGCAGCACTGCATGGGTTTCTGGGTGGTAGAAAGCCTGTCCTGCTGTGCAGTCAGTTTTGGAGTGGTGCAAGATAGCTAAACAAAACTGTGGTTACTTGTTTGACAGTACTGTTTCAAATGCCTTTGTTAAGGAGGAGTCAATACATTCTTAAAATTAGTGAGGTACAAGTGTTTCAGATGAGAGAGTTATTAAAAGGAGGAAATGGGGAGAGTAGCTGAAATAAATTCGCAGTGCTACTGTTCAGGTTGTTTCAAAGACTGTAGTGACCAGCCCTGACAGGAGAGGTTCCCTGTACCTCGGACTCCCGAGTGTTCTGCTCAGCTGCTGGGGATTAGCTTTTTCCTCATCTTCTGTAGAAGAGTGCAAATGTTCCATAGCTGATTTCTGAATGCTGTCTGTATGGCAGAAATAACAGCATGTGTTTTATGGAAGCTATTTAAAACTTCTTGCTAAAAGTTGAATATTGAAGTATTTGGATGTTTTGAGAAGGCAGGACTACCAAACTGCTCTCAGACACCAGAAGGGCTGAAAGTTCTCCGAGGCTGCATTTTTATGGGAGCTGCTGATAATTTTTTTGACTTCAGGTGACACTGTAGTAAAGAGGAGTTGCTCCCTGTTACTGTACTGGATATTTGAGTTCTCAGCCTGTTGCGTATTGAGGCTGTGTATTAATTTTCCTGCTTTAAAGCTGGCAATTAGCAGTTTCTGTTGCTCAGAAGTGCAAACCTTGTTTGTGCTTTATGGGTCAGCAACGATTCCTTAAGAAACTCCTGTGAGACTGCTCCTGCTAAAGTACATCTGGATGGTTCTGTTCAATTAATCTAGATTGTCAGGCACAGGTGTGTGCTTTTATTCCTATATTTGACAAAGTATAAAGATAGAAGTATTTATAGTAACTGCTAAAGCCCCTGTCTTCTGAGAAGATTCTCCAGACATAAGAGGTCACTTGAAGTGCAGAGTAAGGTTGTACTTTCATTCCTCTTGAAAATTATTCTGTCTTTAAATTTCACACTTCATAAATATGAATGTGTATTAAGTGCCAGGAAATCTTTGCCTTATTGGATAATCTATTTGCACTCAGGCAGTGCAGGTGAATTACTTGGCCACATGAAGGACAGCTGTATGCTTGCCTTAATTTTCTTTGTCAAGCAAAGCAAAATTAGTCCAAGAGTGTGTATATCTGTCCTCCCTTTGAAGCTGTGAAGGATGCATTTGGATTGTGGCAGCTCGCTAGAGTGCTTTTGTCAGTGCAGAGAGAAGGTAGAGGTATTAATTAGTGCCCTGGGGAGGTGCCAGCCGCCTGTCGCACTGGCAGCTGGCGGGTTTGTGCGGGACACGCTGAGGGCTGCACGCTGGGATGGGCGTCTGGGCACAGCCCTGCAGGTGTGGCCTCGGCAGGGATCCCCTGCCTCCAGCTGCTGGACTTCGCCCTGGGCAGCCCAGGGCAGCATTCGCCCCTCTGAGGGAGGGCAGAGTCCTGACCCCTCTGTCTGGGAGGGATGAGTGTGGCGGGTGTGTGAGCTCGCAGGGGAGAAGCGTAGGGTGGATAGGAGAGCAGAGGAGATGCTGCTTTCAGTGAACTGTCTGAAGCTTTTGGATTCATCTCAAGCAGCTTTAATATCCAATAGAGGATGGGGTGGTCAGAAATGAGGGTTAAAAGACCCTGCTTGCTTCTCCATCAAGTTACTCTGGCTATTTTTGTAGGGGTGTGGATGAGAGCTCCTGGGGACGTCTCCTGTGTGGAACACTCTTTGGTGGGTGCAAGGCCTGTGAATACCTTGACTAACCCTACAAATGCATTTTTAAAAATACTTTTTCTGTAAACCAAGTGGTGAGCACTCACTGCCAGCACAGGCTGGACTGAAACTTGAGTGGTAGAGACTTTGTAAATGATGTGGGAAGGCAGACAGATTTATAGTATACTGTGTAAAAAAACATGCCGTACATGGCCTAGGATCTAATATCTTTTTTTAAAGCCAAGTATGTAATTTGAAACGTTTGCTCATAGATGCATTCCTGACCATTATCACATGAGTAGGACAGGTGGGATTTGTCTGAGTATGCTTGAAGCTGTTTTATCCACGCATTTTTTTCCCTCTCAGATACTGAAATATTTTGTTGTCATAAAAACAGGAGCCATTTGTATTTATAGATGAAAGTGTTGTCACTGCAACTTAGTGGGAGAAAAAAAATCTCATTTTAGTGCACTTTTATTTGAGGATGAGTATTCAAGCCCTGTTCCACTGTGCAGGGTCACTTTCACCAGAAATCACAGGCAGCTTTCCCTTCATCACTGTGTTTAAGAAAATCGGGTTTTGTGGGCATCACAGGCAGCAGGAGCCTGATCATCTTCAATAACATGTTCATACATAGAAATACATGCCTTTTCTTTACCAGCCATGTTGTATAAAAGTCAATACCTTTGAGGGGTTTTGCAGATTTTTTGTTCTAAAATGCAATACTAGCAAATGTGTATCCTTTTATTTCAGAAATGCTGAATTTATTATTTTGCTCCCTCCTTTATACCAGCATATCAGGGTCTGCTGGGTAGGAGCACTCAGAGCTTGCTCTGTTGAATGGGATTTGCAGGAGAGTATCATGGCATAGTGATATTCTTTGGCAGATATCAGTAGATGCTGAAGGGCTCCACTCAGTGTGAAGTGGAGTTCAAGGTGTTTGTTGAGACCATGGGCGTTATTTTCAGAAAGACTTCGTTTGGTTTTGGTTTTTTTTTTAACTTGTCTCGGTTCATTCAAACATGGATAATATTGGTGAGTTTTTCTATGGCTTTTCTTGAAACTTACTTGATAGAGGCAAGAAGCCCTGACTAGATCAGGCAGACTTTCTGCATGGCTGTTATCAGCTTGTGATCTATAAGTTTCTCTCTGAAAATGTGATCTGCTGTAGATTTGTTTTTGCCTGGAAGCCAAGCTGTGGGCCATGTGAACTGCTTTGTTCTGTATCCTCCCTCCAAGAACTGAAGGTTGACTATATGCAGTGAGAAGACAAATCATTAGTACAAGAAACCTGACACTTGTTACATGTTTTTTAAGAACAGAAGCTCTCAGATTAGTCCTCACAGAGTTTGTAAGATGATGTAATTAAAGTTCAGCCTGACTGACAGCCTTCGCAGAAGAGCCGTGCTTCATTAGCAGTGGTGTGTTAATTAATGCATCTGTGGCAGTGCTGTCTGGGACAGGAGGAGCAGGAGAGCCTCGGGTGCCCCGAGCCTGGCTTTGGGAGGGGGGAGGCAGCATGTGGAGGGTGGGCAGGGTCATCACTGGGTCCTGGAAACCATAAAGCTGCTGTGATTGCAGTTGTGTGCAGCACTCCTGAGGCTTGGGGACCAATCTGTGGGACCCAGGAGAACTGGACTCCAGAGCTTTGAGCTGCAGCTTTTGAAATCAGGAATAAGATACTTAGAAGATTGTTGTATTCTTTCTATGATTAGTATTAAATAGTCATACTGGAATTCATTATTTGAACTCTACAGCAGAGCTGCCTCAGAATTAGTGTGTGGTTATGACCCAGCATAGGTAATAATGAAACATTTTATTTTTTTAATTGTTATTTATTAAAATCACACGATTACGTAAAACAAGTAATAGCCTTGGTAGGGTTGGAGAATATTCCTGGTGTTGTTTTTAAATACTTAAGCCCACCCAGAGCAGGGGAAGGCTGATGCCAGTGTTTCAACAGAGCAGGCAAGTGATCAGTGAAATGCCTTTGCCAGACTTCCTACTCTGTGTATTTGAGACAGTTGTCTGCATTTCCTTCTCCTTAGAGACTTCTGGTCACTGCAGGAAGTTATTTGCCAAAATTTTCTTCTGAGAGCATGGTGAAGAAGTATGGGCTACTGCTTTTGGTTTTTCCAGTGAAGATCAGTTCCCTGCAGTGTGCTTTCTCTATGCTGTTATAATATTTTTATTTTGTAGTAGCCTGTGAAACCCCTTTAAATCCATTGTGGTCTTTGAGAGCCACTGTCCCAAAAACTGTCGTGTGTTGGTCATTGAGTCAGCCTTTCCTCTTATCTGTAGCTAGAATGCAGCTCAAACTGAGTGTTAAAGCTTTGAATTCTTGCTGGTCT
This sequence comes from Leptocoma aspasia, assembly GCA_013399835.1. Taxonomy (NCBI): domain Eukaryota; kingdom Metazoa; phylum Chordata; class Aves; order Passeriformes; family Nectariniidae; genus Leptocoma; species Leptocoma aspasia. The sequence continues at coordinate 251,026 of VXAX01002159.1, read as the reverse complement.
TCTAGGGTATGTATAGCAAGTATAATGGCTTTAAGGAACTGTGTGAACAGAATATGGAATTAAACACACATCACTTCAGAGCTTGAGATGTTATTTTTCTTCATTTTGCATTGACTCCCCCACATTTAGTCCCTGTCAGTTTTCTGCTGCAAAGCTTTGTGCGCCAGTTACTGTTCTGTAGATGGAGTCTTATGAAAGAAAGCTAATTCAAAGTTCCAGCTGCTTCAAATAGAAGGTGCTAAAAATAAAGTGAAACATCTTTTAAAAGGAGAAGGATGGGGAAGGAATTCTGTTACTAGTGTAAACATGATCTCAAAATACCAAAACTGTGCTGTGAGTTTCTTAATAAACTGTGATCTAGCGATCATCAAATCCCTCATCCAGATCCCAGGTGAGCCCTGCCAAGTGCTGTAATTTTGAGACCAGCTGTAATCAGTGCCCATTGCAGGTCATAGTCAGCACCCCAGTAAACAGCCTTTTTGGGGGAGCACTGAGACACAGAACTGAAAACTACCTTGGGTTTGAAATACTTCTGGCTAAAAGTACATCCAGTCTTTTATAAACTTCAGACACTAAGGAGGGATGCACTTGTTGTCCTTTAGTGCACAAACATATCTGTGTATGGTGACAATTCTCTTGAGCTCAGACTGCATGCTTACCTTACTATTGGGTCTCTTACCTACTCAGTAGTAATTCTGATGTTAGAAAAGGCTACATCTGTTTGTTTGCCGATTCCCTCTTCAAGATATCTTTGAATCACTTCTTTCTCCAAGTTCTTGATTGAATTCTGGCTCTGTGGCAGTAACACAGATGCACCAAGTTCCACTAGTGCACTTCCTTTGATAAATGTGACCAAAGAACACTTTTCTGGGGCAAAATGCCCAGCACCTGTATCTCTGTGCACAGGATGGGAACTGGAAGATTAGGATAGGGAACTCAATGGCACTGATGCATTACTGCATGATTAATGACCTTACTTCTAGGATCAGGGTTATGAGAATAGGTAGACATAAATCCTTCTGGAGAGCTGGTGTCCAAACCTGGGTGAAATTGAAGCTAAGGGCTCAGGCTGAATAAAGCAAGATTTCAGTTACTCTCTGTACGTCCTGAATAGAGGTTTGACAACCTTGCGAGACTTTTATTTTTAAAATTCTGTTTAGATTCTTTTCTGTGGAATTGCAGTCAGCTACTCGTGTTTTGTACTTGTGCGGCTGATTATTGCTACCAGAGCTTACTGCTTCCCCCTTGTCCTTGTTGAATTGCACCCTTTTTATTTCAGACCATTGCTCCAATTGGGCAAGATCTTCCTGAATTCCATTCCTGCTGTCGAGAGTGCTTGCAGATCATCTGCAGGTATAGAGATAGTCTGTACTCCAGTGCCCGAGTATCCCATGACACACTTGGAGGAGACCCCGGGGAGCTCTGAGGAATGATCCTCCCACCGAACCCTTGGAGAGCCACCTGCACTGAGTAGTTGCCAGTGGTGGGCTCGCTTTGTATGAGCCAAGCTCTTAACAACAAAAATGTCATGCAAGGTGGCATTGAAAGCTCAACTCATTTTATTACTTGGCCACATCTCCTGTGGCTTTCTATATGAGACCTGGTAATTGTTGTCAGAAGGAATTTTGGCTGAAGTGAGCTTTTGTAGAGGTCATCCATGTGTGCTTGCTGCTGTCTAGGTAATAAATATGTGCTTCTGTTCTTCTTTGGTTTTCCTTAGAGGTATTGAGCATGGATTGTCTGACCTGTTGTTATCATGTTCTTCAAAGACAGGTGGTTAGGCCTTTCGAGTGTTTGACAACATTCCTGTTCTCAAACCTAAAGAAAACAACTCAGTGAGGTTGAGAGAGAACTGTCTGAGATGGTATGAATTTTTTGTATGGGGGAAAAAAGGGCTATTTTTCATGTGTTGTTCTTCTTGTTGCTCTCAGTTGCTGAGGTTGGTCAGTAGTTTGAAACTTGTTCATGAACAATGATGTTACTATTTCTTTCAAAGGAAGTAGCTGGTAAAAAGGCATCTGTGCTGCAGGCGCTGTGTGTCGGGCTGATGGCCAGTCCAAAGCCAGTATCATTACTTGAACCAAAAGGCATTTATCTGTATACTTGATGATTTGCCAGATTTCACAGGCATGGTTTCTAGCGAACAGAACTCTCAAGGATGAAGTTTGTATTTGGCATATTGTCCTGATGAATGGCAGTGGGAGAATACACTTCCAACTGTGACGTGAGAATTGGGATGAGGTCTAGGCTTCCCTTTTAAAGGGACAGCTTGATGGCCTGGGCATTCAGAGAACTGACTAAGTTCTCCTCCTTTAAATTTGGATCAAATTTTCTGTTGCATGAAAACTGTTCTTAAAAACCAGAGCGTGGGAGTAAGTTGAGAATATTGCCATTCATGAGCTTTTAAAAGACATAAATTCAGTATGTTATTATAGGACTTGTTTATAGAGACATGGAGGCGTTTTTGACCACTTGAAATACACTTCAAATGTTTAAGTGTACTAAGCTGGGAATGAAATTCAGCCTGTGTACCCTTGGGGATAGCTGGTCTCTCTCCCCAGAGATGGAGGAAGAGAAGTTCTGGAGTGCCTTCTGTGGAAGGGTAGGTGGTTGCTATTCTCTGGGTCAGCATCTGGGACATTTCTGTCCTATCTGGCTCTCGGTTCCACTGTATCAATCTGCCAAGGACTGGGACTGAGGTCTGACCTCAGACCTGGTCGTCTGCCAGGGAGGAGACACAGGCAATCTGCTTTTCTGGTCCAGGCTGGCCTGCATCGCTTAGGGCAGCATCAGGAGGACTTGTGGGGCTCCAGCTGTGCCACAGCAGCAGCAGGCTGGGTTTCACTGCTCCTGTAAGCTCTTTTCTCAGTTGTTCTGCAAACAGAAAGGCATTTTTAGGCATTCTCTAACCTTTCACTGTTTCTTATGGTTAAACTAGATGCCTCAGCAGTCTGAAACTCAGTCATATTAGTTCAGATCTGCATGTGAGGCATCATTCATGATGCCTCTGTGGATTTGCTTTTCCTGTTTAGGTACACACGCCCCCCATTAATTATTTTTAAAATATATAGCTGTGAAGTAGAAAAGATTCTCTTACTTGTCTGAAGTAATACAAAAGCAATTTCATCAGCAGGGGTTACAAATAAGAATCTAATAAGGAAAATTTTTCCATATCTTTTCAGGTGCTTACTTAAGAACAGTACAAAAATATAGAACATAGAGGGTATAGAGTTTAAAAACAGACTATATGGAATACATGCTGTGTGGTTATAAACCACTTCTTATACCTAACAGTAGCAACACAGCTTTATATACTGCAAGTAAGTTTGTCTTGGAAGTTAAATGAGTTTCTGTTTCCAGCCTGGTTCCGAGGGAGGGACTGTGCATACTCCTGACAGCTGCATTAGGAGGAGCCCGGGCTGGGCCTTGCTTTCAGCAAAGGAGTGCTCTCTTCATCTGCAGATGCCAGTTGTTTTCCACATGTGAAGTCCTATTACACAAATGTCCTTTAGCTATTGTGTTGCTCTTCCTGTAATTATTTGTTGAGTTGTGTGCAGTGCTTCTTAGGAAAATGTGGATGTTACCAACATAGGAGGATGGTGTTTATCAGTTTCAGTCAAGCAACTTCTCTAACAGGTTTTAAGCTAAATTCCAGACTCATGTGATTTTTTTTTTTTTTTTGAAGGGTACAGTGCTGAATTTGGGAAAAGGAGTGACAGACACTTTAAACTCAGACACTTCCTGGTCATTGTTGGTACACAAATACCTCTATCCTTGCAAGATTTTTGGTATACACCTGCTATGAGAATCTCATTTCTTCTGATGATGTTTTGTTATGGCGCTGCTTCTGTGATGTTTTTGTTTTATTTTATATGATTTGTATTATGCACTAATTGTACTTCAATTGAAATAATTAAGTAACTTGAAGACAGTTGGTTTTAGAAATATTCTTGCCATAAACTTAGAAAAGGAATTGATAGCTGTGCTTCCAATGTTGATATAAACTTCTTGTTTTAAAACTGGTTCTAAAAGGAATTTGAACTCCTGCTTGCATTTCTGAAGATTTTTCAGCAAGGTTGTTGCATTTGTCTCTAGGGCTGGCATAGCTGTGCCCAGATGAGGATGAGCAGTATGAGGGAGGGAGTGTCTGAGCTCCGGTGTGGCACTGCTGCAGCCGCGGGCAGCAGAGAGCTGCGTGCTGCTTCCAGTGTCTAGCTTACAGCAAGCGTTCAGATGTGACTTTGGAGAAGGGAGGTTTCCTAATTACACTGTCAGTGTAGTTGCTATGGTGGGGCTGAGGCTGGAGGGTCAGGCTGCCTTGGGGCTTTGGCAGCGGTGTTGGCTTGTGGCCACAAGGTGACTGTGCTCTGGGCTCTCGTGGCTGTGGGAGCACCCAGGAGAGGGCACAAGGGCCTCCATCAGCCCCTGCCCTGCTGCACCTCAGCAAGGGAAGTGAGAAGGTGACTGAGAGATGCTTACCAAGGTAGTTAACATGCCATTTGTCATTTCTAGCTGGATCTGTTTTTCAGTCGTAGCTTGGTCTGTCATAGTTTGAATGTGGCATGTTGAGCTCAGACTTGCAGGTCCCCTTGGAGGAATTACCTGTTTGAGTATAAAGCAGGGGGTTAAGTAGGAGGGGAACACCGGGTACTGTGTGCAGAGGTAGTTTGGGACATACCAAAAATGGGAAAGGTGTCTCTTGGGCTTAGGTATGTTTGGCATTAGGGTGGTGGTCAGCTAAACTATACAGTGTTGCCAGCAGGACGGGAGATGTCTAGTTGTTGGCCTTACAGTCTCATCTTTGTACAGGAGCACCTGGATATAGCCTGAAAATCCATAGGGCTGGAGAATTACTGTTTTGTTTTGGATCCTTGTGTCCTTAATGCAAACCCATAGAAACAGTAGGGCCTTTCAGACATTAGTTTAACCCATCTGGACAGCTAATTCACTTTGTAATGCAGGTTGAATTAAGAGAGTTGGTGTTTTTATTACATATCCATTTTCAATATGTCTGTCTGATTCTTGGATCTCATAGGAATCCGTCAACTGCATTCTACCAAGCGTTCAATTTCAACAAGTTACACGAGTCAAAGACCACCTGGGATAGGTATGGATGCTTGAGTATGGAATGCATACATGCTGAGGTATGCATGAACTGCTTTGCTCTATGCAAGTTTCTCATTGTTTTTGTTTGCACAGAACTGCTGCCTGTGTTCAGAACTCCGTGTTGGGCTTCTGCAGTTTGAAGAGGTGAAAGGGGTCATGGAAGTGAAGTGTTTGTTCTGAAACATGGAACCAAACTCTAAAATATGACATGACTTTTTTCTTCCTCCTTCCATTATGCATGTATCATACATGATGTGTAAGCTCAGAGTTTAATGCTAGTCAGCTCCTGGCTGACCTTCACCAACATGTTTACAGTTTCCTTTTCCAGAAGAGGAAACTTCTTGGCATTGAGTCCTGTATCAGAAAACACATCGTGAAAACATTATGTTTAAACACAATTTTGGCAAAGTTAAGATACTGATATCTCTAAACCAGGAAAAGAAGCTTTCTGGCTTACTTTCATTCTGCTCAAGTAAAGCTGGATGGGGAACATAGGTGAACTGTGACAAGTTCAATGCTCCAAAGTTAGCATTGAACTCCTAGTGAGAAACTGCAGTGAAGTGCAGCAGAGTCTTATCTGGCATGGATAGGACTTGAGAGAAGGTACATTACTAATTCATCAGTAGCTACAAACTGTTTCTCTCCTGTGCTTTAATGATTTTGAGGGATTTTTTTTTGTCAGCATTAAGTTGAAGTCCTAGTGATGGTGTGATTTAATGCCTTGTGCTGCTCTGGCTTGTCAAAACTTCTGCTTAACAAGCTGTGTAGAATGTAAATTTTGTTTGGCTGTTGAAGTATTGATAACCATTTCGTCACTGTCCTGGCTGTATTTGACTTGAAAGGCTTCTCAACTTGCACAGCTCAGCTGAATCCTTTAAAGTTTGCTTGGCAACAGTTTGTATACTGCACAATGATGAAGGTTATAAGTAATGCTGAGTGTCCTGCTCTTTTTTAAAAAGTTATTTTGTATTGCTGGGGTGCTGGCATTAAACTCAGTTTCAAAGCACATCTTCCTTTTTCAGCAGAAAGTTGGACAAATTTATGGTTTTGCTTTAAGCTCTGGATGATGCCACTTCCCTGTATTTATGGAACAGAGTTGGTATTTAGGTTTCAAGGACTTCGTTATTTCACTGGAACAAACTTCAGGGCTTAGAATACACATTTGGTTTGTAGACCAAAAGGTCACTTTGTGGTCTAGCCTTTAACTGTTTCTCTATTTTCATGCCTCAAAATAAGTCTTAAGATGAGGAAGCTAATTCAAAAAACCCTAAAATCAAATAATGAATTATTAAGATGGAGGCCTCACAAATCTGAGGTTTATGTACAGTGCCTGAAGCAAATGCTGGAAATGTGGGATATAGAACATTAAATTCAGGTAGAAGAATGTAAATGGTTGCCTTTAAAATAACCTTGCATCTTTGCCAATGAACTCTTTCTGGTAAAAACAAGCATTTGTGAGAACAGAGAATGCAATTCATCAGGATTGATGCATGTCTTAAACTTATAATCCATTCAAATTCCAAAGTCTTTGACCAGGTTTTGCAGGTTTTGCATTTGTAGCCCAGTTATTGGATTTAAGGTCACATTAGGCAGCTTTCCTTCACTGGATGGCTGAAACTGAGAAGCTGTCAGCTATGAACTTGCAGTAGAAGCTGGTGGAGGGAAGGGCAGGGCCACCAGTGAGCAGTGCAGCTGGACGTGGGAGTCCTTGCAGGATGGAGCTGGGCTGTGACAAAAACATGGTGTGGGGCTCCTTTTTGGGAAAGAAAAATCGCTGCTGTGAAACAACAAGCTCGTGGGACTTGCTCAGATGCCCTTCGTTTGCCCATCACAAAATGGGGGGGTTGACACACAACAGAGCACCAGGACCATGAGTCTGCTGGCAGTGAACTCTTAATTACATTTTGCAGCTCTTTCAGAAATACTTTGTGAACCTGAGGGGCTTGCCTTAGGAGACTTTGGTGTAAACAGAAAATCTTTCTGTGTAATTCTAGTGTTTTTCCTAACAAATATGGATTATTCCCCTATGAGTAGCTGTCTCTGGGGATCTGCTGAAGTCAGCAGAGCTAGCCACATGTTACTGCAATAGAGAACGAGAGATTGCTGAATTGCTCCAGTGAATAGAAACTACTTTATTTTTCACCAACATGCTGTGGCAGGAAGTGCTGGTGACACTTGAACCAGTAAGTGTTAAAGGGCTACTGGTTGTTAATGACACATTAGCAGGGATGTTTTCTTGCATAGTGCTCACATAGGTGTAGCTGAAGGCACAAGTCTCATGTGTTGGTCTTTCCAACTGATGTGATTTAAGAAGGAGAATAGTGACTTCTTGGCACATTCATGTGAGTCTGCGTGATTGCTCTTCTGGGCCTGGGTTGTCTTTGCACAGTAAAGGTGCCATACCAGCTTTAGGTGGGTGTGCCTAAAGCACAGACATTTTTGGTAAACTTGAATTTAAAGTAGTAGGATTTATGTTTCCATTACATTTATGTGTGAAGCATTAAACCTTCACAACGTAAATTAACTCATGTGTGTGGGAACTCCTCAGGTGGTGAATTCACTGCCTCAGGTTTTTACACATTCTCACATGGCTTTGACAAAGAAAAATAATGGAAGTCTGCAATACTCACACAGATCCTCTTTCCAGGCTGGATGGGTGATTGGATTGCATTTGGATGCTATCATTATAAAATCTCTTTATGGGGTGGAGGCTAATTAAATAGACCTTAACTCTTTCAAGAATAGAAAATATTTCTCTGGATAGACTGAACAGCTCAACCAGTGGTAAGACAGTGGCTCATAAATGAGTAAACAATGAGGGGAGGGAATAAATGACCACAGGGCTGGAGCTCCAGCCTGCCCAGTGTGGCAGCACTGCCCTGGGCACCTGCCAGCCCAGGCACATGCTAGTGGCTGTTATCAAGTGTTCCAGGCACAGCAGTGAGGTGATAAGAGCACTGTGGCAGCAGTGAGAGCAAAGAGTGGCCACTAGCAAGCCATGGGCTCTAACAGGCTCAGGCAAGCAAGCCCATGGCAAGCGCAGGAGCTTCCAGGCAATAGCTACACAGAAGGAACAGCTATCCTTTCAATCTAGAATGTCCCAGTCAAATTTGTCCTTACCTCAAACCCTTCCAACACCATGCTGGGTGCCAAAAAGGGCTGTCTTGGTTTAATCCTGCCAGCACTGAGCCCCATGCAGCCACCCCCTCACCTCTGCTCCTCCCAGAAGAGGAAGAGTGAAAGAACTTGTCAGTTGAGATAAAGACAATTTAATAGGTAAAGCAAAAGCCACTGAGATTTTTTTAAACCACCAAAATGAAGATTTCTCTGACAAAATGGGGTTTTATCTATCTGGTGTTTCAGGTAGGAAAACGTTGGGTTTACCATCCGTCTCTGGGAATGACAAACTGTACTTGGGGCATCTTTGATGTTTTTGCTGACTGTAAATCTTGGCATGTACCTTGTGGGCTCCAGTGTGAACTTGGTGTACCAATATAACATCTTTTTGGGTAAAGCCTTCATTGACATGACCTTAACTGGGAGGTCCAAGTTAAAATGAAGTGTGCCCTGTTCAATGTATCTGTTTGATACTTGGTGGGCTGCAGGAGCTCAGTGTTGGGTGGGGGTTTTGCTGTTAAAAACAAATACTATATGCCTAATGCACCCCTTCATCTGTCCTGTGGTACTTGATGTGGATTTTTTTCAGTTTTGACAATAATTGCCAGACTTCTGTAGCTCTTGGAGCAATCAGTAATTGGTCTTTTTTTACAAGAGCTAAATGATGTCTTTCCTCTTCTAATTCCAGGATATGCAAGTTGAGGCATTGGCTCTACAGTGGATGGTGCACTCACAGAATGTCTCAGACTCTCTCCATTCAGTCATCCAAAAAGACTTATTTAAGAGATATTTTGGGTTTCTTCCTGGCCTTTTCATAAGGACTGGATTGTATTTATAAATGTCATTCTGCAGCCATGGGAGAAAATATTTTTATCAAACTGGAATTTGATGTCAAGAGTTTAGGATTTGGGAAACGTACAAAGTTTTAAGATTTGGCAGCGCATTTGGAGTATCCCATGAGAGTAGCTGTCACTGGAGGGCTCTGCTCATGAATGTCCCACAGGAGCTGCTTGGTGTTGGGAGCACTGTCAGATGAATAAAGAACAAAATCATGTGGGAATTGTGCTACCATAACATCCGATTCTCATCTGGTTCTAGAAAGTGAAGTGTGGTCAGCTGGTTTTATCCTGCTGGCAAACTGGGGCACCCTCTGTCAGTGTGGAGCTGTCCTGGAGCTGGGAGCGGTGCTGGGATGTGTGCAGGGAGCAGGGCTGGAATCCAGACTCAGCATCTCAGTCTTGGAGCAGCTGCTCTGGGGATGAGGGCAGCAGGAGCATTACAGAGTAGTGTGTAAAGCTGCTTAGAGCTTTCAGCACTATTGCTGTTGTGTCAGGTGTGTAAAGCAGTGGTCTCCCTGGCTCGTGGCAGTCACACTGCGGGCAGGGACAATTCCTGCAGCCAGCCAGCAGGCAGAGGGGAGCTCAGAGCACAAGGTGCCTCTGCAGTACACCAGGTTCGGCTCTCTGGGAGGCTGAGGGAAGGCTGCCTGTCTTTCTCACGGAACTGCTTGAATGCCTTTACTTGGAGTCATGTAGTGGGGTTTATTTTTTTAAATAATCACACTACAAAATAGCTGAAACGGAGATGGAAGAACAAAGTTCCAATCTCAAGTTTGACTAGAGGGCTATTGACAAAAGTTGTACGATTGTGCTGCAGAGGTGGAGAAGTAGATCCCACTGCCAAGTGTGCCCTTTGCTTTAATTGTCCTCCCCTTTAATCACCTCTTCAGAGCTGCCTCATCTGACCTGTGGTGGTGTCCATGAAGGACTGTGAGAGGACATGGAGTCTTGGGGATTTTGTGGTTCATGAGCACGGATGCTTCTGACAGTGTCAGATGAGTCTGATGCACGTTAATTCAGCACGGAAAGGAATACTTCCCTTGGCATGAGTTATAAATAGCTTTTATTCTGAGGAGGTTTACCATAGATAGGGTTTGAAAGAGGCTTAGAAGACACTAAGAGACTGGAACACTTTTCTTCTGAATGGGTGTTTGGGTTTCAAGATTGGTTCAGTAGACATAGAGGCTGTTACTCCCTCAGTCTGCAAACCTGATGCCCTTTGTCTGTAACAGCCCAGTGCTGGTACCAACAGTTCTGTGGGAGCCCTTAAAGTTGACTTCTCTGAGCAGTGTCACTCATCAGGAGCTGAGCCACGTTTCACATCTGTGTCTAGTACAGCTGAGCTCATTGCCATACCCTTTATAAAAAGCCTTGAGTGTTTTACTTCTTGACACTTGGTTTTGGTGAGTTACACAATACAAGAGAGGCGAGTTTTCCAGCATGGCTGCAACCCTTGCATTTTCCCCGTGTTAACTGTGCTGAAGGAGGCTGCACGCTGCTGATAGCCATGTCTGTGGCTGGGGCTGTTATCAGCAGCTCTCACAGCCCAGAGCACTGGCCGTGTCAGACCGGGACCCCTGAGACCCGGGCTGGGAGGCTGATCTGGGGGGTGGGGGGTGGCTGCTGCAGCTCCTCTCTGGAGGGAGAAACCAGAGTCTGGGAGAGCAGGACACCCCTGGCTCCAGAGCTTGTGTGCCTGTGGGATGACTTGGAAACACACCCTAGCTATTGAGGGCTGGATTTCCATCCCACAGGACTCAGAAATGCAGTTTGGGATCCTGTTGGCACAGTAAATAACATCTGACAGGGCACTGAGGTGTGCTGGTGGACATGGTGCAGCAGGGGTCTGTGGAACAAGCCTGGCCCTAGCTGTGACCCACGGCCGTGTGTTTGTCAGAATTCACTGGGGGCCAGCAGGTGGCCACAGGCCCAGGGCTCTGGTGGTGTCTCGCCCCCCTGCTGGTTGCTGCCACCGGCTGCAGGGGCAGTGCTGAGCCAGGAGCTCCTTACCTGGAAGGTGGACTCAAGTGAGTCCAGAGAACAAATATTACAACAGGATTTTTTCTTCATTGCTTTATAAAAACAGTTTGGAAGAAATAATGTTCGTGGAAAGAGTTCCATGAATATCCCATGAATATGAATTCTTGTTTCCCTCAGTGAAGAAAGCTGGAAAATGAGGCCATGAATCAGAACAGTTGGTTTAGTGTTTATTCTAATGCATTTTTATAGTTATGGGTGTCAGTATGAGAGGGTATAAACTGAAGGAGCAGTGTTTCTTGTGAGTCACAAGTGTACTGAGCAGCTGGGCAGGGTGAGGGGTGGGAGGGACATGGGACACTCCCCTGTGAGTGTATACTGGATTCTTGACTCTAAGCTTCAGCCTTCCAGTGGCAGCATGATCCAGGAGTCCTGTGGGTGCACAGTTTCACCTGAGTGATACAGTAACACTCACAGTTTTCTCATTGTATTTACAGCGCGTCTGGTGCAAGTGTTGTTGCCATTGACAACAAAATAGAACAGGCAATGGTAAGTAAAATATAAGTTGTTATTTCTAATAGGATTAATGTGGTTCATCACTGAGCATAAGTTTCCTGCTGTACCTGTGTTTCTGTGAGGCTGTGGTATCCCTCCAGGTGGGTCAGACTGAGAGCATAAATTGAGAAAAGGATTTCTTGCATCAACTGTGAAGGACCACAAACCATTATTGCTTTTACCATTATTACTTTTACTCCAGAAATGTTTTTTAGTTAATTTTCTTACAAATTGCTGTAAACAAGGTGATTGAACTTGAAGAGTGCTGAAAACAGAGTGCGTATTTCAGTCTGTTACTCTAGCCGAGTGCATTACTAGTTTTTCTGAAGGGTCAGGTATGCCATCCTTAACACACTGTTCAGCTTCAGTTAGAGCTGTTGGATTTTTGCTTCTGATGATGTAAAAGCTTTCTTGTTGGTTTGGTTCTCATACACCTCAGTGACTGGGCCTGTGCAGCACAGCCCCCCACCCCCAGGTCACAGCATCAGAGCTGGTGCTTCCCTTCTGAGGAGCTGGGGTGTCACTCTCATCCTTGGCTTCCACGTAACTGGAGTGCTGGAGACAAGGCTTTTCATATCAGGCCCACTTCACATAAGGGCTGGGTTGTTTGTGCTCAAGGGCTGATTGATTCATAAATATTTGGTGATGAGTGCTTTTTTTCCCCAGGCTTACTGCAGTGAAAGCAGTAAGTCCTGGAGCTGGTGTGGCTGTTCTTTGCCGTGGTGTGACTGTCCACTTGCTCTTTGCAGGATCTAGTGAAAAGCCATTTGATGTATGCAGTGAGAGAAGAGGTGGAAGTCCTGAAGGAACAAATAAAAGAATTAGTTGAAAGAAACTCTTTACTTGAACGAGAAAATGCACTGTTAAAATCCCTTTCCAACAACGATCAGTTGTCCCAGCTGTCCAGCCAGCAGGCCGCCCCCAGCAGCACCTCGCCGGCGCAGCCCAACGTCTCCTCGGCGTGAGCCGCGCTGCCCGGGCCAGCAGCACGCTGCCCGGGCCAGCAGCCTGCTTCCCCCGCCTCCGGCCTTCTCAGTATTAGACAATCACCCTGCAGGGCTGCCCCGCTCCTCGGGGGCCACAGGGGCCCTGCAGCTGGCCCTGCCCCGGGAGGGAGGGAGGGAGGGAGGGAGGGCTCTCAGAGCTTGGGTGGCTCGCCGAGGCTCCCATTGCTCCCGGGTTGCTTTGAGCCTTGCTGTCTGGTAAGGAGCAGCAGTTCCTCTTCAGAGCCACTGTTCTTTTCATATAAGTAACATTTGCCTATGTTAGTTTCATTTATTTGTTTTATTTATTACAGGGCTGCTATTTTCATAATGTACATGAACAATGTCACAGAACTTTTGAATTTTTTTTTTAATAAACGTCTGTATGGGTAAAATGATAGATGGGATTGCGTTAATAGATACAATGTCTAGGCAATAATTGAACAAAGAATCCTGGCATATTTCTAACACTAATGGCAATTGACCTTTGGTATTTATTTACGGTAGTAAAGATCCAGCTTGAATGTAAATTTTGTATAGAGTGTAAGTATGAAGACCATAGTGCATCTGTACAGGTAGTCACCAGTCCTTGTGATATAATAAATAAGTGATGGGCTATTTTGATGAAGAAAACTTTGCTCATTTCTGTTTCTACTTTTTAATAGAGAGAAAGGGGCCATGATTCCTCTGCTTTTTGACATTTCGTTTTTGGTTTGGTTTTTTGGGTGGGAATAAAAAGCTGTGAAATTGTTCAACCTACTTTGTAACCAAAGAAGCAAAGCTGTATAATTGAGTTGGTTGTTGGTTTTTTGTTTGTTCTGTTGTTTTGGGGTTTTTTTTATTTTATAATGCACATTCTTTATGTATTTTTTATTTAGTGTTTTCTCATTCACAACTTTCTTTGCTGTCTCGCATGATCTGCATGACCTGTAATCTTTGAACCACTTCCGTACCTCATGTTTTTATCCAGCACTCTTAGTGTAATATGTACTAGTCTGTGAACAATGTCAATAAAGAGAAAGAACAGCTGGTGTTGGTGGAGCTAAGCTAGTGTGCTAGGCACTAGTTGTTAAAACAAATAAATGAAGTGAGCCATCTTTTGTTCATTTAAAATGGTGTTTTGAATTTCGTATGCAGAAAACGTTTTGTTACATTGCAGATTTAATGTATTTAATAAATGCAACATGCAGATTAAATGCAGTGTATACTGAGTATTTAAATTAAAAATGTACATTTCATAAATACAGTTTCAAAAAAGACCATCATTTGTGTAAACTAATGCAGTGTGTCAAATTGATGTACAAATATATATATATTTTAACACATTTTCTGAAATTAAACCAGTTTTGTTGAATTTTTTGGTTGCAGATGTTGTTGCAGTATAATTAAATTCAGTAGCTCTTTTCTGAACAAAATGGAGAAATGCAGTGTCAGTGAGGCAGTAACAGACCAAAGCCAGGGTTACCACTTCTCATGCAACAGACTGGTTTCTTCTCTTCCAGGGGAAGCATCTTCTGGTGCTGTCAGTGGCTGCCCTGGGGGTTTGGGTTTGCACTGGTAGCTCTGAGTGAACATCTGGGCCTGCTGGGTCCCTGCTGTGAGTGTCTGCTTCAGTACCTGAGCCCTGAGCAGGGCTGACTCTGCTCAGGTTTATGTCTAAGGTAAAACAAGAAACACTGGAAACTGCAAGTTTTGGTGTCTTCAGATCTCAAAGAAGTGTCCATGTCCCGGAAACTGAGAAGCATCTCCTCCTCCTGGTGAGTATCAGTTCATGCTGTGTGCTTATTAAAAAGTTCTCGCTGAAGTAACACCAAAATGATCTTTCCATCAGGTGTGGGTTGGTGTTTGCTGCACCCCTGTGCCGTGAGCACTGCTGGGAGACTTCAGTGCACACAGATTAGAAAGCAAAACATTCAGTAGCTGTGTGTGTTTCCTCTCCAGTGCAATCAGTGGTTCACTCCAGCTGCACAGTGAGGATGATGCTGGTAAAGTAAGAAAAAAGGGACAAATCAGGAATTTCTGGGAACAAGAGTCCCTCAGGTGAGTAGTTTATTAAAACTTCTTGGAGGATGCTCTGTACCTGTCAGTTCACTTTTGAGTGAAACAGAGCAGAAGCATCTGAACCTGGCTCGGGGCTGATTGTTTTTCTGCTGGGAGCAGAGGGCACCGAGCCCGTGGGGACAGTGCCGTGGGGACAGTGCGGGGCAGCTCTGCACCCCTGGGAATGCCTGTTCCCCTGTGTGAGCTGTGGGGCAGAGCGACAGCACATCCTTCCCACCGGCTGCTGCCGAGGCGCTTTCTCCAAAAGCAAGAAGCAGTTAGTAAATCTGAAAACGAGGGGATGAAACACCAACGGAACTGGTCCTGTTAGAAAGCCTTTGCTTTGCTCTGCTGGTGTCAGGTTTGCTTTGGGGGTTTGTGTTTGGTTTTCTCCTAGAGATAAGCTGTGTTCAGCTCCGGACAGCAGCTCGGCTCTGAGAGCGCTGAGCTGGCAGGACGGGTCTGGGAGCGCTGCGGGCTCCTAGAGACAGGCGGCCTGAGGAAAAGGAGCGGCGGTTCTCACAGCGGGACCGCCGTGGTGGCGGTGGATGTGCGGCTGCCGATGGCAGAGAGCCTCGGTGGCGAGCGGCTGTCGCTGCCGTGCCCTGTCCTTGTCGCGCTCCTGCCGCTGTCCCCGCACGCGGGGCTGTCACGGGCTCGCCACGCTGGGGCTCTGGCCCGGTGGGGAGCTGGCTCTCCAGACCAGATGCGGGTGCTCTAACACGTCTCTCCGACATAATTCTATAGCTTTGGTATAAAGAGAAATGATTCAGCCGCTCCTTCCGGGCAGCATGTGCTTTAGCACGGGTTGGGAGCGGGCGGCGGTCGTGGCGTCACAGAATGGTCTGAATGCAGCTGGGCAGGGGTGGCTCCGAGTTAGGCTCGGCGTCCCAGAGAGGATGTGACCGAAGATGCGGGGGAAAGCTACGGAAACAGTGGAGGATGCGGAGGAAATGCTTACTGAGGAGAGCTTCAAGGACGCGGCCCTGGCTCGGAGGGGAGCGTGTGCAGGAGGCTGGCACAGCAGTGAGGTGGCTCTGGAGCAGGTGCCAGGTGAGGTGAGCACAGAGCGGCCCTTCCCCTTCCCCGGCGGTGGGGCTGTGCCTGGAGCAGAGACCCCTCCCAGTCCCTTCCCAGTCCCTTCCCAGTCCCCTCCCCGGCTGCGGCGGGCGGGTCCGGCCGTGGAGCAGCGGGACCTGCGGGGGCCGTGGCGGCCGCGGGGCGGCGCTGTGGGGCGGGGCGGGGCGGGGCTGTCCCCGCACCTCCCGGTCCCGGTCCCGTTCCCGTTCCGGGGCCGTGCCCGCAGCCCCGGATCCGCCACCGCTGGCTCGGACCGGTTCCCAGTCGCTCGCTGCCAACGACGTTGCCGCCACCGCGGCCTCCCGCCTCGGCTTAGAGGCCGTTCCCTGCCCAGGCCTTGTGCCCGTTCCCTGCCCAGGCCTTGTGCCCGTTCCCTGCCCAGGGCTCGGGGCCGTTCCCTGCCCAGGCCTTGTGCCCGTTCCCTGCCCAGGGCTCGGGGCCGTGCCCTGCCCAGGCCTTGGGGCCGTTCTCTACCCAGGCATTGTGCCCGTGCCCTGCCCAGGCCTTGTGCCCGTTCCCTGCGCAGGGCTTGGGGCCGTTCCCTGCCCAGGGCTCGGGGCCGTTCCCTGTCCGGAGGTTGCTGCCCCCCCGCGCCGGTTTGCGAGGACGCGCGGCTGCTGTCGCTGCCGTGTCCCCCCGACTGCTGCGTGTGCGCAGGGGGGCGGGACACGGACACGGCGCGGGGACGTGGCTGCAGCCCTTTGTGCAGCTGTGAAGGGCCTGGCGGGACAGCAGGGACCTCTCGCCGTGGGAAGCAAACCGTGTGCCCCTCCCGATGCGTTACTGAAGCGCAGTCCTGCAGCCAGCCTTGAGAAAGCTGCACAGGAGAAAAGAAATAAAAAAGGGGATAGGAGTGTGTTGCAGGTGTTTGATGACGTCACCCGAGCAGGCTCGGCTCGGCGGAGCGCGGCCGCCCGCAGCCGTGGCACTGTCACAGCCCGCGCGACAGCTGCCAGCGCCCGGGAACGGGAAGCTGCATCTCACCAGGGGAAACAAACGGGCATCGCTCTGTCAGGCTTTGGAAAGAAACGAGCGCGGTGCTTCGCAGCTCTGAACTCGGGTGTGCGGAGCCCAGCACGGAGACGCCCGCAGGCAGCTGCCCGTGTCCCCGCGCACGAGTGCCACCGCAGGGCACAGCGCGGCACGCACCTCTGTGCCCAGCCTGCACCAAAGCAAGAATTTACTGAACTTCAAAGAACCAACCTGTACAAACCACCCTGAACGTTCCCACAGCCCTCGAGCGCAGCACCTCCTGCAGCAGCAGCCCGTCAGAGCCCTGGGGCATTCCCAGGGAGCAGAGGCAGGAGCTGAGAAGAAGGCACCTGCTGAGCCCCTGTGGGGGGATGGCTGGGCCCCAGAGGGAAGGGGAGCAGTAGCTGGGTGTACCCAGAGCCTCGGCAGCCCCAGCTCAGGCCCCCTGGTGCCAACCTGGCCCAGCTGAGCAAGGGGTGCCCCACGCAGGGCGGCTCCTCTCAGGGAAAAGCTAATTAATCCCTGCTCGCTGTGAATGGCCGAGTTTCAACACCCAGCAGAGCCCTGCTTTGCCCGCGTCAGAGTGAAGACAGCTTGCATTTGAAAAGAACTTTATTTAAAATCAGCGATGATACAGACTTCCCCCGCCACAGCACACGAGTGTCCCAGCACAGGGTCCCCGTGCCCTGGGCGGCCCCGGCTCACACCAGTCCCTCTGATTCCATGTGGAAATACAACGCGTACAAAAGATCTGCAGGCACTCCATTAACCTCAACCCATTTAGTTTTCTATTATTTCTAGTGTAACCGGACTTTAAAATTTGTCTTCTACTAAGAAACCCAGAGAAAAGAAATCTTCCTTTAGCAACGGTGTGCACCAGCAGAGCAATTCCCACCACCTTTGTCACCACGGAGACAGCAGAGCCAGCAGGAGTCAGGGCCATCAGCAGGGAAATATGATCAATAGCAGCATTTTCCATGTGATCTCAAGTTACAGTCGTCTACAGAAGAAGGAACTGTGATCATCAGTAGAGAAGCAGTTAAGTACTGGATCCATTGTTAAAAGAAGTCGAGTTGACGGCAGGTTTTACCTTAAATAGGATTAAATATATATTGCAAGACACACCACACTCTGCAGGGGCTGCACATACAGAAGCAGAACTGTGGGCAGGGGGGCAGCGTGTCCCTCCCCCACACCCAATATTCCCACACAACATTGTCAAATTTAAAACTATCACCACTTGTTGAGAGTTGTCCAAGAAGTATTTACAGCACAGGCAGGGCCGGGAGGGGCGTGGGGAGCCGCAGGTCTGGCCACGGTGCTCCCGCAGTCCACGGAGCTCCAGCACGGGGTGCCCAGAGCAGCTGCTGCCCGGCCGTGCCAGCCCTACACAGACAAGCGTTTGGCGTGCACTGGGACAAAGCTACAGGCGGCGTGGGCACGGGAGGGAGCACTGCCACATGCTGCAGTGGGCCCGCCCCACACACACGAGGCGGAGAGGCTCCTCGGGAACATGCTGCACGGTCGGGCTCCAGCCTCTGCAGGAATCCTGGCTTCCAGCGTCAAATAAAACCATTTCCAGCTACACAGCGAGGGTGACACTGATCTGGGACCGGTGCTTAGAGCAGATGCCAGTTCCTACGGACCTACGTCGCATATAGCTCCACGTATTACAGAGACCAGGCTGGATCTTCAGCGAATAAGTAGGTCCACGATTGTAGATCAACAACAGACTTTTATTGCTTTATACATGTGATGCTGTTCAAGGCACTGTGGCACGGGCTAGAAAACTCGGAATGACTCGTGAAGGGACCTGGAATGCGACGCGGCCGGTGCCGCGCGCTGCTCCTCGGCAGCTGCCGCGGCGGCCGGGCCCGGCGGGCCATGGCCCGAGACCGGCCCTCACATGCCCATCCGGATGCTCTGGATGATCTGGAAGATGGCTGCAAGAGAGCGGAGAGGGGAGCGCTCGCCGGGCAGCGCCAGCAGCGAGCTCCCGGGGCCGGAGAGGCAGTACCGGGGCCCGGAGGGGCAGAGCCCGGCCCGGAGGGGCAGTG
>VXAX01002159.1:200018-231786 GCA_013399835.1 Leptocoma aspasia | reverse complement strand
GGGGCCGGGCCCGGTGCGTGCGGGGCGCGGCGGCCCCGTCCCGCCGCAGGGCGCGGGCAGCGGGTGCCGGCGGCGCGGAGCCCGCTGCGGTCCGCGCGCTGCAGCTCCTGGAGCTCGCTTCCAAAGCGCTGTCCCTGTCCCTTCCCGGTACCTCGCTGTCCCTAGCGTCAGGGATGTGTGCTTGCCTTTTCTGTATTTGTAAGCCTCAAACGCGAGCCTGTTTCCCCTCGCTCGGCCCCGGGGCAGACTTTGGGGTGCTCAGCACCGCCTGTTGTGGGTTTGGAGCTGAACGGGAGCGCGGGGGGAGAGCTGCAGAGCGCGTTCCGGGTGGGGCTGTGGCCGTGGGTCACCTTCAGGGGGTGTTGGGGGCTCCCCCAGGGTCTGGGGGCTGTGGTGGGCCCTGGGTTCAGCTGAGAAGAGCTGCAGGGCTGTGGGGCCAGGGCTGGGCAGGGCTGTGGGTGCCCACCCTGGCACAGCCCCCCGGAGGGGCTGGGGTGGCACCTGGGGCCGTGTCCTGGCCGTCCCTTGGAATTTATGGGGAAGAGTGTGCGTGCCTCAGGGCTCACAGAAGAGAAACATCTGCTTTGGACAGTGTCCTGCGTTTGAAGTGAGCGAGCTGTGTGTTTCCTCTTGCAGTGAGGGGCTCCGAGGGGCTGTACATGCTGAATGGGCCCCCCAGCTTCACCGAGAGCCCGGCGTTCCAAAGGTACTGCTGTCACTGCCACCAAAGAACTGCGTTCTGCAGAGTGGGGGGACACTCTGGAACTGAAAATGGGTGAATGTGAGTGAGTTCAGAACACTGATGGTTTGCAAGGCTTGGCACTTGCCTGAGCTGTCACTGCCAGGTCCCTGTGCAGGGGTAGCAGGGCCTGCACTGTGACACAGGGCTCCTCAGGAGCACAGCAGCAAAGTCCTTGGGTCTGTTTTGGTAACAAAACCTTCACTATGGCACTGTTGGATACTCATGTGCATTTCTTATTTCTTTAGGGATTCTGGAAAAAATTGCAAAGCTGTTGCTTTTAGCAAGGATGGCTCCCTCTTTGCGTGGTGCAATGGAGAAAAGTGGGTGTATTTTATTAACTTAATTTGTAACTTGTATGGAATAAATGGAATCAGTTATACCTCATTTACTCTTGTCTGTGTAAAGGCAGCTGCTGTTAATGCAAGTGTTTGCACGTGCACTTTAAATGGAGTTTATTGTTGCATTAGCGGCTTTGTTTCTTGACTATCAGATGAATACTTGCTGTTCTCCTCCTGTTTGTAGTGCACCCATTCCCGTGCAGCCTGGATATGCTTTCTTTGTTTGGGTGGTTTTTGATTCATGGCTCCCAGTGCCTGGTCTCTGGGATTAATCTAGTAGTAGAGTCCACAGAAAATAATCAGTTTATACACCTTGTGACCATTACAAGGTTCCTTTCTTACAGACTAGGTGTGTTATAGAGCCCACTCTCCTGTTTAGAGCTTATGTGTTGCAGACAAAAATATGTGTTATGTTCTGACCAGTGGTCACTTTTCTTGGTTTCTGTCACGCTTGGGTGTCTGGTTTTAAAATGTCTTCTTGGAAAATTTTAGTAAAAACAAGAGGGGGCAAAAAGCTCTTCTAATTTTGTTACATTGGCCAAATTTGGGGCAGATCTAGAAGAGTCAAATACTTGAACAATTCTCTCAGCATTAATTAACTATTGTAAGCATGTTTTATTGAAATAGCATCTTTTTGTTCCAGAGTCAATGTTGTTAATGTCACCAGAACTGGGTTACTGCATTCCTTTGATCTCCCAAAGACAGTTTGCCTTGAATTCTCGCCAAGGAATAATGTTCTGGCCACGTGGCAGGCCTATGCAAGTGAGTGTTGTACCAGCTGGGCAAGCACGGGGTTTGTGCACGTCTCAGCCCCTGCCTGGGCTGGGTGAGCACCTGGCTGGCCTCTGCAGGGCATTTGTTGGCCACAGGAGCAATGCAGGGAGCGCTCTGGGCAGTCAGGAGCACAGTGGGGAGGGAGGGGTGACGTTGCCCAGGAGCAGCTGGTGGTGGCCATGCTCAGCCAGGCTCTGGCAGAGCTCACAGTCACTCTGTCAGTCAGTCAGGTGTTTCCTGAGCCTGGGAGGTGTGTGCAGTGTGCTCTGCAGGCAGCTCCTGCTCTTGGGTGGGCAGGGGAGCTGGCACACTGTCCTGCAGCAGTTGTGTCCTGCCCTGGGGCCTGTGGCTGGCTGTTCTCCATGTCCAGAGCTTCATTCCCTCCTCTGCCTCCCTGGGGGGTTTGAGTTCCTGGTTCTGACAGCTGTCTGAGCCACACACATTGTACATGCTGCCTTGGGCAAGAGCTGGGCAAGGCTGGGCCTTGGGAACTGGCCAGGCTGTGGGGAGACTGGGAACTGTGACAGGCTGAAGGATCAGAGAAGGCAGCACAAGCTGTCAGGGAGCTGTTCTGGGGCTGCTGTAAATCACTGACAGCAGCAGGCAGGCTGTGCTCTCCAGGGCCAGGAGAACACAGGCAGTTCAAAGGCAGCAGAACCAGGAGAGCACAGGCAGTTCAAAGGCAGCAGAACCAGGAGAGCACAGGCAGTTCAAAGGCAGCAGAACCAGGCGAGCACAGGCAGTTCAGAGGCAGCAGAACCAGGAGAGCACAGGCAGTTTAAAGGCAGCAGAACCAGGAGAGCACAGGCAGTTTGAAGGATCAGAACCAGGAGAGCACAGGCAGTTCAGAGGCAGCAGAACCAGGAGAGCACAGGCAGTTTAAGAGCAGCAGAACCAGGAGAGCACAGGCAGTTTAAAGGCAGCAGAACCAGGAGGCAACGGGCAGTTAAAAGGCAGCAGAACCAGGAGAGCACAGGCAGTTTGAAGGATCAGAACCAGGAGAGCACAGGCAGTTCAGAGGCAGCAGAACCAGGAGAGCACAGGCAGTTTAAAGGATCAGAACCAGGAGAGCACAGGCAGTTCAGAGGCAGCAGAACCAGGAAAGCACAGGCAGTTCAAGAGCAGCAGAACCAGGAGAGCACAGGCAGTTTAAAGGATCAGAACCAGGAGAGCACAGGCAGTTCAGAGGCAGCAGAACCAGGAAAGCACAGGCAGTTCAAGAGCAGCAGAACCAGGAGAGCACAGGCAGTTTAAAGGATCAGAACCAGGAGAGCACAGGCAGTTCAGAGGCAGCAGAACCAGGAAAGCACAGGCAGTTCAAGAGCAGCAGAACCAGGAGAGCACAGGCAGTTTAAAGGATCAGAACCAGGAGAGCACAGGCAGTTCAGAGGCAGCAGAACCAGGAAAGCACAGGCAGTTCAAGAGCAGCAGAACCAGGAGAGCACAGGCAGTTTAAAGGATCAGAACCAGGAGAGCACAGGCAGTTCAGAGGCAGCAGAACCAGGAAAGCACAGGCAGTTCAAGAGCAGCAGAACCAGGAGAGCACAGGCAGTTTAAAGGATCAGAACCAGGAGAGCACAGGCAGTTCAGAGGCAGCAGAACCAGGAAAGCACAGGCAGTTCAAGAGCAGCAGAACCAGGAGAGCACAGGCAGTTTAAAGGCAGCAGAACCATTTTGCATGGCTTACAGAGAGAGCTGTGGCTGTGGTGGAATGGACAAAGTCACCTCCTTCCTGTGAGAGCAAAACACCAGAGTGGAGAAATGCCTCCATTGTTTGCCGTGAGGATGGTTTTTGGTTTGGATTAAAAAGCTGCACAGGTGTTGGTGGTTGCAGCCTTGCAGTGGGGCTACACGTCCAAATGTGAGTTCTTTCTGCCAGCAGACTGAGGTTAAGGTACAGCAATCAGCATTTGTGGGTTTGGTCCCTCAGGGGCAGGAGTTGCATGCTTGCCAGAAGTTCATGCAGAGCCCTGAGGTGGGATGTGGGGGTGAAGCAGATTTAAGCCTCAAAGACCACTGTGTTTTTTTGCAGCTGCTAAGGATGGCACAGCAGGGGTGCCCAACCTGCAGCTCCATGATCTGAGAACTGGAAAATGCTTAAAGTCTTTTGTGCAGAAAAAGATGCAGAACTGGTAAATAAGCCTTCCAGATGCTAATTGTTAAAGAAATGTGGTTTTCAAAATCTGATCCAGGTGAATGGAGCTGTTAGTGTGGTGTTGGCTTCCAAAGCAGTGCCTGCTGCTGACTGAAAGCCAGTCTGTGCCTGTGAGTGTCTGTGTGTAGCTCATTGTAAATTCACTCTCACTTTGCACCACGGAGGGAAGCTGAGCAGACAATAACTAAGTCCACTTGTATATTTTTTGCTGTGCAGATGTCATTTATCCACGTTACATGTATCATGTTTGAACTTCCTGGGTTCACAATAGAGGGGAAAAACAATCTTGGAGTGCTAATGATGAGCATAATTTCATGTCTGTGACTTTTCCCTTAATGTGCAGGTGTCCTTGCTGGGCAGATGATGAAAGCATTTGTGCCAGGAACGTGAACAATGAAGTGCACTTCTTTGAAAACAACAACTTCAGTATGCGAGTATTTCTCTACATTTCATTCCTTCTATAAATGCTGCTGCTTTTGAGGGGTGGTTTTTGTTTTCAGATTTTTCTTTGTTTCTTCATTTGCTTGCTTATTATTTTAAATACTGCCTACATTCTATTTCAGTTTGGAATTCAGGATCATTATGCTTTAATGAAGTGTGGTTTTGCTTTCTTATTTATCTTTTCACTGACTGACATGATATGAAATGCATCTGATTCTCAATTAAAAAGGCCTGATTCTGTATTGTTACTCATTTAATGAGATCCAGGAAACTGTCATTGGAAAATGTGGTCTGTGATGACTTCCTTGGGTTGTGCATATTCTGTCAATAGACTGATAAAAATGGCTCACTAAAAGATTGATGGCAAAAATGAAATAATGAAGCCTGAAGATTTTTACCAAGGAGATTTACTGTTGGTGATAGAATATCTTGAGTCAATAGATGTTAAAAAGGGAAAGGGGAAGGAAAAAGCAGAAAGATAAAAATTAATTAGAACAAAAATGTAAAGGAATTGAAGAAAACCGAGGGGAGAACAGCAGCATGTGGTTTTAGTTTGTATTCTTTGTTCCATTTTAAATGCAAAGTTGATACAAGAATTAGGGCTATGAGAGAGTCAGTTTCTGAGAAGTGGCCCTGCAGATGTTAGCCAGGCTGTGGGAGGCACGGAATGTCAGCCTGAGCAGGGCTGCTGGCAGGGCACATTCCTGGCTGCAGCGGGGCTGGGGGGATGCTGTTCCCATCAGGTGTTTTTGGGAAGGGGCAGTGCTGAGCCCAGAGCAGGCCTGTTGGGAAGAGTGATCCCATCAGGGTGTGAGCCCCTCCTCTGTGTGGTGGCACCTGAGTGTGGCTGAAGCCAGCACAGAGCAGGTGAAGAGGATCTGCTTCAAACACCAGCTGTGTTCACCTCGGGCTCAGAGGCTTCCTTGGCTTTTTGAACTTACTAAGTGCTGGGTTCCAGCACAGGCTTGATTCAAAGGGAAAGGGTAGGTGAAATGATGTGGTGAAATGGGAAAATAATCGTTGTTTGCCTAGAAAAAGATCCTTTGTGATTGTCTTTGCTGGTCTGCATTATCCAGGATACAGCCCCGTAGAAGGATGTGGTTAGGACATCTCAGGTAACGTGGTTTGTCATGAACATCACACATCTGTGACCTTTTTCTTGGCAGATACCATTGCAAATAAGCTGCATTTGCAGAAGGTCAGTGATTTTGTGTTGTCCCCAGGAGCACAGCCAACCAAGGTACTTCTGATCCAATTCTTCCAATCTTTTTCTTGGTTTTCTTAAAAAAACCAAACAACTGTGATTTTAGTTCAATGTACTGTTACGGTACAAGTGACTGTGCCCTGTGCTCCCAAGGCTTTAACCTGCAGTGAAATCTCATGGCTGTTTCAGGTTGCTGTTTATGTCCCAGGCAGCAAAGGTGCTCCATCCTTTGTCAGGCTCTACCAGTACCCCAACTTCGGGGGCCCGCAGTCAGCACTAGCCAACAAAAGCTTCTTTAAAGCTGACAAGGTGACAATGCTGTGGAACAAAAAAGGTATAGCAGCTGTGTACTGAAACTTTTATGTTGTGCTCATTTTGTATTGATTTACTTTGTTTACCCTGTGGGGTTTGTGTTTAGTTTGCATATGCTGATAAATCCTGAGGGCAGCATTAATGCCTTGCTGGGCTGCATTTCTGCACACCCTGGAGTGCTCAGCACTTACCCTGTGACTTCCATCATTTTGTGTACTGTACTTGAAAATATTCTATACACGCTGGTAAATTTTGCAGTTGAATGACAAATTCCTATATAATTTTGCATTTCTGTGCCGATAATATAATTGGATGCCGATAATATAATTGGATTGTAAACATAAGAACAGTTCGTGTGATGGTATAATCTTAATCTGTAGAATTATGTGTCTGCATACATATCATAGCTGGGGTGTGCTGACAGGCCTCTGTGCTTTGCTGTTTGTTAGCAGTGAGCTGTTCCAGAATGATTTTGTACAAATCATTTTACTTCAACCCACATAGTTTGGAATACAAGGAAGGTGTTACATGTAGAAGCCATGCATGGGGACTGTGAGAGGCAGCAAAGATTGTTGTCTCAAGACATTTTGGGGTGCCTGTGCTTGGGGGAAGGGACAGGTTGGGCCTTGCCCTGATGAGACAGTGCCCTGCTCTGCACCCCCACAGCTTTGGGCAACAGATGTGCATACAGAAGATGTTGAGGAAATGTTTTATTCAAGGATTGATGAGGATGTTTTGTTTCTGCCATAGTTTAATATTTTTTTATAGCTGCAAAGGATGTTTACTTGCTTGTGATCTAACAGTGAATGAATAGACTGAGCTGGCATTTTCCATCTGAGAAAGGAAGGTATTCAGTCCTTCTGTGTTAGCATTTAGGAAAAACTCAGTTCAAAAGAGAAGGGTACCAGCACTATTACACAAGCAGGCAGTAGGAGCTGACAGCAGAGCTGATTTCTCAGTCTGTGTGCTGTGCAGTGGCTGCTGTGCTGCTCAGAAGCTGTGCTGCACTAACTGTGTGTGTTCACAGCCACGGCAGTGCTGGTGGTGGCCAGCACCGAGGTGGACAAGAGCGGGGCCTCCTACTACGGCGAGCAGACCCTGCACTACCTGGCAGCCAGCGGGGAGAGCGCCGTGGTGCAGCTGCGTGAGTACCCCTGCAGCCCCTGCTGCATCAGCAGCAGCACCCCCTGCAGCAGCATCACCTCCCTGCTGCAGCCCCTCCTGCATCAGCAGCATCACCCCCTGCAGCAGCATCACCTCCCTGCTGCAGCCCCTCCTGCAGCAGCAGCATCACCCCCTGCAGCATCACCGCCTGCACTGCAGCCCCTGCAGCAGCAGCATCACCTCCTGCAGCAGCAGCATCACCTCCCTGCTGCAGCCCCTCCTGCACTGCAGCCCCTCCTGCAGCATCACCTCCTGCACTGCAGCCCCTCCTGCAGCAGCAGCCCCTCCTGCAGCATCACCTCCTGCACTGCAGCCCCTGCAGCAGCAGCATCACCTCCCTGCTGCAGCCCCTCCTGCACTGCAGCCCCTGCAGCAGCATCACCTCCCTGCAGCAGCAGCCCCTCCCCGCTGCAGCCCCTCCTGCAGCCCTGCTGGGTTCTTAGTCTTATGAGCTGATCTTTAAAACAAAATCCTTCTAACAAAAAATCCTTCACCTTTTTTTTTTCTTATACCCCTGCAGGAAGATGTTGCTTTTTCGTTTGGTGTGGGGTTTGTTTTTTTTTTTCAGTAGCTGGATTTTCTTACCTTTGATAGACTTATCATCTTAATGCCAGTGGCAGAGAGCAAACACTTCCAGTAAATACATTCTGATGATTTGCTTGGGAAGGTGTTCAAGTGCACAGGGAGGGAACTATGCTCCTTTGCTGAGGAAACACCTGGAGGATGGAGCCAGGGTGATGTCTGAGGATCCCTAACGGGCAGGAATGTGTGTCACCAAACAGAATAGTCCTGCCTGCACTTCAGCACGTGCAAGATACTGTTACTCAATGAGCCAGGGCAGAGTGAGAGCAGTTTTTTGAAGTCTGTTGGAAAATAGAAGTCCTTTATTTTGTATTGTAAAATTGAAAGCGTTTTAAGACATACAAATGGCATAGTGGGGAGCAGCAGATGATTGTGCTTAATTCCAGTGCCTAACTCGAACTGGAAGTCCATGTCTTAGCTCCCCCTGTGGGGGTCCTTTTTCCTTCTCTGAAGCTCCTGCTGTTGTGTGCAGACATCTGGCCTGTTTGGGATTGTAGAGGCTGGTTTGTTGGGAATGCCTGGGAGCACTGGGGACAGGACATGGACTGTCTTTGCTGGAGGCACTGTGAATGTAATTTCCATAACAGTGCTGACTGGCAACGTTTCCAGTTTGCCTTCTGCTGCAAAACTTGTGAAGGAGTACTGTGCCCCATTTCCTTCCCCTTGATGGGAGCTCCACTGGGGAAGGAGGATTGGAGCCATGGCTCAGTATATGGAATCTCTTTGGGAGCAGTTTCCCAGCTTGAGAACACCACTTGTTTCAACTACATACTTACTGAAACATTCTTTATTTCTACTGCCTCTGTATTTAACAGGAAGTTTACCATTACTTTAAATTTAATTAAGCTATTTCTTTTCAAGGAAAAGCCCAAACTGTTAAAAGCAAGTGGTGGGCACTTGGAGTGAGAGGTGCCTCATTCCCTGTGGAGTTGGATCTTTTTTGAAGTGCAGTTTTGATCCTTTTTTCCACTCTGGCTATTTGCAGAGGGCTTTTCATTTTTGACTAAGATGTGGTGATGCTGCAGGCTCTGGCAGAGCTCTGAAGCCTGCATGGAACTGTCCTCACCTCTCCAGCTGCTGCTGTCACCAAATGTCATTTTCTGTCCCCTCTGTAGCTGAGCTACATTGGGTTAATGTCACTGAAAAAGTTTCTAAGGGGAGCACACAGTGTGATTATGCATCCTTGTTTCTAAAGATAATGAGACTTCAGGGTGACAATAGGCATGAACCATTTAACTCAGTTTGAACATTTTGGGTCAACTCTGGATTTAAGGATTCAGTAATGCACTTGGCATTTATCTGAACTATGAGGAAATATACCCAGATGATGAAATGTTATAATGGCCTGTGGTTTGTATTTACCTCTGGATATTTTACCTGAGTTTTCATCATTAATTCATCATTCTTCAGTATCTCCTAATGTTCCAACCCCCAGAATAGCTTCTAACAGTACCAAGTTTTGATCATTACGTGTAAAGCCATTTTTGTGTGCTCACTCACATTAAAATCTGACTTACAAAATATTGTGCATGGGCATGGTCCAAAGATAACTCAGGTCACTATTGCTTACCTCTACAAAGCTGAACTACTCAATATTTCTTAGATTAAAAGAAGAGAAACTATTATCCAGCTGGTATAAAACTCCTGTTTTCGCAGGTTTCCAGTGGGACAATTTGAGAAGGTCCTGAGGTCATACTTGAGGAAAAAAAAAAAACGGATTTTTTTTACATGTCAAGCTATGCTTACTGTTAAAGTGTTGGTGCTGACCCTACAGAGGTAATTTGGAATGACTGCAGTTATTGTTGCAAACTGTAACTAAAGTTATCAGTAGGTACAAGGTTGTTTTTCGCTCTGTTGTTAGCAGAATTAATTTTCACTGTCAATAATTAGAATACAGCATTTTAGCAAAGCATGAAGTATCACTATGGATTTTATTTTGGCTTGCGCTGAAAAAAGGCAGTCTCCCAACAGCTGCATGTTTTTCCTTTTCCTTTAGCAAAAAACGGCCCTATTTACGATGTTGCCTGGAGCCCCAGTTCTGTCGAGTTCTGTGCTGTCTATGGTTTCATGCCTGCCAAAGCCACGGTTTTTAACCTGAAATGTGACCCCGTGTTCGATTTTGGCACCGGGCCTCGCAATGCTGCCTACTACAGCCCCCACGGACACATCCTGGTGCTGGCAGGGTTTGGAAACCTCAGGGGACAGATGGAAGTGTGGGACGTGAAAAACTACAAGCTGATTTCCAAGCCGGTGGCCCCGGACTCGACGTACCTGGCGTGGTGTCCCGACGGGGAGCACATGGTGACGGCCACCTGCGCGCCCCGCCTGCGCGTCAGCAACGGCTACAAGATCTGGCACTACACGGGCTCCGTGCTGCACGCCCACCTGGTGCCCTCAGAGCAGGAGATGTGGCAGGTGTTGTGGCAGCCCTTCCTGGACGGCGTGTTCCCCGAGAGAGCCGTCAGGTACCAGGCGGTGCCCGGCGAGCCGGGCCGGGCTGAGCCGCGGCCGGCGCAGGCGTACCGACCCCCGGCCCTGAGGAACAAACCCGTCACCAGCTCCAAGCTGGTGAGTGGCCCCGGGAACTGGCCTGTTGGCTCCTGTCTCTTCGGAGCTTGGCCTCGCCTGTGAGTGTGGTTTTGAGGAGGAGCAGGAGAAGAGTAACCAGGCTGACAGCGCTGTGGGGGTTTGGAGGGGTTTTGGTGACCTCCTTTGGCACTTTGCTCACAGTTTGCAAGAATGCGTGCTAGAAGGCTCTCATCTCTTTGGCCCAAGTACTGTCCTTTCAAAGGACAAACAAAGCATTCCCAAACTTTTGTAATGCTCTTTGCAACATGCACTGAAACACTGGGCTCCAGTTGAGTGCTCTGGTTAGGACAGAAGCCTCTGATCTGGGTGACTTGACTTGCCAGCTCTGAACCCAGCCAGCCTGGGGCTTGCCTGGCCTCCCAGTAGCCATTCTTTCTTGTTGGTTTTTTGTTTGTTTGTTTGTTGTTAATAAGGTAAATATAGTTATTAGAAATAGATTGGATCATCAGCAAGTCAGCTGCAGCTTAAACACATTTCAGTACAGTGACCTGCTTGTATAATTAGTTTCTTTCTGCAAGTTTTCAAAGTAGGCTGAGTAGCAACTAATTCCATCTAACAGCTGCACTTCTAGTGCTTGAGTCCTGGAGAGCTTTGGTTTTGAACCTGGTGCTTTTGCAGGAGATCAGCCTGTGAGCAGTGTGTTAGCCATGCTGCTCTCACAAACCGCCCGTGAGCAGAGGGAGCAAGGAAAAATACAGTCACTAAAGTAGTTCTGCTCACTTACATGGGCAAAAAGTATTTAAAGCAATACAGTGCCACAGTTGAGAGTTATCTTAAGAACACAGAACAAGCCCCTTTCTCAGCCCCAGTGCCCCCCAGGAACTCCCCATCTCCCCTCCCAGCACTCAGCCTTCCTCTCTGGTCATCAGGAGTTTGAGTTACAAAGCTGTCAACAGCAGCAAAATGCCAAGCCTCAGTCAGTGTTTGCTAGATTATTCCTCTTGGATTTTATTTCCTTCCTGACATAGAAAACATAATGATTTTGTTATTTTGTTGGAAATTTATGAAATCCTTAGGCCACACAGGGTAGTCCCATGCAAACTCGAGTGGATGAGTTTGAGACTCTTTTCACCCTTCTTTGCCTGTTCCAAGGAGTGCATACTTGTTCCCCAGTTCCTTTCCTTCTTTTTCCTTTTTTCTTTCTGGTTCGTCTTTGCATATGATGTTGTCTTAGGTAGATTTTGGGGTTTCTGTGCCAGCATGGAATGTGGGGTTTTAACCATTTTGCATGTCCTGCAGCATGAGGATGAGCCACCCCAGAACAT
Source organism: Leptocoma aspasia (assembly GCA_013399835.1). Classification (NCBI taxonomy): domain Eukaryota; kingdom Metazoa; phylum Chordata; class Aves; order Passeriformes; family Nectariniidae; genus Leptocoma; species Leptocoma aspasia. The sequence goes on along the minus strand of VXAX01002159.1, from coordinate 220,220 downwards.
GAAGCCCCAGCTGGGAGGCAGTGACAGGCCACTGTCTAAAACAGCTCTCAAAAATCAGAGGAAACACGAAGCAAAGAAAGCTGCTAAACAGGTACTGCAAAAGTTGTTCTTACAAGGATAATGTTAATTAGTTAATTATCTTCCCCAAAGGGCAGCAGTCAGTCTCAGAGCAGTTGCACTGAGAGCCCTCCCCGTGTGCAGCAGTGTGGGAAGGGCAGCAGAGTTTACCCAGAGTAAAGCAGGTACAGGAGGGGGATTCCAAAGTAACAGCTGTGCTGAGTCACTGCCAGTGTTAGCTGAAATCAGGGTGGAGACAAAGTGGTTCTGACTTCTCACCTTCTGCAGGGTGTGTTTTGCTTTTAGGTGGGAGGTGAGAACAGGCTGGGTGCTTTGTGCTCCCAGCAGGTCAAGGTTGAGGTGTATTTTTAGGGCAGACCAGAAACAGCTTGTCTGTCACTTCTGAGCTTACTGTTCATTGACTAGATAGATAAAAGTCAGCTTTTGGTATTAGCCTTCCAATTTCTACCAACCTCTGAAGCAATAATTTCTTTAAATACTATTTTAAAAATTTCTAGCACTGGTTTGGAGCTCTTTCTTTTGCTTCAGAGACAATGACCCGGTCTGCTTTGTAAAATACTTGTGTATGTGTTTGTCATACCACCTTAAACTGATATTTCCCTGTGCTGTGTGTGGTTGGGATCTTGAGGAAGTAGAAGTTAAACAAGAAGCAGCATGTGAGCTGTTCCAGACAAGCCTTTGTCCATGGAAAGCAGATCAATAGATAATGCAGTACCTCAGAGCAAGTCATGCCCAGGTTTTGGAATACACCAGCAAACTGGGGAAAGAAGGAATATTAAATGGATCCTGTTAAAGGGATTAAAGGCATTTTTCATTCTCCTTGTAATCAAGGGTGTTTTCTGTATCGTGTTTATGTGTCTACAGGAGGCCAAAGCTGATGCACACCAAGGCCCTGCCCAGGCCAAAACCCCACAGAATGCCCTGCAGAGCACTGTGCCTGCCATGACCACGGGAGATCCTGAGCTGGACAAGAAGATAAAGAATTTGAAAAAGGTGTGAAGAGATCATTTTTCTAAGAGAGAGTATTTCCCCAAGGGCTGGTGTGTCAGAGCTAGTGTAAGGTGAGCTGAGTTCAGGAGGATGCAGGTGCCTTCACGGGAGTGTCCCCAGTTTGTACCCCCACCCTGTGCAGCTTGGGGGCCAGCAGTGCCAGGGTTCCTGAAGGGCCCCTCCGAGGAGGGGTTTTTAACTGGCCCTCGGGCTGTGGGGCTGCAGGGCAGGTGTTGGTGCTCAGCCAGGAGCTCTGTGCATTCTGTGGCTGTGGGGACCTGCCTCTGGCAGGGAACCTTGCCTTGTGGGTGAGTGCAAAGTTTAACTCTGCCAGTCTTGACAATTCTTGCATTACGTAATTCTGGAATAGAAATTGTTACGTTCTGGCTAGAGAATCTTTCCCATTTCTCTTGGCTGCCTCCTGCTGCTCATAGTCTCTGGATTAACTTTCCAGGCTTTTTGAGGAAAACGTGTGGTAAAGAGGGATGGTGATACAGTAATTTCCAAGTTTGGATCTAGCGCTTCAGTGAGACAGTGCCTGGTGTTTGTTTCAGAGATGAAGAAGTACTGCTGTTCCTAGGTTCTGTTCTTGAAAGAAATGTCTGTTATGGGTGGGAAATTCTGGGTGGAGCATCTGGAGGTGTTTACGGGATTGTGCCTTCAGTAGAGACCTGCCTCCAGACACATCAGGCAATTGCAAGTGCAGCAACGTCTAAGGCTTTTTTCCTATTCTTGTTTCATCAATATTTTTTGTTTGTTTTGTTTTGTTTTTTTTTTTTTTCAGAAACTAAAGGCAATTGAGCAGCTGAAAGAACAGGCAGCTGCTGGCAAACAGCTGGAGAAAAATCAGGTACGATTGAGATCTGTAAATTTTGTCCCAGGTTCATTTTCTAATAAGCTATGTCTATGACATTTTATGCTTTTCTCCTCTAGGTGGAGAAGATTCAGAAGGAAGCTGCTCTCCTTAAGGAACTGGAAGACCTAGAACTGGGTGTTTAAATCTTCCTCGAGCTCCAGTGTGGTGCTAACACAAAGTTCATGCAAAATGTAGTTTGTTAAACAATTCAGCAAACGACCAAGGGTGCGAAAATCCACAGATTTGCTGCTCATTTGCCTTTAAAAAAGAGTTTTCCTGAAGATTTGTGCACATGAAGCTGTAAGCAAGTGAAGAATATCCATCAGCCAGTTCTGCTGCTGTTCCAACGAGAAATGCGCTCCCTTTCAGAGAACATACTGCCTAACCCAGCTTGTTTGTGCGGGCGGAGGGCGGGCGCTGGGGCCGGTGGGTAGCGCTGTTGTGTTTCGGGGAGAGGCGGGCTGGAGATGCAATAAAGCGATTTAACGACAGCGGCCTGCGCGCCGGCCCTCGCCGCCAGGNCGCCACCGGGCCGCTGCTCAAGTTTCAGATCTGGTGAGGGGCGCCCGCCAAGATGGCGACGGCCAAAATGGCGGCGTCCGCCGGGCCGTCGCCTCTCCTCCCGCGTTCGTTTTTCTTCCTTTCCTTTCCCTCAGCGCTGCGGCGGCCTCGCTCGCTCTTGTCGTCCGTGGAGGGGCCACCCCAGGGCCGGGGGCCGCGCCGCCCCGGGCGACCCGTCGGTCGCGCCCGGCCCTTTGGGAGCGTGGGAGGCGGCACCGGGCCGCGAGCGGCGGCTCTTTCAGTGGGTCCCGCTCTACCGCCACCCGCCGTAAAACCGCGCTTTTCGGGCCCTTTAGTGCCGTGTATGGCGTTGTGCTGGTGCGGGACTAACGTTTGGGACGGACCGATGTTTGAGCAATGGCTGTAATTTTGTGTTTGCTTTGGTGCAGTGCCCGTATTGCAGTCGGTGCGCTCGGGCACCTTGGCACCATTCCGGCGGTGTTGCCCGTGGTGTCGGCAGCTCCGAGCAGGGTTGAGGCAGCCCCGGCGCACGGAGCCGCTTGGCGGGGAGAAAAAAACTGGAGAGGCCCGGAGCACTCATCAGCACGGCTCCCGGCCCTCGGGGTGGGCAGGCCGGGTGGCGGCCGGAGCAGAGCCTGGGCGAGCCCTGCGGGCCCTGAGGCACCGCAGCAGCGCTCAAGTGCTGGGTTCGGGGTCTTTGGCGGTTTACCGCAGTTTTATAGAGGCAGAGCACAGCTCGGGAATATTTAACTCCTGCAGTTCCCGTGCCGTGCTGACATAGGGGGGGCTGGGAGCGACATTGCCTGTCTGGGCAGTCCCAGAGAGGGATTCAGACGGTCTAGGTGAAGATTTTTTTTTTTTTTTTTTTTGTGGCACAGAGCAAGGGGTTGCTTACATCGACTTTCTAAATTAATCGTAATTTAACAGATTTTTCTAGGGAAAGCGAGTGATTTGATGCCCTGTGGGTATTTCCAGAGCTCTGTGTCTGTGGTGGGATGTGGAGCAAACCAGTGTCACACCCAGGGCTTACCTGCTGGGATTTGCAATGTGTAATTTCACTGCAGATCAGGTTTTCTCTGTGCCATAAAAAACGTTAGTTCTGTTTTAACCGAAGGGGTTATGAAGGGGGTTAGTGCTGCTCAGCAGGGGCTGTGCCTGCAGCCCTGGGGCTGTGGTGACAGTGCTGTCTGTGTTCAGCGTCTCCTGAGGCTACAGGCGGGTGTTTGAGGAGTACATGCGGGTCATCAGCCAGCGGTACCCAGACATCCGAATCGAAGGGGAGAACTACCTTCCTCAACCTATCTATAGGTGAGTGTGGCACCTCGTGCTGTGTACCTCTGTCTGTCTGCTTTCCAGTGCTAAACGCATGCATTTACACTGAAATAATACTGAAAATGTAGACTTAAGGGGGTTTTCTATTGCAATTACACGCAAGTGTGGTGATTTTCTGCCTTGAGGTAGCTGCCTTAGTTTTCCATACAAGTATCACTCTCTGGGTATCTGTATGATGAGGCCTGTCATATTCAACCTGAAATAAATTACATAACTTTATTCTGAAACAGTGAATTTTCCCAGATTTTCTTCATGCTGTATCTGGACATAAATTCAATTTGTTGCTCAGGCTTACGCACTTAGTGACAAATCCCTGTAATGGGTTAAGGACATAGGGGGAGGGCAAGTTCAGTTTTAACATCTGAATCAGAGAGAGCTCACCTCAGGTGGGGGGCTGCCAGAGTGGCCTTTGCTGCAGGTGTGGGGGAAAGTCCAAAGAAATTCAGAAAAAGATAGAACAGTGTTATTCCTGTTAGTTAAAGCAGTGTGCCCACGCTGGAGAGTGATGCCATAGTTACTGGGTGGCTCCTGGAACAGTGGTTGGCCCGGTTTCTGCCAGGGCTGGGAGGCTGCGGGGCGCAGTGCCTCGCTGTGGGCTGGCTGTGGGGAGCTCTGCCTCACTGGGACATGCTCCACGGGAGGAGTGCCTGTCAGTCAGACATGTCTGTGATATGGAGCAGCTTCTTTAGAAACTGAATCTGTTATCCAGTTCAGGCACGTACAAGTTAAAAGCAAAGTCCCGTTTGAAGTCTGCTGAGGAGCAAAAGAATCTGTCTGTGGTTTACAGGAAGGTGTCTGTCTGGGGTGCTGTGCAAAAGCAGGGCCTTATTGGGGGTGTTGTTAATGTGTGTTGCTTTGGGGTTTTTTTTACAGTGAGATAAACCTTGAAAAGTTTCATACTTCCCCTGAAACATTTGATTGTACACCATCAAAATTCTCCTAGTGAGGCGAAGTACAGTTGTGTATGGTGAAGTAGGAACTGAACCTTTCAGTCACTGGTGTGTGTTGTCTCCAACAGGCATATAGCATCCTTCCTGTCTGTCTTCAAACTAGTATTAATTGGCTTAATCATCGTTGGCAAGGACCCGTTTGCTTTCTTTGGCATGCAAGCTCCAAGCATCTGGCAGTGGGGCCAGGAAAACAAGGTAAAGGACATACTTCTTTTAGTCTGAAAAAGCAGCTTCAGAATTATTTTGTGAGAGTGCTCTGTGAGTCCCTCAGTTCTGACTGATTTACCTTTCGTAAAGGTAACAGCCTTATGATGGAATAATTCTTACCAGTTGTGCTTTACACTTTTGACACACTCAGGTGTGCTTCTGTGAGCTCTTTTCAAGCTGCTGCTACTGCAGAGGGGCAGCTGAGGTTAATGTGCTGACAAAGATGATAAAAGCATTGTTTATTTTTTAGGGCTCAAGAGTAGCATTTCTAGCCAGTATTGTTGATGTTAAAATTACGGTTTCCCTTCTCTATTGTCTCATAACTGTTTTGCAGTTGATGCTTCCATCAGACTCCTGATAGATTAGGCAGCAATTAGAAGGGCGTTAGAGAAATGAAGTTGAAATGTTGTGGGTGTTTTTGGAGAGCAGACTGGCATGACATTGTGGGAGAAATATCCCCATGAGTCAGTACTGATGATGCCAGCAGATTCAGAGCGTTGTACTCTGATTTAGAGTAACTTTGTTCCAGATGTATTCCACTAAACTAAAGTAATTTACAGACCTTCATGCTGAGCTGCCCAGTGCCCTGGGTCTTTGGCTGGCTGGTTTGCATGCCCAGCAGCTGTGATGTTTCCAGCTGAATTAAATGGGCCAGCTCCGTGCCTGGCTGGGCTGGCTGCAGTGTGTAGCAGCTGTCCCTGTGCCGGGTTCTGTGGTGTTGCAGTGACCTGTGTGAGTGTGCCTGTGAACAGGAAGAGGAAATCAGAGAGGTGCTGGCGGTGAGGGAGGAGCTGCACTGCTGGAGGTGCTACCCTTTCCTCCTTAGTCACCCACGCACAGAGAAAATTCCAGATGAAGAGCTTGGAGGCGTGCAGGAGGGTCGGTGGTTCTTGTGCACATGTGATTGGCCTTGCTCTGCTGTTTGTGGCTGGGCCCTTGGCTCTGTGATCTGGAGATTGCTGTGACAGTGGCAGGCTGTGTCTGGGAACGGTTGTGTTCCCGTGTCACACTGCCAGCCGCCCTGCAGCTGGCTGTGCTGCGTCCAGAGGTGTGCGGAGGGCTGCAGGTTGGGTGGGTTTGCAGCTGGCGCGGTGCTTTTGTGGGGAAGGTGCACAGTCTGTGTAAAAGGAGGAAAGAGAGGTGTCCAGTGTGCCCAGTGCCATCCCACTGTAGATGGGAACGTTCCTTGAGCAATCACAGAGGGAGTTCAGAGGCACTCGTGAGCAGCAGCAGGTGTGCCTGACGTGGCTGAGGTCTGTGTGGGTCTTTGTTCCCTTCCAGGTGTACGCCTGCATGATGGTCTTCTTCCTGAGCAACATGATTGAGAACCAGTGTATGTCCACTGGGGCTTTTGAAATCACTTTGAATGGTGAGCTGAGACTTTGTTTGAGGGGTGTCACATACACACATGTGAGAGCTGTGGGGTGGGGAGAAGGAGGGATGGTGTCAGGAAATTTATGTCCCAAATGTGGTATGTGGAAATTGCTATCCATTTAGATCTTCAGATGCTGTCTATCAGAATAAATTAAGAAAATCATAGAAGTCTTATAAAGCAATTTATACAGATGTCACATACTCTAGAACAGAACAGCTCTGTAAAAACTTACTCAGAGGGATATTTGGTCCTTTGAAAATAACTGTGTTATATTCTTTCTTTGTGTGTGATTTGCATTAAATAAGAAACCATCAGCTAGGGGCATGTACTCTCCAATTAGATGCTTTCCCTGTCTGTTGTGCAGCATGCTTTAGCTTTGGAATCCTAAAGAATCCATTACTGTTACTGGATTATCAGTACTGGTGGACAACACTACTGATTTTTCAGGTAGAGAGGAACATCAGTGGATATTTTGCCCCTTTCCATCAGTATGATACACTTGTAAATGGAAGCATTAGGAACTGCTCTCCTAGTTGGGCTGGGGTTCAGTGTAGCCAGAGGTTGGAGGCATTGTTGATTCAGATGTTTCCCTCAACATAGACCAGTGCCAGCTCACACAGCTCCTGGAGGTTCTCGGGTACATGTTGACACCAGCTGTGGCTGTGTTCTCATGCTCCCAGTGTAACACTGCTTCTCTCCCGTGTGTGTTCTGTGCTAGATGTCCCAGTGTGGTCCAAGCTGGAGTCTGGCCACCTCCCTTCCATGCAGCAGCTTGTACAGATCCTTGATAATGAGATGAAGCTCAATGTGCACATGGAGTCAATGCCCCACCATCGATCCTAGCCCCATCGATCAGCACTGAAACTTCTCGTAAGTCTTCTCCAGCACCAGTGCGTTTGCCCAGCTGAGACAGGCACACTGGAGACTGGATTTTAGGATTGTTTGTTCAGTTAAATGTTTTTCTGGAGACCCAGCCCCCATGATGTTAAACTGCCACGTGTGGTGTCACAGAGGCTGTTTGGGTGGGAGGTTTTGGGATGTGGCTCATTCTGCCTGTCTCAGAGCAGGAAGCTGGCATTCCATGAGGCAGGAGAACGTGTGTCACTGCAGGCAGAAGGCCTAACGTCAATGAAATGTGTGGTGCAGAGATCAGAAACACACTGCTTTCGTGCATTAGAACAGCCTCTGTCCAGGGGCTTAAGGTCTCCCTGGCTTTTAACCCAGTTGAATTCCAGAACCTTGGGGAACAGGATGCTGTCTGTTCCTTGCTTAACCCTGGAGAGCAGAACACTGTCATGCTCTGGTGTGCTGCCCTGCCCGTCTGCTAAAGCTCCGTGGCTTTTGGTAGCACAGGGTTCACATCCTGTAGACATTTTATGACAAACCACTTCCATGTCCCTGTGTCACCTGTGGCTTTCAAAATGCATAGCTTACGATTCCCCATCTTGGAGCTGGCTCAGTGCGGGTGTGCTCCAGGCTCAGTGTGGGTGTGCCCCAGGCTCAGTGCGGGTGTGCCCGTGGTTCAGGACTGGTGTGCTCCAGGCTCAGTGCGGGTGTGCACCAGGCTCAGTGCGGGTGTGCCCCTGTCCCAGGACAGGTGTGCTGCTGTGGAGCAGGGATGTTGCTGACTGTAACCCAGGTGTGTCTCCACAGGCGTTGGGTGGTGGTTCCCGGGCCACGTGGTGCAGACCCATGAAGGCCTGCACTGAAGACAGCCGCTGTTGGTGCAGGCTGGATGCCTCTCTTGCAGCCACGTTGTGCCTCCTGGACAAACACTCAATGAGCCCTGTTTCAGTGCTGGCCAGCCCACACTGCACAGCCAAGAGTGCAATAATACTGTATAGTTTTTTTAAGACTTCATTCGACCAGTTCATAGATCAGCAATGCAGGCATTACTAATGGTAACTTATTTTATATTCATGTTTCACACAATGGCAGATTGAGTTGATACCTAATTTTTCCTTGGAAAAAGAGAAGTTTGTTTAATCTGTTGTATTTTATATGAATTTATGTTCTTTTTGTAGTTTAAAATGAAGTTAATAGGAGTGTCTGATATTGTCCTAAACTGTTGAGTAATTGATAGCTGTCTATCAGATCTCTTTAATGTGGTTAAAACAGGTTTGTATATTTTTCAAAATCTATGGCAGAGTCGAACCGTGCATAATATACTGAATTATATAAGCAAAATTATATGCGGAATTGTTACATCACTTGGTGACCAGTGAAAATTAAGATCAGCTACTCTTTAATCATGTGGGCCAGCTCCAGCAGTTCTTCCTTGGCCATTTGAGAGATGAGCTGGGCCTTCCTGCTGTCCTGAATAGAACCCAAGAACATTAATTGAAATAAAGAGTTCCCATTTCCTGTGTGAAGTACCTTGTGTGTCACCGATGGACATTCTTGGAACTGCAATTGAAAAACTGCATAAAAAGCCAACTTTCCAAAGTTAGTGACCTTGTATTTGTCATGTGTTAGCCCCTGAGAACCTCCAGTGTGGAGAGGGGCACATGGGGCTTGGCCTTATCTTTCAGGCACCTGCCACAGTTCAGGTGTGGCCTCCCTGGGGGAAGCTGGCCAGATGAACCCCTGGTTTCAAGGGAAGCTCTCAGAGGCTTCCTCACTGCTGACTGCAGCAGCACAGGCCTCTAAACACCCACTGACAGCTCTGTGTTTGCAGTGCTTGAGCCAGAGCCCGTCCCAGGAGGCAGCTGGTGCTCCCTGGAGCCAGCCATGGGTGATTGCTTTGGGCATTCTGAGGGCACTTGTTGCTATCTGCGCAGGGAACCACCTTGGCTTGTACCTGCAGCTGGCTGAGCTGCCATGGGCATGGGCACCAGGAACGCTTGGGACATTCCTGATGGTGCCTTCTTGTCAGGAGTGGCAGAGCAGTACCTGTGTGGGTGACCTGAGCAAACACCTGCCTGTGTACCTGTCCCAAGCCCTGGCTGGGCTGTGCTCTTTGTTTGTACCTTGTACCTTACTCGAGGGCTGAGGTGGCTGCTCAGCTGGAGACAGAAGGGAGGCTGCTCAGGAGCAGTGCACTGCTGTGGAGCACAGGATTGCTCTGCCCGAGCAAGGCCTCTCGTGCCTCCACGGCCAGGGTGTCAGTGTGGGCTGGTACCGCCTGCCCTGAGCAAGGACCCGTCTGGGGCTGTGCAGATCAGCCCTGGACTGCCCCTTGCTCTGCACCAGGGCAGGGCTGGAGGAGGAACCTTGCTGAGCACGTGCAGGTGCCACAGCATCAGGGACTGTCTGGCTCATTCTGCCTTACACCACACACACACTGGTCAGAGCTCCCGGGCATTTACTATGGCCTTGATGGAGCTGCGCAGCTCGTCACTTATGTCAGCAGCCATGCAGAGCTCCAGGATCTTCACAGCCTGGGTCATGAGGTACATGGGAGGCTGCATTTTGTTCCACTGCTCACTGGAAGGGAAGTTGATGCATCCCCGCATCCTGTCGAAGAGCTGCAGGATCCTCACACGGAAGGCAAGCAGCAGGAGCTCATCCTCACCCAGCTGGGCAGCAGGACACAGCTGGCTGCTGGTGCTGACCTGCAGGACAGAGGACACCTGTAGGCAGAGCCACCCGAGCTGGGGACGGGGCTTCCGTCCTGCCCCTGTGACAGAGCCTGTGGAGGAAAGGAGTGGCCATGCACCCTGCCCACATGGATCATAGCCCTCCTCCCTGTGGCACAGCCAGGGTGACCCTTGGGGTTGTAGCCAGGGACCTGCCCGGGAGTGGAGTCCCACACTGTGGCCCCTTGCAGAGAGCTGGGGCTGCCAAGTGCCCCATCTCCATAGGAGTGGCAGGAATACACTCATCTCCACAGCTTTTTGGGGACGGAGCATGGGACACCACAGGGAGCATCCACGGCGGGATAAGCACAGAGGGGAGCTTCCCTGGCTGCCCCGCTCCCGCTGTGGGGAGTGGCTAGCACAGGAACAATTACCTGAGCTCTGGTTCCCATGTTGAATTTGGCTTGTCGCCCCATGGCGAGGAAGGAGACGAAAATCTTGTCCTGGGCCAGGATCCTGACCCCCACGTGGCGGTTCAGGGAGATGAAAATGGGGCTCAGTGGGACCTGGGGTGCTGGTGACAAGTTTGGCCACATCCATCTTCTTACCCTGTTGCCTGTTTGGTCCAAATACTGCCCACCCTGGATACTCATGTTTATCCTAAAGAAAAGGAAATGGAAGCTCTGAACCCTGTAAACTCTTGTGGCAGAAAGTCTCGTTCCCCTGAGGGATGGGACAGAGGCACAGCAGGGGCAGGGTCTGTCCCCCACCTCTCAAGGCACAGCTGGGTTGCCTTGCTGCTCTGAGGGCACCCGAAGCAGGGCCCGTGAGCTGCTGAATTTGTCGATTTTTAGATACTATTAAAAATACCCTTTATGGCCTTTGAAATGTCAGTGCACAGAGGAGACAGCAAAGCTGCTGAACGCACCACTCTTCTCCGGTCGGGTAATAGCATGTGCTCCTGCCATCAGACTGAAACAGTGCTCGGATTTTGGCTGTCCTCAGCTCGTCTTCCTGTACTATGCAAACCAGCTGCTCTCTCGCTTGTGCAACGATGATGGCCAGGTTTCCAGATGGATAGCTGCTGCTAGGTAAGGTGTTTGTAACCCCCTGCTTTGCTTGGTTGGTCTGTTATTACATGCTAAATACTTCCGGGTACTAGTTTGGGGGATAAAAACGGATCTATTACCCAGGGCACTGTGTTAAACGTGTGCTGCTTCCTTGGGCTGGGTCTTGGAAGCTACTGCTCATTGGAGCTGCTGGCTGCTCTTTGAAAGCTCAGCCCAGGAGCGGTGTCAAGTTTCTCTGCCGCTGCTCCTCAGAGCAAGTGGCACTGACGAGCTGGGTTGTAATGAAGTGGACTGGGACATACTTAAAATTACTAACAGCCCTGGACTAATGCAGGCAAGTGAACCCCGTAAAGGATACAATAACTGCAACGTTCCGTCTGGGAGCATGGTAAGGAATTTCTTTCCATTTTTGTAGTACTTCTGCACCAATTTACCCTTCCCCACCTAAGATTGGAAGGATAAAAGGGGTGAGAGCAGTCTGGCAGAGCTGCCCTGTGAAAATGGGCACTGCCGGGCTCCGGCCGCTCGGAGCGCTGGCACATCCGAGGTGCTCCCGTCGCTGTCGGCCGCAGGTACTTGCCTTCTTCCCCAGAAGACTGAAGTCGTAGCCGAGGATGCCGCGGGACACGGGCTCCTTGTCGCGCTTGCGCTTGAGCTCCTCTTCTTCGGGCTCGGGCTCGGGCCCGGACTCCTTCTCCGGCTCGGGCTCCTCCTCGGGCCGAGGCTCCGGCTCAGCCTCCTCCTCGGGCCGGGGCTCGGGCTCGGGCTTCTCCTCCGGCCGGGGTTCCGATCCAGGCTCCTCCTCGGGCCGGGGCTCCGGCTCGGGTTTCTCCTCGGGCCGGGGCTCGGGCTCGGGCTCGGCTGCACTCGCAGCAGGCGATGATGTCCCGTCTTCGGGAGATGCGAGTTCCTGGGAGAGCTCGTAGGAAACGGATCCAGCTTGCTGTGAACCTGCAGAGCACAGGGAGGGCTTCCGTGCAGCGGAGAGGGCTGGCAGGGCCCACCGTGGGGCTGCCCCATACCTCTGCTGTAACTGGGGGAGGGGGAGTTCCTGGCTGGAACACTCCAGCCTGACAGTCTGTCTCAGGGTATTTTCTAACAAGGGCAGTCCAAAGTGCTCAGCTATTTCAGAGCACAGGATTATGATAAAAGATAGCATCTTTTCAGTTACATATATACACACATCTGTGTAAAGAGCAACTTTTTGGGATAACATTTGGCTCCACGCACTGGAACTGACCATTTGAGATCCCAGTGCTGCAGAAGTCTCACTGCCCTGCCATCCTCTGTGAAAACACGCCCATATTGCAAATCTGGTTCACCTGTCAAAACTCCTCCTATACAGCTAGACCCAACGGCTGTTCAGTCATCCACAGCCTGGGCTAGGAATTAGTGGAATATCCACCTCATCAGGCAAAATATGGGTGAGCCTCATTCTGGCACTTCCTACTTCCTAAGGGCCTGGCTTTGCCAACTTGTCCTCTCAGGTCAGGTTCTGCGCATCTCAGCTGGAGACTCCACAGATACATACTGAAAACCATGACAAACAGCCTCTGTGCCAAGGGGATGTGCCTGCTCATGTGTGAGGGATGATTTAATACAGCTGTATCTGTACCTAATTTAATGAGGTTGCATATTTGACAATGAACGAGCATGCTGCTGTATAAAATCCTCCAGTTAGAAACCAGCAATTCCACTGAATGCATTGTTGAGATAAATGGACAAATCTGTAAGGAAATACCAACTCACCTTTAGTGGCACTCAGCCTTAAAGACTGGTCAGCCAACTCTACAGCCAGGTGTCTCTTCTGCTGCCTGGAAAATAGAAGCGTTGTTGACAGCTCATGTATCGTGTTTAGAAAGCTGCAAGTAGTGGATATCCCTGCTTTAGGAACACAATTTCTGAATCTGTTTTTCTCTCTGCTCACAATTCCAAGTAACAGGCAGCAGTGTGTCAGCAAAATACTCATACCTCAGCAGAAAGGAATTGGGCCCACACAGATTCCAGTGAACAGACTGCCACTGCAGTGGCATCAGCTCTGCTGGCAGGAGAGCTGAATACTGTAATGGGGTTTAGATCAGGATTTTATGTGAAAAAGAAAGACAGATGCCCCCAAGATCAAGAAAATAGTTCATCTCCAGGAATTTTTTCACTATTATTGTGTAACTTCCTATGAATCTGACAGTGGGACAGTGGTCTGGTGTGTGCTCTGCACATAGTAAAAGGCACTTGCACACTCAGACTGTGAAGGATTTTCAAGGAGACCAACAGTTTACTTCCAGGTGTACTGGTTTAGTTTTCCTTTTCCCTGTGGCTTAGACTTTCCCTGGAGGCTTAAACTCTTGCACAAGCTTTGGGTCTCCTGTTAAACAGCTTGAGAACTTGCAGAGTTCTTGTGTGTGACTCTGGAAACTGTAAGTGAAACACAGTTTATGGATCAAAACAGAAATACAAACTCCAGCTTTGTTTCAGTGCTACAGGTAGAAGCTACACCCAAATACTATCCCTTCCCACAGCTGTGGGTTTTTTTGCTCTACCTGTCTCTAGACAGTTTGTCTGTCAGCACTGGAATTAACATTTCACTCAGCACGTGCCTTGCCGCCTCCTTGTGCAGCCTGGCAACAGAGGAGCCAGGAGGGACCAGAGAGAATCAGAACTTCTGGTGCCCAAAGCAAAGGTTTTTCTTCTTTCATCCCTCTCCCTGTGGTTTCTTAAGGCTCCTTTTCCACTCAGAGCTCCCTGTTGTTCATTACACAGACCTGATGCCCAGTTCTCCCCGTACCTCTGGCTGTCTTGCCCCTTGGACAGCAGCAGGTTGCCTTCAGAGCCAAGGGATTCGTGGCTCCTGACAGCTCTGAGAAGGCTGTTGGCATCCTCAATCCTCTTCTTCTCCTTCGTGATGAACTCGTAGAGCTGTCGGCTGCGCTCGCAGCAGAATCTCTGCAAGGCAAGAGCAGAGCCGTGAGCGTGGCCCTCCCACACAGCCCCTGCCCGTCCCTCCCGCCCGCTTACCTCCTCCTGGTCCTCGGGGAGAGGCGCGTCCTCGGAGAAGGGGAACGGCCTCAGCGGGTTGCCACAGTACTCGCACGTTGGCTCAGCGTCCTCCTCTGCCTGCAGCGGCGCGGGGAGAGCGGGGAGGAAGGACGTGGGGTACCAGCCCCCAGATCCCGCCTCAGCACAGCAAAAATGCAACGCAGGTGACAAAGACAAGGGCACTCACGACAGATCCCTGTCTAGGATATCTTGGAACGATTTAACTCAAAACATTAGGTTCAGGAAAACACCAAAAAGAAAAGCAGATGTGTTGTAAATAAATCAATAAATGCCCCCAAAGCAAGGGAATGACTGTGGTACTTATGAGCTCTGCTCCTTCCCAGGGAAGCTGAGAGCACACAGCACTGTAGCTGAGGATTTGAATGCATTAGAGAGAAAAACTCCTTATGTCTGCAGCATGGGAGTTTCTGAGGAAGCACCAGCAGACTTGGTGATACCGAGCTGGTCACATCTGACCAGATGCAAACCAGGCTGGGTGTGTTTTGAGAATGGGTCCTGGATATCCTGAAACAAAATTCCCTTGCTCCCCACCTCGTGCCTCAGATTAACTCTTTGGTGACTTTGCTCTGCTAAGGATTACGGGGAACTCTGTGCCCTGCTTGTATTCTGTGACTGGACCTATTCATATACATTTTGTATCTGATTTAGACAAAATTTTCTGCCGGGAAATTCTCAGCAAAGGATGCAGCAGTGGGGAGAGGCTTTGCCACCCAGGCTGCTTCAACAGCCTCGCAGAAGAAAAACCTGTCAGGATGGGGCTCCTCTGCGGGCTCGGCAAAGGGCGTCGGTTCCACGTTTTCTACACGGAACCGTGCGCATGAAGCAGCGAGGAGCGCCCACCCCAACCGACCTCGTGGTGTACGTTTGCCTGCGCGGACTCGGGCCTGTAGNCCCGCACCACGGCTCTGCCGGCTGTTCTGTGCCGTCCTCGGGGGGCCGGGGCCAGCGGGGCCCGCCCGCTCCATCCTCCGATCCATCGTCGGCCCCTCCGCTGGGCTCGGCGGCCCAGCCCGGCTCTTCCATGCCCGGCCCGTCCGTGCCCGGCCCGTCCGTGCCCGGCCCGTCCGTGCCCGGCTCGCCGCGCGCCGTCTCCAGGGCGACGCCGGGGGCGCNCCGCCCGGCCCTCGGCACCGCCCGGTACCCGGCCCCCGGCACCCGGCACCGCCCGGTACCCAGCACCCGGCCCTCGGCACCGCCCGGCACCCGGCACCGCCGGGCACCTGGTACCCGGTACCCGGTACCCGCCCCGGGCCGCGGCTGCCCCGCGGCGCTGCTCTCCCGGGCGGCAGCTGCGGCTGCTCCGTTCCCCGTGCCCGCGGCCGGGAGAGGAGCCAGGGCGGCTCTCACGGGGCGGCCGGAGGAGCCCGGGCCGCGCGGGGCTGCGGGGCCCGTGGTGCTGGCGGTGTCCCGAGCCCCGGGGCTGCTGCTTCTGTCAGCGGCTGGGAGCTGGACTGGGGGTGACACGCGGTACCAAACCCGACCTGTCTGCACCTGGAGCACCTGCCCGAGTGGGTTCCTTACACCTGTGTCACACGCCTGTCACACACCTTCCCGATCTCTCCCGCAGGACTCGCCGCTGTCGAACCTCTCCAAGGAACCTCGGAGCACGTACAGCTCGGACAATAAAAGAGACAAAACCGTTTTGTGCAAACCCAGCCAGGTTTGTGTTCCCCTCGGGAGCGCAGGTGTGCGCTACTTTACCTGTGCTGTGGTAAGAATTCAGTGTCTTGCTAGCACGTGAGTTCCACAACACAGTAAGTCAGCTTCACTTGTTTTTCAGACGGAAAGAGCATGCTGAGGTGCAGCCGGTGGTGTCGGTGCCGAGAGCTCCCGGTAGCACTGCGAGATCACTCCCATGGCTCCCCGGGGTGGCCACAGCCCCGGGGTGGCCACGGCCCCGGTCGGAGCAGAGCCCAGCGCCTGTCCCGGCAGCAGGCGGGGCCCTCGGGGTGTGCTGTGCCCGCTCTAAACTCACCAGTCCCTGGACACTTGCATTTCAGTTTGTGTTTGTGTTGGAAACAGTTTTTAGGGAGAACTCCAGCGACAGAAAAGTTGCTTCCCAGGCACAGCTTTTGCTCCCTGGGTATCACTTGCACAGCAGCTGCTCCTGGTGGGCTGGGGAGCAGCCCGGGGGCTGCAGGGCACCTGCCAGGTGCTGTAAGCACCTGCAAGTAGCCTGGCTGGGCCTGCCCGGCACGCAGGTCTGCCTGCTGTGAGCTGTCCGGACATGCTTCACCCTCCCTTTCGAGGATGGGGGCTTGAGAGGGGTCAGCTCTGTTCAGAGAACCAGGCAGGCCTCAGTGACCTCTTCTGACTGTCTCGAGGAACTGTCACACTGTTACTTGGCAAGTTGTATCAGCTGCCTCGGGAAGAAAACCTGAAACCTGAGTGAATCCTGAAATGAACATCTACTCAATGACCTGAATTGGAAACACCTCCCTTCTTGGCAGTGCCAGCTGAGGTATTCCTTATCCTAAACTCAGTTTCAGTCAGAAAAGACACAAGGTGATGGGTTCGTTTTGTTTGGGTTTTTTTAAGGTGAAATCTAACAAGAGTTTGCCACTCCTTCAGAACTGAGTGGTGTGTACAGACCTAATGATAATATGTGTTAACTTGTCTAATGTGGATTATAGGTAATCCACATTATGGAGTAATTAATGAATCCTGCTATATTTAAAGACACACTTTGGAGTTTTGCTTTACGCAAAAATCCTCTTATGTCCCAATTGTCAGTAAGAAAATTACCTTCCACTACAAGTTTTGCTGAATTACAGAAAATTAATCAAATCCTTAGGAATTCTTGTTTCAATGCTGATGAAAGCACAGGTGGTAACACCTGTTGGAACCACGGCTTGACTTTGATCCTGCTTTATGCAGGAGGCAATTAGTTCACCAGGCTGATGCTGCCGGAGTTCTGCCAGCACAGTGTAAGTGAGACCAGATGTAGAATCTTTAATTGTTGGTATTCAGTGCCTAGACAGTAATTCCTTGGGAGGTTTTTTCCATGGTCACTTCCAAGTTTTTGCACCCAGACCGAGCTTCCCTTCACTTGTTCTTGTGCACTCTGCTGAGGGCTGCTGCCAGGTGCTGGTGATGGCTGCTCAGGGCTTGGACAGAACTCCAGAGCTCTCCCAGGAGGAACGCTGTCAGGACTGGTTTTCCTCCTTCTGTACTGTATTTGTTCACACCAAGCCTCACCTGTCCCTTTACCTGCCGTTTTCCACCGTTGTGAGGCTTTCCCCACAGTGTCACCTGGTGGTCGCTGCCCCTTCCCGAGGCACACGGATGGGATTTGGCACAGCCACGTGTGGAGCTGGAGCTGGCTGTCCCGCGGCAGAGGGGGGAGCTGCAGGCACTCAGCTGTGGTGACAGCAGGGTGGCTGTGTCCAGCAGCAGGGCTGGGAGGTGGCAGGGGCAAGGACCCCTCCAGGGGAGCCCGGCTGGGCACACAGCGGAGCAGCCGCCGCGCACCCGTGCGTTAGCACAGCTCCTCGGCGTGGGTTTTGCAAAATATTTATTGCAAAATAAAAGAAATATGGCAACAAAACTTAAATAGTAAATGACAAGATGCTGGCCATAAAGCTCTTGCTATATTATGAATCTTTTACAATAATCAACAGCAGAGTGTGTCCCAGAGCAGCTGCACGTGGACAACCCGTGTCACTGGCTCCAGCCATCTGCAGTCTCTGAGACTTGTGCCTCCTGCCTGCACCTGTACCTGGCCCCATCTAAAGCAGACAGGAGCCAGCAATCCCATGCTCTGTGAAATGTACCACGCCATACCCCAGCCCCTTCTCTCCTGTTTTTTTTTCCTGTTAAAGCCACCACAGCTAACCCAGTGCCCATCCCTTCCATAAGGTAGCAGGGAATGGAGAAACATTGCTGAAGTACCTACTGTTCCCCTCACAGCTTCTCCTGTGAGAGGCTGCTTGTATTTCTTTCCTTTCTCACCTACTAGGAAAGGACAGGCAGCCAGGGAGGATTGTGAGCAGCCAGGGATCAGGTTAGGAATGCTAAAGCCTGAAAGAATTAAATCTGGCCAGGGGCATCAAGGGCAACAAGCAAAGCAACCTCTCTAGGTACACCGGTAATAACAGGAAGACTTGGGAGAATGTGCACCCTCTGTGGAAGGAAATGGGAAGCCCTGGGACGTGCAGGGGGCTGAGGTACTCTGCCATGTTTCTGACTCAGCCTTCGTGGCAAGCTGCTCCGGCCACTCCACCTGAGTCACAGGAGGCAGAGAGTGGGAGAGCAAAGAACCCCTGCAGCAGGAGAGGACTGGGGTCGAGAAGGTCTAAGGGACCTGAAGGTGCACAAGTCCATGGGACCTGACGAGATGCCCCTGCGGGTTCAGAGTGACTGGTGGAGGCAGTGGCTTGGCCACTGTCACCCATCATGTTTGAGAAGTTGTGGCAGTCCAGACAATTTCCCACTGACTCCAAAAGGGGGAACATAACCCCTTTTTTTAGAAAGAGGAATAAGGAAGATCCAGAGAACTACAGGTGGTCAGGTCTCACCTCAGTGCCTGGAAAGAGCCTGGAGCAGATCCTCCTGGAAACTATGCTAAGGCACATGGAAAATAAGGAGGTGATAGGTGATAGCCAACGTGGCTTCACTAAGGGCAAATCATGAGAACTTTGAGCCCCTTCCAGTGCCTAAAGGTGCTACAAGAGAGCTGGAGAGGGACTTTGGACAAGGGCCTGCAGTGACAGGACACAGGGAATGGCTTCCCACTGCCAGCAGACAGGATTAGATGGGATATTGGGAAGAAATTGTTCCCTGTGAGGGTGGGGAGGCCCTGGCACAGGGTGGCCAGAGCAGCTGTGGCTGCCCCTGGATCCCTGGCAGTGCCCAGGGCCAGGTTGGACACTGGGGCTGGGAGCACCTGGGACAGTGGAAGGTGTCCCTGCCCACAGCAGGAGGATTGGAACAGATGATAGTCTCTTCCAAACCAAACCCTCTTGTGATACTAAAGCCTTTTATTAAAGCTCACCAGTGAGAGGGAGTCTGTACTGCTGCTGAAAGGGCTTTTAGGTGTGCTCCAAACAGGAGCCTCTTAAGTCACATATCTAACGGAAGCACTCTTTACATAAAATATAATTAAATTATAAAAGGTAACTGTGTGTGTGTAATCTTCCTAAGGCACCCAAGAATTTTAAAAGACCTTGTCCCGCTTATGTTACTTACAGCACACTCTTGTTCCTCTTCTGCCCAAAGTGACAACCGTTGGCTAGTCAGAAACCTTAGCATACAAGATGGCATAGCTGAACAGCGTAAAAAACGGGAACCAAAACCAAACCCTGGTGAAGCACTGCATCCAGACAGCTCGAGTCTCGCCAGCAGTGCCTCACGGGCAGCACATGGAGATGGTCACGTTGATGCCGAGGTTCCCGTTGTCAGCAAAAAGGTGTGCGGTGGCCGTGTCGAACACCAGGCAGTTGCTGTTGCGGATGGCCACGGACACGCCGTCGTGGATGGAGCAGGGAGACGCCTCCCAGGTCAGCCGGTGGCAGCTGCCGTGCAGCTCCAGTCTGTACTGAAAGTTCTCTGCCTGCTTGCGGGTGCCAATCAGCAGCACGGTGGCAAAAAACTGCTGGTGGCCTTCACACTTCTCCTGTTTCTTCAGCACCAGCATGAAGTGGTGACCAAAGCACGACTGCATCATCACCCAGTCCACTGCCCCGGGCAGGTTAATGTCTGTGGCAAGGAAAATGATGTCTTCTCCCTGAAGGGTGGTAATGCTTTTGTGGGCATGCATGAGGTGGGACATCACGGCTTCCAAGGATCCCTCCCAGTCACAGGAGGTGCCAGGGCACGGGCAGGAGTAGGGACGGTACTCACAGATGGCTTCATGTTTTGGCTTTTCTGTGTGGTGGAGTGTCAGGGAGCAGCCCGTTGTGGCATACTGGAAAGAGACCAAACACAAGCCGTCAGGAAAGGCACCAGAACTAGTATTCGCTGCTCCCACCCGTCAACTGGAAACACAGGTGATCAACCAGAGCTCTCGTGCTCACTGCAAATCCTACATTACTTGTATGGAGCCCTGGATTCAAGCTGAGCTCTATTTAGTTTTTGTTTCCACTTAAAATGGAATCTTCTTGTCTTTTGTGGCTGTTTTTTCCTAACGCAAGCGCTTAGATAAAATGGGCTGTATGGCTGAGTTGTAGTTAGATCTGCTGTTGCAGTTAGATCTGATCCGTCCAGATCAGCTGGAGAGGTCCTGGCTTGGATTTTCTTTTTCTTTAAAAAG
>VXAX01002159.1:153291-192189 GCA_013399835.1 Leptocoma aspasia | reverse complement strand
TGCAGGGTACAGGTGTACACAGTACAGGTGTGCAGAGTACAGGTGTACACAGTACAGGTGTGCAGGGTGCAGGTGTGCGGGTTACAGGTGTGCAGGGTACAGGTGTGCAGGGTACAGGTGTGCAGAGTACAGGTGTGCGGGTTACAGGTGTGCAGGGTACAGGTGTGTGTGCTGTGAGGCCCCCTGCGCTGGCTGCCAGCTCCCAGGCGTGTCGGTGGCACCAGGCAGCAGGTGGCAGGCCGTGTGACACTGTTACCTTTCCTGCCTCCAGCGCGTAGGCCAGCCCGGAGTGCGGCGGGCGGAACCTGAAGCGTGCTGCTGCCCACTCCCGGCTGAAGAGCGGGGCCGTGCCCCCGAAGAGCAGCTTCTGCAGCCTCTGTGGAGGAGCAGGCAGAGGGGCCTGGGTCACAGCTCTGGTCCCGGGGAGGGTCTGTCACGTCAGGGGTCTCGGGTGTGCCCTCAGCCAGAGCAGCGTCACACTGTCTGCCTAGAGCCAGCCCCCACGGTTCCGGAGCAAAGGTGATGCTGGAGCTCGGTGCAGGGACTGCACTCAGACACTCTGGGGAAGCTTGATTGTGGTGGGTGATAACTTACATTTGGGTACAATGCACATTTTGGGGAAGATTGCACTGGGGCCCGTCCTGCCGTTGCCTGCAGAGCTGCCCAGCTGCTGGACAGCAGCACCTGGAGGCAGCAGTACTTTTGGGGCAGGCACTCAACAGGAGCTGAAATCCCTCACTGAGGGTGTTAAAGGCCCTTCCCAAGCCAAACAATGCTAAGATTCCATGATCCTGCCTCCTGTCCTGCTTGTCAGGGAAGCCCCCAAGCACAGGGAAACGTTGCCTGTTGTCACTTGTCTGGTTCTCTCCTGAGAATTATTGTGTATCACCTTTAATGTTGCATTCCAGCCACATTTTTTAAGAGTCTCCTAAATAATCCATCCCCATTCCACACCCTGTTCAGCTGGCAGCAGGCTGAAGCCTGCAGGCAGAGCACCAGGAAAGGCTCCCAGTCTCCTTCCCTTCAGGAGATTCAATTACAGCTCATACTTAATTCAGCAGGCAGCTCACCATTGCCGTGTCCGGGGCGATGGGGCGGCCGCCCACGCCCTGAGGGAGCAGGAGGGGCTGGGGGACGGTGCAGGGGGGCTGTGACCCTGGGCACTCCCCGGCTCCGGGTGGCCCATGGCCAGCACGGCTCCGTCCTTGCTGCAGGGAGAGGAGCAGACAGCGCATCACCACCCGGGGCTGCTGCCCCATCACCCCGTGTGCCCCCAGCGCTCCCGGGGTGGGCACAGCCCCGGCTGTGGGCTGACAGGGGGCTGGGGGGCGCGTCCTGCCCGCGAACGGGGGTGCCCTTGACTTCCAGACATTTCCCAACACATCCCTAGGAACGATACTGGAGCAGGTAATTGTGCTGTGTTTGTCTGAATTACAAGGAATACCCGTCCGTGTCTCCAACCCAAGGGCACAACAGGCTTTCCAAACACTTACATTTTGGAGATCTTAGTTTGTTTCCTAAAACTCACTGTGAAAACCAATAGTTTTTGATGGAAAGGTTAATCAAGAGTATGACTGGTCTGCCCCTTTGATTTCAGAATAGCTGAAGAAAACGTCTCTTTCTCAAAGAAGCAGCATGAGAAATGAATCTCCATAGATACCTGGGCTGCAGGTATGGATGTGTGACCTCCTCAGTGTGCCAGCGAAGGACAGCCCAAAACTCACCAGACAAACAGAAAGTATTACCTTTGGAAAAGGAGTTACCTGATGAGTTGTGCCGTTGATTTCCAAGCTGAAAATGTAAAATAAGGTACAAATGAAAACACCCAACAGAGGTATTGCTAGCATGTGGAGAAACCCGAGCCCAGCCAGAAGAGAACCCCAGAACAAAGGAAGAGTAAGAGCTGTAGCATTTATGTTACTGAGTACACGAGGACCTTTTGTCGTTGTCACATAAGTTTTGTAATAAAGCATAACTTGAAAAATTACATAAAATAACCACCTGGAATTAAAACTGTGTTAAAGAAGCAGAACAAAAATCTTACCCTCGGAAACTAAAGATGTCTCTCCATTTGCTCAGGTCGGAGATTCTGCTGGCGATCTCCTGCAGCGGGGTGGGCTCATCGCCCCGGTCGCCCATCGCAGCCGCCGCGCTCCGAGCTCGCTGCTGGAGGCACCGAGCGCCCTGCCGGGGCTTGCGGGCAGCCCCCGGCGATGGAGCTGCCGGGAGAGCCCGGCCCAGCGCGGCTCTGCTGTGCCGGGTGTGACGGTGTGCGATGCTGCTGTGCCGGCACCATCAATGTTTAATGCCACCGGAGCGGGGGGCACGGCAGCGGCGGCTCGGGGGGACTGCGGGTGGCAGGGGTGTGGGGCAGGGCCCGGGGCATTTCCCAGCCCGGGGCAGGAGCAGGGCCTTTTTCATGGATACAAGGAGCTCCAGGGTCCGTTCTGGGTTCCCCCGGGGTCCGTTCTGGGGCTCCCCCGGGGTCTGTGCTGGGGTTCCCCCGGGGTCCGTTCTGGGTTCCCCCGGGGTCTGTTCTGGGATTCCCCCAGGGTCCTTTCTGGGTTCCCCCGGGGTCTGTGCTGGGGCTCCCTCACAGTTTGCACTGGGCAGACCGTACCTGCTCTTTCAGCCTGTCAAACGCACAGACATTGTCTCAATTTTATTTTGCTGGTAAGAAGCTGTTGTTTGCCTGAGGAATAGCTGGGCTGATGCTGGGGTGCAAGGGTGGGATGGGGGGTGGTCGGGCCAGGCTTTGGGCACAGTCACCCCTGTGAGGACTCCCAGACCCCAGGTTGGGGCTGCTCTTGTCTGCACAGTAAAGGAATGTGTTTGGGTTTGCTGTGTAGTAAAAAATACCATGAGATGCAATACAAATTATGCTTTAAGAACATACATTAACATTAGGAGGAATATGCACATAGATTATGAAGAAAATGATGAAAAAAGTTGTGAGTTTGCTGACTTGCAGAAGCCCTTCCACATTGATAAAATCCAGGGAGACACAGAGGCAGAGCTACCTTGGGAAAGGATGCAGCTGAAAAACCTTTACAACAACCCAGCAGTGTTTTGCCTTTCACAGTAAAAATGCAAAAAATGACATCGAAGTCAGTAAGGCCTCGTGGGCTGGTAGATCCTGAAGCGCAGAGGGCTCTGATACCTGGTACCCGGGTCTGATCTGCACCTGGGCACTGGGTGGGTGCTGGCAGGGATTGCTCCTCACCCACAGCTGGGTGCAGGGATTGCTCCTCACTCCAGCTGGCAGGGATTGCTCCTCACTCACAGCTGGCAGGGATTGCTCCTCCCTCACAGCTGGGTGCAGGGATTGCTCCTCACCCACAGCTGGGTGCAGGGATTGCTCCTCACTCACAGCTGGCAGGGATTGCTCCTCACCCACAGCTGGGTGCAGGGATTGCTCCTCACTCACAGCTGGGTGCAGGGATTGCTCCTCACCCACAGCTGGGTGCAGCCCCTGCAGATAAATGGGGCAGGGGCTCTCCACTCGTGTTTGCTTGGGGGGCTGTTTCTGTGTCCTGTGGGGAGCAGGTCATCTCCAAGGCACCCAGGTAACCCTACAGAGGCAGTGTTTGGTGGGATGATGCTCTGCCTGGGGCAGCATCTCTTGCTTTAGTTGACTGGGGGATGTCTGGGGCTGAGGGCTGATGCATCTGTCTGTTCTGGCTTCCCATTCCAGACCCTCCTGTGTTTGTTCCTCAGTCCCTGCTGAGCTGCAGCCTGCACAGGAGCCTGTCTGCTGTGTTATTGCTGCCCTTCACCAGGGGTTCTGGCTGGGTTTGTTGGCATTGTTTGATGAGAACTGGCAGGGCTGCTCTCTGGAGGGGGCAGGGGCAGGTGGAGGTGCCTGGGCTCGCCCTGTGGCTCTGCCCAGGGAAATGGCCTTGGCCTGGTGAGCTGCAGATGGTTTGTGCAGCACTGCTGAGCCTGGCTGCCTCCCCCGGGCAAGCAGGAGCACGTGGCATCTCCCCTGCATCTGCTGTGCCAGCTTTGTCACCAAGCTGTAATAACTGCTGGAAACGAGGGCTCCCAGGACTTTGGGTCTGGTTTGCTAAAAGGAAAAAACCCCGAGAGTTTCATGGAGAGCAATGCTGCTGTTGCCATGCATGTGAAGCCAGCTCAAAGTGCAGGTGTTTGGGTTGTGCCCTCTGGGCACTGAGCTGGGGTCTGAGGGGTGTTGGGGCAGAGCCTGGGCATTGTCCTGTCCCTTGCTGGGTGTCCTTGGGCCCTGCTGCTCTGATGTGGTCACGGCTGCACCCTTGCCTTCACCAGGGCTGAAGGGCAGAGCTGCTGCTGCTGCGTGTGTGCTTCTACTGCAAACCATTCATTGGACTTTCCAGATTCAGTGCAATGATACTGAGATTCCTATTTTTTTTTCATACCAGCCAGTTTTCAAACAGTTTACAGGAAAAAATGTCTTAATAAGATCTTACCCAAGACAGAGGGCTTTTCCATCCAGACATTGCCATACAGCACATTTTCTTTTGTTCACTGCTTACACCATATTGACATTTACTTGAAACTTCTGGTTTTTTTTACCTTCTCTAGAGCAATCATTCGTAAGTTGGTACATCTGGTGGTTGTTGATGTAATAGTGACAAATTTCTTTGCTTGAAACATTCTTAAATCCTATCATTTTAATACATCAGGTCAACTGCTCCTGTGATTGTTCCTGAATCTTTTGATTTTGAAAAGGGAAATTCAAATCCAGCAAATCGGATTAGCAGGGCATTGAGGAATTGCACCAGGGAGCAAACCAGGATGGTCCAGAAAGAATTTGCAAACTGTTCACTGTGAGTCTTGAATGTAAAAGTTCCCTCTTTGAAATTGGCAATTTTCTCTGAAAGGTGGTGGATCTTCACCTCTGAGGAGAAGAGAATCATGATGAGGCAACCACAGGAACCTGAAAGGGAGGGGGAGATGCTCGTCACCTCAGCAATCCCTCAGCCATGCTGTGTGCTGCAGCCAAACACCACGTGGAGAATGTTTGTATGGCCACATAGCTTTAACAGGGAGCATTTTTGGAATCCATGCCAACGGCTGTTGAAATGGGTAAGCTCGTCTAATTGAATTTGGCTCAGGACCAGGAATATTTAGCACGGCTGCCGTGGTGCCCTGAGCCAGCGCAGTGTCTGTGTTCATGTTCAGCTTTAAGTTGCTCATTGTCCCGTTGAGCACAACTGAGCTCTCTGTGTGAACACAAACACCTACTGAAGTTCTTTGGTAAATTAACATTCTAATGTGTAACACCTTGTAAATGCAGGGTAAATCTGCCTGTCAGGCAGGCCAGCAGCCCAGGGAGTGAGGGTGTGGCAGATGGACGGGGACCCTCTGTTGTCCCTGCATGGCAGTGGTTCCTCTCAGAGAGCAGGAGCTGCTGCCAGCCTCCTGCTCTCTGGCTGCCCAGCCCCTGTGTCCTTGGGAAGGCTGTGCTGCTCTGAGGGGTGACCTTGCTCTCATTCTCTGGAACCAGCTCCATCACTGGCACATTTTGGTTGTTTTTCCCCCCCTTTTCCTACTCTGGTGTGGTTCCCGGTCCTGACTGCGTGTGGGGGGCCAGTGATGCCAGCTCTGGGTCCCTGGGGCCCTTCTGCCGTGGCTCCCTGCAGCTGCTTGCCCATTCCCATCGTGCCACCCACCCTGGTGCAGGATGTCCCTGGCGTAGCTCTCAACTTCAATTTGGAAAACACATTTTGATATGGCAGAGTCGCCCTCTTTCCTTCCCTCCTTGCTTGCTTTTGCCCGTTTAGAGGCAGTGCAGGCACAGTTTAACCGGCTCTCCTCTGCTGAGGGTGGTGATGTGAGGTGCCAGCCCAGCCCAGGTGCTCACAGCAGGTACTCTGGGTGTTTTCACAGCCAGTACTCACAGCAGATGAAGCTCCACAGGTAGAGCCCCACGGGGCCGTGCAGCGTCTCGTAGGGGCTGCCAAAAGCATTGAACATGAAGAACCCTGCTCCCACCAGGGCAAAGACAATCAGCACTGTACAGAAGAGAATGACACTAACGTGGATGCTTGCAGGGATAATCCTGAGCAAATCTGGAAAGACTGAAAACAAACACAACGTTACTATACACACTAGCCAAAGCTGTCTCTGATGTCAGGCTGGGGGTTCCTGCTGGTTTGTGATAATTGTTTTGATCCTGCTCTTCTAAATGCAACCGGGTAAAAAAATTCACTAGATATGGTTTTTTCATGGATGTTTGGAGGCAGAAAAATTCTGTGAAACTCAGAAGCATAGACTGGCCAGGAGAGAGAGAGAGAGAGACCAGCTCCAGGGAAAGCCTCTTCTCCCCTTCCTGAGGGTGGTATTTGGTCCTTAACGTGACCAGCATTGTTTGGGGAGAAACCAGGAAGCTGTATTTGAGGAGACAGGTCTGGCACAAGGTGCCACCGAGGCCTCTCCCCGTGCCAGTGTTACGGGGCTGATGTCCCGGGCTGAAGGCTTGGCCATCCACTCTTCTCTGGGAGTGGAACAATAAATCTTTCTTTAGGCTTTTTTTTCATTCGTGTTCATGAGGTCCCACAAAGGGTTGTGATGTGGGAAAGGGAATTATGCTGTGATTGTGGATGCACAAATTCAGGTATAGTTCTAAATATTTTTATGCAGCTTTTAAACTACTGCTCCAAATTGTCCTGTTTGTCTAGGACACAGAGAGAGTCATTCAGACAGCAAGAGAGAATGATGCTTCCCTGTGCAGGATTCCTACAAGGAATGGCATTAGTTCCTGTGACACTATCCGATGTTTTGGAAAACATGCAAAACTGTGTATTTAATAATACATTTTTGTACGATTTGTTTTAAGAAAACAAGTTATGGCATGATATTGAATCCTCCCCTGGGCACCTGCACTATAGCTGGTTCTGTTGTTAACATTTTTTATGTGATGTATCAGGAAAAATTAATTCCAGAAGCAATGTTGTCTTGAAAGGAAAACATTCTTTCATGGTCCTGAATGAACCCATGTGTGCTGTGCATGGCAGAGACCTTTAGAAAATGAACCACTGACCTAGAAACTGATGGGAATGAGTGGGAACAAATGGAGCAGAAGTTTTCCCCAGCTGAACTGGGTTTGCTGGCAGAGCAAATTCCTATTACAATTAAAAGAGATATAGTGGTCAGAGGGGAGCATTTAATGGGAACAAGCATAGAACTAAATCATTTAGCCTATTTTCCATGTCTGTTCTCCTCAGACACGCTAAAGTGCAGTGAGTGCATTAAGCTGTGGCTGTGTATTTTATAAGTTTATCTGATTTCTGGAATGCTCCTGGTGAGGTTCCAAGGTGATGGGAGGCGGCTGCTGCAGCCCAGGGAACAGGATCAGCATCTTGTTACCTGTGCTCTCTGAGGAGATCCTGACCCCTCACAGCTGTCACTGACTGAAGCTGTGTCAGTCCCAGAGCTGCTGGCAGCTGGACCAGCCCTGGGTCCTCACCTACAGCAGTGAACCAAATCCTTGGGATTGCACAGACCCCTCTGAAAATCCAGCCATGGTGCAATAACTGCACACTGGGAAGGCACACACAGCAATCCAGAGGGAACTTCAGCCGTATAAACAGACTAGTGATGGAATTTAGAGAGAGCAAATACTAATACTATACCAAATTAGCTTGGTTTACTATTTTGGGAAAACGTTACACAGTAAATAATTTCTGGTACCTAGCCTGGCAACCTTCCCTTGCAGTAAATCACGGGTGTGAGCAATTTGCACGTGCTGTTGTAGCAGAACAATTATAAACTGTGTGTATTATAAACAACACTGTGTGCTGTAGTGACTCCAGGGGAGGTATTGTACACACAGCAACTGGCTTTCACTGCCTGCTCCGCGTGCTGCTGCGTACAAATGTCTCACTTCATAGCTTTTTAATTGATCTTCTTATCCTTGAAGATTAATAGGTTATGAAAGTGAAGCTATTAGTAATACTTAGACATTCTGTGTGTCAGGTACCAAGTCAGCCAGCATTGCCCAGACAGCCTCCCCCAGTCCTCCTTCCAATTAGTGCCACAGATTGCTTTGCTTTGTTTCTCGATAGCAGCCAGTGCCCCAGCTCTTTCCTGAGGTTCTTGCTGGTTTAATGCAGTCTTCTTGACAGCACAGAGGTAACGTTGTAATGCTGGCACACAGAGGAAGATGACAGAGACCCCCAAAATATTATTTTTAAAGTAATAGTATAAGTCTTTTGGAATGTGACTATCTGTGTAACTGCATTATAGCTTCTTGAAGCCATCAGCCAGGCTGTACCAGCACCACAAATGAAGCTGCTGACCCGGAGTAGGCTGAGGCAGTGCTGCCCTGGGTGCCGCGGGTCGGTGTCGGAGCGAGGGCGGCCCCGTCCCGTCCCCCCGGCCGAGCGGAGCGAGGACCGAGCCCCCCGGGTACTCACATGAGAACTGGAAGGGTCGCCCCCCGAGCCCGCACTGCCGCACTCGCTGCCCGGAGAAGAGCCCGTACTGGATGTGGCCGATGAACTTGTGCAGCTCGGGGCCGCTGGCGTTGACGAGCAGCGCTCCGGTGCTGCAGAGCACCGAGCCCCGCACCCAGAGCTGCGTGCCCACGGCCGCCGCCGCCCCCAGCGCGCAGGCCAGGCTCAGCACCCCGGCCGTGCAGAACAGCAGCTTCTTCTGCTGCGCTGCCATGGCAGGGCCACCACCGGGCTGCGGGGACGCGGCTGCCGCGGGCGGTGCCCCGCTCCTGAGCGCCACAGCAGCCCGGATGCTGGAGAGCCCCAGAGCCCGGCCAGCCCTGGCTGAGAGCCCAGAGCCTAGCCAGCCCTGTCCCCAGAGCCCCAAGCCCCAGACCCCGGCCAGCCCTGTCCCCAGAGCCCCGGTGGCCGGCCAGCCCTGCCCCCAGAGCCCCGAGCCCCAGAGCCCGGCCAGCCCTGGCTAGAGGATGCTGAAAAGGCTGTTTTTCCCCGTTCTCTTCTGTACAGCTTCACAGATGTTTCAGTGCATCCCCTGTCACTTGATAGCGAGGGTTTAGGGTGACAGATCTCTGTAATTTGATGAGTGCTCTGCTCGTCCCAGCCCCCGGGGGGGTGGGTGAGTTGGGGGTTCAAGCGGCGAGCTTGGCTGCTCTGTCTGATTATCTGCTCTCCATAAAGGAAGCTTTTAGAGGGTTTCTTTTTGCAGGTTTTCCTCTAAAGCCAGTAATGCTGAGCTGCTGTCTTGTGTTTTTTGGTTGTTTTGTTTTCTTGGTTTGAGCTTAGTTTTTTTTTTTCCCCATCTGGGTATGTTTCTTTTTTGCTGTTTTTAAGGTAATGCCTAGGTACCATACAGCACCCTGCCAAACCAGGAGGCCCATGGATATTTATGCACTTAGGGCCCTGCTTTTAAAGCTTAGGGCTCTGTACTTGTATTTAGTCTTGTTTCTGACGTTGTCTTTGAAGTCCGTCTGAATTCTTATGATGCCAAGAGATGTTTTTCACTTTTTGTAAATAGGATGTCCACAGCTAGGACATCTGCCTACTGACATTGTTATTGTTGTTAAAAATGTTCTTTGGAGGACAGCTGTCTGCTGCCTGTGTTTTGATGTGAGCCCAACTGAAGCATGTTTGGAACCTATTTCCTGTCTGGTTTTCTAGATTTGAGTATCAGCAATATGAAAACTGGGGACATGAAAACTTTCTCTCTTTGGCTTCCAGCTTATACTTCATATGAAAACACTGCAAAGAAAGCAAATGTGTGCAAGTAACAGCTAATGTGAGCATTGGAAGACCAAAGCCCAGCTCATTTGGCTTTTCCTCCCGCAGAGCTCTCTGTTTGGTCAGGGATCAGCTCGTGGGCTGTGTGGGTGAGCTGGTTTCTCTGTTCTGCCCTGCACAGGGAGCCCCAGAGGATGAGGCTGTGGTGATGCTGCTCTGTGGATGGGCTGTGAGCTGTAGGAGGTCTGGGAAGCACAGGGCCATGGCCAGGCTCCTGCAGAAGGGGCAGGCAGAAACTGAGGCAGAAGTTGTTTCTACTTCAGCACAGTGGGACAGTTTGCCTTCTAAGGAAGCCTCACTTTAATCTCATTACAAAAGGAGTGAATTTGGCATTTGGAGGACTGGGGATCTTTGTCATCAATTTACAGCTTATAGAATTTACAGCATGAAAAGTCTTATCTGCTGTAAGCAGATACTGCTTACACGAGGCAGTAAAGATCTGCCCTTCCTGCAGAAGTGTTGTGGGAAGAGAGCGGATCTTGGGATGTGAGCAGTTCCCTGAGTGTGTGAGGAGCTGGCTTGGGCTGTCTGAGGCCTGATGTGCTGGGAAAGGTGTGAAAGGATTAATTTACCCCGTGCTGAAAAAAAGTTGGCCTCAGTTCATCCAGCACAGTAAGGAGCAAGGCCGAGGAGATGCATCAGGGGCTTGGTGTGACACTGCTGTTCCTTGGGACTTGTCACTCACAGGTGGGGTTGCAGCAGAATCAGGGGCATGGAACCATTTCCTGACTAGGGAAGCTCTTGGAGGAGGATTCTTTCAGCATGAACGAAAAGCTGGAGATGTGGCATCCCTTTTGAACACAGGTTTGATCACCATCCGTTCCCCTGGTGCCTGCATGCAGGTTCTTGTCATTCTAATATCAGTAATCTGGTGAGGTGTGAAACAATTGCACAATATAAATAATTTTTTCAAAGCTTGCAAAGCAATTAAAAAGTTATCCAAATTTATATTGTGGAAGTGTTTTCATCTGTCTATGCCAGTGATCCTTCACAGCTGCAATTATGTAAATTTACGTAAGCAAGCACCAAGCCCTGCCGTGTAGGGAACCGAATGTTTTTGCCATAAATGACAAAAGATCTCCCACAAAGCACTGGATTCCCTTCCCCAGCAGGCTGGTTCCCTTGCCTGGAGGGCAGAGCCTGCAGAGCCTCAGTTTGACAGAGTCAGGGAGCTCTGAAAGAACCATATAAATATCTTTTATGTATTTTCTTTAATGAACACAACCAGAACACAGCCTGCTCCTGTAGGCAGGTTCAGGCTGGCAGCCCCCAGCTTCCACAGCCCCAGGGACACCCAGGCTGCCCCAGGCTAGGGGACTGGTGCTCCCTGGGGTCAGGCTGGAACTGCTCTGCACTGGGTGGGAAACACACGGAGCTGAATTTGCTCCAAAAGCTGTGTGTGAACCCAGTGGAGGTGTCCAGACCTTGAGCTGGAGTACAATCCTGTGCAGTGGGAGAATCCTGCTGCTGCTGAGCAGTGGTCTCAGATCAAGAGAAGCTACCCACAGCCTTAGAGAAGGTGCAAGGACCAAATGTTTAAAAATTTTTCACCTTTACATCTGTTTGGAATAAAATGAAATGCAGTGGCAGAAAGGTGAAGGACTTGTTATTTCTGTTCCTATAGCTTCTTTGTTAAGTAAAATGAAGACATTCAGCTCCAGAGCCACTGTCTGAAAGCTTTAGCAGATACTTTAGACCCTGGTATGTTTTCCCTATACAATAATAACATAAAAAAAAGTAAGCTGCTCTGAAAAATAAAGTTGTAGAAGAGATTATATTTGTATAGAGCAGGTTGGTGGCTTTCAGCTATTACCTTGGTACAGACAGAAATGCTTTACTGCTGTGTAAAAATCACAGGAAAACCAGCAAACCATTCTTTCTGGATTTAAATGTACCAGAGTTTTTAGACAGCTGCACTTGTGTGCTCCCAGATGGCTCCGTGATGTTCTTGCCTCCTTCTGCAGCAGCAGCAGCGAGGGAGTTGCTACAGTCAGGTGTGGACAGGTTTCTGCTCATGTCAGTCCAGAGAAGCAGGTTGGTGAGGTCTGGGTCTGTTGGATGGTCCTTTCAGAGACCACGGCCTGGAGCTCCAGAATGTGCTGTTCCAGGCACTCCTCTCTCTGTTTTTGGGATCCAGACGGGTCGTGTCACACCCTAATGCAATCAGGGCAGCACCTGTGGATATACTGGCACATGCAGTGCTGGGTTTAGGCAGAGCAGTAGCAGCTGGTGTCATGCTGAGCCCCTCTCCTGCTTGCTGCTGGCCGCCATGTGCTCTGTTTCTTTGGGACATTTGTGGTCATGAATGACTTCCTGAAATGTGCATTATTTGTATTTTTGTATTTTTGTATTATTTGTAGAGACACAAACCTACACTATGTTTACACTTTCCCGAAGTGTATTTGATCTTCTGGATTTAGAAATTTCAACCTCACTTGAAGCCTTCAGCTTGAGGTGCAGTTTTTGATACAGCTTTTCTCTAAAGGGGAGGCAGAGGAAAAAATAAATAATGGGGTCAAGGCAGACATTTGCTGCAGACAGCATCAGAGTGAACTCCTTGGCGTAGTACAGTGATCTTTGGGACTGGCAGGTGAACTGGGAGCTGGTCTGGCTCAAGGTGTATGGGGTCCTGCAGAGGTGGTAGGGCACAAAGCAAATGACAAACACAAACATGATGGTGAATATGTTCCGGCTGGTTTTCCTCTTGGCCATGTCTGAGCTCCTCCGGAATTTTTTGTAAGAGCTGTATATTTTTTTGGATATAGAAGTGTAAAATATGATTAGCAGGAAAAAAACAATCCAGAAAATCCCTGTGCAAATATAAGTTGTTGCTTTGTGCCACTGTCTGCCAAGCTCACTTTTAAGACCTATACATTTTCTGGAGTAATCGTCTTTAGTGATTTCATTAGTTAAAATCATATTTGGAACTGACACGACCATTAGTAACAGCCATATGACTACAGAGACCACCTTGCTGTAGTTAACCGTGTGAACGAAGGAGGTGAAGAGAGGCTTCACGATTTTGTAGTACCTGTCAAAGCCTATGAGGCCGAAGAAGGTGATGCCGATGTACATGTTCATGTAGAACACCACTGCCGAGTACCGGCACACCAACAGGCTGAGCCCGGCGGGCCCGACCCCCGAGTCAGCAAGGATCTTGAAAGGAAACGTCAGGCTCATCAGGAGATCGGCCACAGCGACGTTCTTGAGATAGACAATGAAACTCTTTGTGCTGGACACGGAGAGGAAGACCCAGGCTGCCAGGGCGTTGAGCGCCAGCCCCGCGAGGAAGATGAGGCAGTAGAGCAGCGGGATGACTGTCGTGGTCACCACCGTGCTGTGGCTGCAGTTGTTTGCCCAGGAGGTGGTGCTGGAGTTGAACATCTTGCAGGATCTGCATTCCTGGAAGCAGAGAACAGGGTGTCTCAGCGGGACAGGGTGGCGCTGGCCCTTCTGCTCATTACTCTGAGTTTTCTACCCTCACTTCCAAACAGACTCGGTGTGCCTCAGAACCGACCCCGCTCCCACACCTCAGCATTCCCAGCAGGGAATGCGGAGAGCTTTCTGAGCGGTGCCATCTCACTTTCTGGTGATGTTCCAGGGCACCTTGTTGCTTTGAACAGAGGATCCATTTGCTTTTCTGTGTGACTTTAACCCGTTGCCTTCCAGCCCACGGCTGCCCCTTTCCTGTGGGCATGAGCCCACGTGCTGTGAGCTGGGACTGACCCACAGCCATCTGGTGACTCAGGGTTAATGAGATGTGCTTAAGGACCGGTATTTTTAACATTGATTTACCATGAAACACGAGGGATATGAATATTCCTGGTCAAAATGTTCTGTAAAAACCGCCCTTCTGTTAGTCAGTGTGGAGATACCCAGAGTATGGCAACACATCCCAGTGCTCCGTTGCAAGGAACTCGCATGTGCAGCTGGCAGAGCGTGCTTTAAACTTGCAGCAGTGTGTCTGTGTGTTGGTTGTAATGTGGGAGCTTGAGCTGGCTTCTCAAGTCAGTCAGATTTACATTTTAAAGGATCTCCAAGCAGAAATCACATCTGCTGTCTGCTTTTCTTTGCCAGAATGTTTGTGGGGGTGGATTATCCTCTGTGGGGAGGGCAGAACAAATATAGATATAAATATAATGCTGCTGTATTTGGCAAGTGAAACCCTGGGCAGCTGGAAAATACATGCCTTGGAGCTGGGAAAAAACTCACCTTGTGTTTTAGAAAACAAGGAATTTCCTTTTATCCCCATTCTGAGTCAGTAGCTGATGTCTGTGTGGAGTGGGTTGGAGCCTGAATGCAACCTTGTAATAGCTAGAAAGGGACATTTTTTCTCAAATAGATAAAATGTTCTCATTTGGTGTATTGTTTTGTGTACCTGTTGCTGATGGGGTAAGGGCTGATCAGGTTAGGTGTGTTCTGCAACCTGCAGGGATGAGAGGAGCGTGGGGTGGGTGTTACCCTGTGCACCCCACAGCTGCACTGAACCTTGTCCTGGCCATCACCCTGCTGCAGCAGCAGCCATCCTCTCCTTGCCATCAAGGCACTTGCTTTTGTTTAGCTGGGGCTTTACAAGAAAAAGGTAATTTGTAGAGTAGGTATTAAACTACCACATGTGTTAGAGCTGGGAGGTTGTGTGGGTGGAGCTCGGGGTGATGCTGCTGAAATTAGAAACATCTTCTGGAAAGGCACTAATAGCAAATTGCATTTTTGTTTAAATAGTAACACACTGTATTTAGAAACTGTTCTGCTGTGTCCCTGTCCACTTTCTCCCTCCAGGCTGTCTCGTCAGGACCCTCTCTCTCTAACGCACGTGGTGTGTTAACAGCTTGTTCCTTCTCTGTAGGGTTTCCTACGGCCAAGAACCACCGGTGGGTCCTTCTGTGCTTGGACTTGGGGGTAGGCATTAAATTGTTTAGAAGTTAATGAAGTATATTTTGTGCTGAGGCATCATACAACAAAGGATTATTTCAGAACTGTGTGACTAGAGATGTGGACATCAAGTCTTTGTGAAGCCCATTGTGTGTGTGCAGCACGGAGAACACCCTAGAGAGATTTTACATTTGATACCAGCAGATTTGTCAACTGTCTGTCATTGAGAGGGAGCCCCGGGCCAGGCCAGACTCTGTGCACCTTGCCATGTCTCTGGCATGTCCTTACCTTCCCTCAGCTGGCTGCTCTGCTGGTGCTTTGCTGAGGGTCTAGAGCGCTGTCCATGCCCGGGCACGGGGCCTCTGCTCCTGCTGGGACACCTGTGGGAGAGACAAGGACACAGTCCTGTATCCTGCACACCTGGGGTGCTGGGGGCTCCCACAGCACTGACCAGTGCTCAGGCATGGCTTCTGATCTCTCAGAGAGCTTCAGGAAGGCTTGGGGACAGACATGGAGCAGTCACGTTTGAGCTAAAGCCTGTCCCTGCACGGGTGAGGCTGGAGGCTCCTGTGTCCCCTGCAGAGCATCCCAGCTCGGTGTTCATGGCCAGTTTTGTCTGTCCTTTGCGTCACCTTGTCACACTCTGCTCCTTTTGGAGGGTCTTGTCCTGCTGCTGTGAATAGTTCAGCGCTGACAGCAAACACTGTCACCTTCCTGGTCTGTCCCCTCTGTCAGCTGGGGGCCCAGGGTGGCTCCTGCAGTGGCTGGAGGCTGGGGGGATTCGGGAGGGGTGGCACACAGGGGGCACGTGTTAGTGCCACCGTTGGGCAGGGGTGGCACACAGCCTCTCGTACTTGAGCAGCTGTTCTGTTTGAATGCTTGGGTCAGCATAAAGTGCATCAATTCTGTGTGAGCAATGTCAGGCAGTTGTGCAAAACTAGCAAACTTGATTCACCAGATGACCAAGATTGACTGGGTAAAATATAAAGAAGTTCTGAACTTTCTCAGCGTGCAAATCATGTTGTCTTGGCCCAAAACGCAAAAGGGAAGCTGCATAAACCGTTAGAAATGCTCAGTCCCTTCTGAGGCCAGACTCTTGTGCTGTCCCCTGTGACTCTTCCACAGTAGCATTAAGGCAACTCTTGACTTCTGTGACACGGCTGTCAAGTTTCAAAGTTCACCCTGCTTTACTGAACATAAGAATAATATTTATAAGCTGTTTTATTTATTTATTTACCCTGAATTTACCAGAGGTCGTGTAGCTCCAAGTACACAACCTAGCTATTTATGGAAACCAATGCAGCTGTTTAATAAATATGTAATAGAGTTACTGGGTCAGGAACTGGTGACAGTGGTCACTATCTCCAGAAATCTTTTTTGAGCTGCAAAATGGAGTTAATCAGGGGAGGTGATCCTGCTGGATCAATGGCACCTCTGATGTTAGGAGGAAGCTGGAGAAGGAGGAAGCACAACACACACCACAGCCATTGCAAGTTGTGCTGAGCGTGCTAAAAGAAGAATCTTATTTTAAGATTTTTTCTCTAATGTGGCAGGAATGTTGGTACTGGTGGAGCTTGCAGTGCTGCCCATGCTGGTGTAATCAGTGGGAACGCTGCTGGGGGTGTCCCTGTGGGGCAGAAGGGTGGTGAGGCTCAGGAGCACAGGCTGTGGGGCACGGTCCCCAGAGGGGAGCCTCCTCCCCCAAACACCCGGGCACTTCTTGGCCTGGGGGTGGTCAGGGCTGCTCTGGCCCTTCTGTGTGTCCCCAGAGAGGAGCCCAGCCTGGCAGCAGGGTGCGTGCAGGTGGGGACACGCAGGGTCCCTGGCTGGAATTGCTGCTCTCCTCTGGAAGGCACTGCTTGCAGTGGCTGTGGAGACACCTCGGTGCATTGGCCTTGTTGTGAGCTTGCCCAGAGACTAAAGTTTTGTTATTTACTGTTCTTGTTATGACATTTGTCACAGGGCAATGTCTGGGTTTTAATACTTAAGAGAATAGAAGTATGCAAAATATACTAATGGGATATTTTAGCCTCTGGAAGTGGCATGTTAGGTGGTAGTTGTTTATCACAGAATGTGGTGGAGGAAAATGGGATGAATGCTGGAATTTGGAGGACAGAAGAAATAAGTGGCATTCCTGGGGCAGTAAGGGAGGATCTGCCGTGGTGAAAATGGGGTGAATCAGGAGGACAGAAGAAATAGGTGGCATTCCCGGGGCAGTAGGGGGGAATTGCCCTTTCCCGTGGCTCGGGCGTGGCGGTGCCCGGTGCCCCCCCTCCGGGAAGGGCTCGCTCAGCGCCGCAGGGACCACCGCGTGCCTCGCCCTTGCCTTCCAGCTCCTGCCCGGAGCCCTCGGGTGAGGAGTGCAGGGGCACAGGACTCAGCCGTGTCTCTCCCCAGCTGCTCCTCGGGCTGCCCGTGACAGTGGCTGAGGAGGGACGTGTGTCCTGTGGCTGGCCCGGTGACCCCGGGGTGTGCTCTGTCTGCAGCCACAGTCAGTCAGGGAAGGACAGGCGGGTGACTGACTCTGCCCACATGAACAGGGCATCCCGCCTGTCATCCCAAAAGGGCAAACCCAGGATGCTGCAGTGAGGAGGTGGCAGTGGGAGTTACACCAGGGACACCCTGGGGCTCCCCTGGCACTGCAGTGAGCCTCTGGTGGCCTGAAGGACACGGAGAGGGGAGCCAGCAGGTACACAGAGCAGGGCAGATAAGGTGCTGTACTTCCCACTAAAGCCATGGGCTCCTTCGGGCACAGTCTCAGGACGCCTCAAGGGCAGAATTGTATTTCTGTCTTGCAAAAACCACCAGTAACTGTTTCGTTTCTTCTTCCTGTCCAGCAGCCCTGTGCTATTTTGAACCTGAAATTTAACAGCTTTGTCTTCCTGATAGGCTAGATTTTTCATTCTCTTTTTATTTCTGATTTTTAGACAAGATTATGCATTATTCTGAGCATGCTTTTAGCCTTAAAAGATTGTAGTCTGTGACGTATCTGTGAAAACCCTGATGCTCAGATGGAAACTTGAGCAATGACTTGAGCTCTTTGCACACAGCATAATTTTCAGATCTAACTCAAATACTCAGTTTTTTAAATTAAGTCTCAAAATTCCTCCATTGAGATCCTTCCTATCTCACATCAGTTATCATACTAGAGTTAGGGAGTGGTGGACGTGAGAGGAAATGTTAGGTCAGATAATAATAATAATAATAATAGATAGTAATGAAGGAAAATAACAAGGAGAGAGAGAAAACCCAAGAAAAACAAGTGGGCCAGCTTTCCTGGCGTGCCCTTCTGCACTGGCAGGGCATGAGAAGCTGCACTAGACTTGGTGCAAGCCCTGCACAGTTAAACCATCGGGGTGTAATCAACATCGTTCTCATCCCAAACCCAAACACATTTCTGTACCGCCACTGGGAGAAAATTAACTCTATCCCAGCTAAAACCAGAGCCCTGGGTCAAAAAACCATTAATTGATTATTAGTTTCATTGTCCTAAAACTGGGTCTTTAAAAGTAGTAAAATGCGGCTCAAGGAAGAGTTCCCCTTTCATATTATATTTTAATAGTACTATTTGTCATTCAAATATTTTATTTTAAATTCTATTCTGATGTTTTAAACTATGAGTTTCATATAGTTACATTTTCTTCAGTCATAAATTAAAACAAAAGTAGTTGCTTAAGAAAAATATCTTTTTTAAGGCAGACAAGAAGAATCCTTGGACCTGTGGGTTCTCTGTCTGCTGGCACGCTGGAGCCTACTCCACGGCTGAAATAGGAGTTTCTGTACCGGTTTCTGTAGTTAGTTAGTTAAAGCTGCTCGTTTGTGCTATTAGTTGTTAGCGGTTTGCAGAACGCGTGGATGCTCACCTTACTGGCCAATTTAAAAAGTAAAATTGCGGTGGCAGTTACTTGGAAATACCCGAGGATGCTGGAGAGCGTTTGCTCTCCAGGACAGGAGCAGGGGATGGGAGGCAGCGTCTCACCTGGGCAGAGTGTGGGGTGGCACGCGTGGTCCCTCTTCTTCGGCACCGAGAGCTCGGGCCCCGGCAGCTGCACGGGATCGGCCGGGGAGAGATCCCGGTCCCGGTCCCGGTCGTGCCCGTGCGGAGCCGGTCCCGGCCGTGCCCGACCCGGCGCTGCCCCAGCGCAGCCCTGCGGCGATTTGGGAGCAGAAAGGGGAAGGGCTGGCGAGCCGGGCCGTGCCCTGGCCGCGCTCTCAGCCTGCAGCTGGCCCGGCCGCTCCTCGCAGACAGCGCTGAGCAGCTTTCGGGAGCGACACGAGTGCAGCTGGCACAGCGGCGACAGCTCTGCGCTGCTGGGCTGGAGCTCGCCTTCCCTAAACTGTTCCCAGGGCTGGCTGCGACCTTTGCTGTGACGCATCCTGCCCCCGGAGCCGCGGCTCTGTGCATGGGAGAGTTTGAACTGCAGCCATGGGCTTGCGAGATGGATTCTGGGGATATGTGATGCGTGTTTGCCTGTTTCCTTCCTCTTCTTTTTCGTGCTATTCTTTTATTTTAACCTTAAACACCTGCTTGGCTTCCTCCCCTCCTGCTCCTCTCAGAAGTTTTCTGTGAGGCTTTGAAATCAAGCACAGAATTAGCAGAAATGTACGGTAATAGAAGAACTAATATCTTCTCTGCAGATGTAGGAAAGGAGTAGATTCTGAGACAGAGCTGAGGTTCAGGGAGATAAATCGAGGTTTAAATGTTTATTTAAAAGTTGTGAAATATGTATACTGCTTACCTTAGAAGCAGTAAACATTTAGTGCAGGACTTGAACTCTGCTTGACAGTGTGTCACCTAAACCCTACAGAAAAGACACAATTCCTCACGGACTTTGCTTCTGTGAGGGTTTATCTGTGTAGAAGAAGGGCCCAAAGGCATGGGGAGACACATGTACCTTCTCCCTGAGTGTTGCTGCCATGTCCACATCCTTTACGTGGGGCCATTGTGACTCATCCTGAACCTCTAGTCCCTTCCTTCCCCAAAATTTCATTGAATATCTCTCAGTGCAATAAGGGAGTATCTTGAGAGGCAGAATTGTCTGCACATTCTTGTCAGTACTCTTGCCCCTCTCTCGCTCCTGAGACTCACAGCTCAAAGCTGCAGTGGTCAGTCCCTGGCTTTGGGGTGGTGGGTTTGGGTCTTGGCTTCACTGACAATTCCCTACTTTCCCTACGGATCAGGCAGAACAAACTGTGCACGAGGCTTCTCAGGTGCTCCCCAGAAGACACCCATCAGCCAAGCTTTTCCTCTCTTTCCATGCACCCTAGGGTCATTTCTTGAAGCAGGGATGAGAGGAGTGGATCAGACCAGGCTTTGGTTTGAAACTGTGGGCTCTCTAAGAGAGACAGGAGCACGGGAAGCCCCAGAGAAGAGGCAGTGCAGTGTTTTCCAGTGTAAGATGCCAGTCTGTGATGGATTACGTGTTGCAGCACAGACAATTTTTTGCAGTGAGAAGTAAGCAGTGTCCAGGGCAGAGGATTAAGGGCTTAAAGAGTGGGTGGGGTGCCTGAGCTCTGTGTACAGCTTCACCCCGTTGGAATGACTCTGGCCAGCAGGGCAAACCGAGGGGTTCCTCTCTTGTACAAACATGGGTATTTTTCCAAAATGCCAGCCAACCCAGTGTTTAAGGATCTCAAGACATGGCTGCTGTTTCTAAAGGGTCAGAAAGTTGGC
The DNA here is from genome assembly GCA_013399835.1 of Leptocoma aspasia. Lineage (NCBI taxonomy): Eukaryota > Metazoa > Chordata > Aves > Passeriformes > Nectariniidae > Leptocoma > Leptocoma aspasia. The sequence goes on along the minus strand of VXAX01002159.1, from coordinate 171,927 downwards.
AGTGAGCGTGGTCACTAGAAGGCCCTGCACTTTGCCATGCACTTTAGGTGGCTTAAGAACAAACTGATAATGTATTTTACCTTTAGCCATACAAGTCTGCTTCTATCCCCCAAAATCCAAAATTCCCTACTGCTGGTTGTTTTATTAAGAGAAGCTGCTAACACTTTGAGCTCAGGGCCTAAGAAGGGAATCCTTCTGCATGATCCTGCAGAAGGACTTCTGTCCCAGAGCTGGAGAATGCAGAGCCAGAGAGGGGAGAGCACTGCTGGCGTGTCCCAGCACGTCTGGTGACAAAAAGCCTGGGGTGCTTTGGTTCTTGCCGTGGCTGGTGCCAGCAGTGCAGGGTGGGGTGGCAGCTCTGCAGTCTTTGCTGACAGAAGCGGGGCTGGTGGGTGCTGGCTCAGTTCTAAGTGCAGGATCTTACAGCACCAAGCCATTGCCATGTGGGAGGGGTTTCTGTGACCACGGGTCTCACCTGTGCTCCTTCCAGGCCTGCTGACAGAGCTGCCAGTGCTTCCAGTGCTAATTGCCAGTGCTAATTCCAGCCCTACTGAACAGGAAGCCATGCAGATTGCAGGGCATCGGTGGCCAACTCTGGGAATTGCTAAAAGCAGGATGAACAAGACAAATATTTTCCTAGGATAATCCCCCTAGAAGGCCAGCAAATTACAAAAGTATTGCAGGACTTCTAGTTGGGTTTCTACCCTGTCAAATCTCCAGCAGATGTTTTCTGCTCAGTTTTGTTTGGTGATGGGTGGATGTATGTGCATCCTCGTGGAGCAGCCTTCTGACAAATCCTTACAAGGATTTGTCTGGAGCTCACTCATCAGGCCTGAGTCCATGTTCAGGTTCACTGCTGTCCCAACACTGCTGCAAGAACATATTATAAGTTTCTCTGTGTGCAAGCCTGCAGGAAATTCTTCCCATGGGAGAGCATCTTTTACTGTCTTTTTACTCTGTATAAGTTTCTGTAAACAAAATCTTTGGTTTGTGATTCAAGGACATTTTTGGATTTCTCTGCCTGTCTCCTGATAGGGGGAAAGGAGGTGAAGGACTGTTATCTCTCTGATATTGTAAGCATTCTGGTGTTCTGATACCGAGCAATGAGGAAGTAAGGATCTGAGCTCTATACCTGGCACATTATAGCCCAAATCCTCTGACTGTGGAGTCATTTTAATCAATCATATTTAGCCTTCTGAAATTATTGTCAAGAGTCCTTTGTTAATGAACAGACCACGGCAATACCACGCTGGGGTTTTGCCTTATGGGATGGCAGGAGAGGGGTCCTGAGGGAGGGGACTGTGCTGGACTGAATTAGAAAATGCTTCATGTGGGATTTGATTAAGTAGTTTTCCTTCCTTAGTCAAAGTAGGCTTTCCTGCAGATGGTTCTCTTGTCTTTCAGCCACAGATAGCAGTTTTTCTTGTTGTACATTTGTACTTCAAAGACTGTCAACATAATTTTTGCAATTTCTCCTGTGTCTCTTTCTCAAAAGACAATTGTGTTTAAAGTACCTAATTTTCTGACTTCAGAATCTTGCATTCTACATCTGTAACCTTTTCAGGAAATGAGGAGCTTTTGATTTAGTTTTGTGTGCAAGATAAACTCTCCCCAAAAACTGCACAAATAACTCCTTTATATTTTCCACTTTTTTCTTTCCTTTTTACCTTTTTCTCTACTGCCTTTTTCTCATCCTTCCACCATTTCTGGTCACAAGGTTAATGTCTGGTCACAAGTGTCTTGATCACAAGCCTAATATCTGTGTCAACACTCAGCATAAATGAGAAAAAACTTATCCAGTGGTGTCTCTTCTGGGGAGGGTGAGGAGGACAAACCCGTCCATCTGTCCCTGCAATTTTGTGTTGAATTCTCGTCCCCCTGGTAGATGAAATGCTGGGGTGCCTTTTGTACCTCAGTACCCCCTGATGCGTGCAGTTCTGTGGGTGGGACTGTAGCCAAACCTCCCATTGTTTGTGAGTGCATTTTACAGAACATGTGCAAAGGTAAGGGGTGGATTTGTTTTACAGAGAATTTCTAGGTAACAAAGACCACAGGCTCCATCTGGTTTGGTGTCTGCACCATGGGCTCCATTGCAGGCTGGGTTTTGAGTTTTCTTCACTGCTTTATGCTTCCAACCCTGATGCTGGGTGAACCTGTCACGGCCACTCTGATGATCAGTGCTTTCCCACTGCTCCATCCATCTCGAGAGGCTGGTGGGTACCAATGCAAAGACAAAGATTTTTAGGAATTTGGGTGGGTTTAGTTTCCTTTTTTAAGACTCCTGTGAAGCTGCACTGGTGGAAAGTCACAGGAAAGGTCATTGCTAGAAAAACCACAGAAGCAGAGCACAAAATAAATGTGATGACAGAAGTCCTGCACCAGTAGTGATCTGGAGCTGGCTCTGAGTGCAGGTTCAAATCACGTTTCTCCCACAAGAGTGCCCTGGCATGGAGAGCTCTGCCTTGGCTAGTCAATCAGAATATGTCAGATATAATTACATTTGAGTTACATCTGCCTTGGCTAGTCAATCAGAATATGTCAGATATAATTACATTTGAGTTACAAACACTGTAATGCAAACCTTCCTGAATGTAAAAACTCCCAAATGTTACTGAATTGTTCCGTTGTTCAGGAATTGGTCCTTGCATTCTTGGGTCAGATCTGCTGATGTACTTCCACTGAGAAAACTGTGTTTCCTCTTAAAAATGGGCCTCTAGGACTGCAGAGCCACAGTTTATATCCATGTCTGCCCTGATGTGGCTCTCTCAAAGGGCAGCGACACCTCAGGGCCTGAGACTTTCCATACAACTTCCTTGTAGCTTTTTCTTCCAAGATGAACTTCTAGAGACCAAAATTCCATGTCAAATCTGGATAAATTAAATATAGCTATCTGGTATTTGGGGATTGGGATATTGTTTTATAATTCATTTTTAGCCCTGGGAAAACCCTTCACAAACAGCATCTTCAAAGAGCTGTCATGTATGTGAGTGTGTGTACAAACCAGTGATCAGGATTATCACAGACACACCCTATCAAGCAGAGTAAACTGCTCTGGGGGTGGCTGTAGAGTGAGGGGCAGGCTGCAGTGCAGGGGGTGCTCCTGGCTGGCCTCTGTGCTGGGAGTGCTTCCCTTCCCAGATTTCTTATGGATATTCCCCTTCTGGGACAGCTCCACTGACTGCTTTATGCCTTTGGTCCCTGGAAATGGGGCACTGCTCTTCAGGCATCATCCCACCACCTGAGTGTGGCTGACTTGGGTAACAAACTTTTTTGGTGGAAAGCTCTTAGGAGGGGTCAGCAGTCGTGTCTCTCCCAGGAGGAAGCACTGTGAAAATCGCTCCTTTGGTTACCAAGAGGTGGGCAGTGAGAAGGGTGCTGTGTGTGCACCCTGCCTAGAGGGCACAGGGCACACGGGGGGATGCAGGTGCCCACCTGGCTGTGTTTGCAGCCACCCCTGCACTCACCAGCAGCTCCACCCCGTGCCAGGGCCAATCCAGGCCCTGCAGTGTCCTCTGGCTGGGGACCAACAGGGATATTCACCCTGGAGTGGCTCTTTGGGCTTTGCTGGGCTTGTGTGGGAAGTCCACCAGCCCCCTGGGAAAAGGCCACTGTGAATTTAACACAGCAGTTATCAGGCACAATTTAACAGGCCATAAACCCTTGGTGACTTACACTGGTAAAAGCGAGACCAGAAGCACTCAGCCTTGCTTTGCTTTAACCATAAAGACCTAAGAGGACAGTCTTTGGTTGGAAATGTCTGCACACAGAACTGCCCTTCCAGTCCTAAATACTATCCTTCAGTTTCATTTGGTGCTTGTGAGAATTTAAGCTATGCAACCCAGTCCCCAGACTGGTTCTCTTAATATGGTTTTGTATGTGCATGGACTGCTTAGGGTGCAAGATGGCAGATTTGGTCCCAGAACTTGTCTGGTGTGTGTGAACAGCTTTCTACAGAGCTGACTGGGAAACAGGGTTTATCTGTGGTATTTTAGCAATTTAAAGTATTTTTATTTAAAGTAGGATAAATACCCAAAGTATTCTGTCTTCCTTTCCAGAAATGTTTTCCCCTGATCATGTAAGTGGTTTCATAATACTTGCATTAATCCGAATATTATCATACTTACATTTCAACTTCTTAATTATTCATAAACCAAAATCTAAACCTAAACCAATAGTCTTAAAAAAAGAAAAAAGGAAGAAGAAAGAAACCTGTCTTTCAGTGGAAAGCTTTATGAAAGATGTTCTCACGCAGAACTTAATCTTGTTATTTGAGTGCTGCATTTTCAGGGTTTCTTGTCAAACCCTTTTTTTGTGTGTGTGTGTGTGTGTGTGTGTGTGTATGAAAAGGAAAGTCCTCCTGTGTGTAAGGCACTGGCTGAGGGACTGTTGCCATCTCCTGCTTGTGCAGCTGCACTGCATCCCGGGCTGGCTGTGACACAGACTGCTCGGGGCCCTGCAGCTCCTGCCAGCCTGCCTGTGCTAGCTCGGTTAGCTCTTGTCCAGGCTGTTTTTGCTCTAAACAAACCTGATTTAATCCCCAGCGAGTCCAGGACAAACTGATCCACGTGAACATCCCTGGTGGAGAGGGTTCAGTGCCAGCCCTGGGTGAGGTGCTGCTGCCATCTCATTTTGGCACCGTGAGGGACACGGAGCTGCTCGGGCTGGTGGCACAGAGCCTTGTGGCTGTGGCACAGAGCCCTGCGCTGCCCTGGGCACACCGAGGGTCCCCACGGGGCCTGTGCCACCCCCTCCCCTTCCCTTCACCTGCTGCCATCCTCCAGCCCCTGGAGAAGCTGATTCCTGCTCTGAGGCCAGAGGGTCCGTCCTGGCTGCAGCCTCCTGAGCTCAGGGCTGTGGTCTGAGCCAAGGCAGCCTTGGCTGGTTTCTACACCAGCCAACCCCCAGCCACTGCCTACCTACAAAACAGCCCCAGCCCCAGGGAGTGAGCCTGGGCCTGCGGGAATGGAACTCCAGTGGATGTTGGTGAGCTGACACAGAAAAGCTGAAGGTGTCTGCACATCCCTTAACGAGCTTCCCTGGTCAGATACTTGAAGAGATGTTTTATTTACATGATATACAAGCACTCTCACAGGTCAGCAAAGTCTCTGTGGGTGCCTTCAGACGTCAGTGTACTCGTGGTAGATGCGCACCTCTGATCTCCTGACGCTCTGGAGCGACCTGATGCTCTCGCTCCTGGTTCTCATGTTGGATTTCCTGAACAGCCTTCGTGAGAACGATCGACACATGAAAAAATAAATGATTGGATCCAGGCAGACATTGCATGCGGACAGGAACAGTGTCATTTCCTTACAGTAATACAAGATTTTATGTGCAGAGTCATCTAAAATCCTGTCCAGATGACTAAAAGTGAAGGGTATTCGGCACAAATGGTAGGGCAAAAAGCAGGTGAAAAACACAGCCACGACAACCCTTATACTCTGGTTGTGCTTCCGCTTTCGGCTGGACGAGCTGATGAACTGTTTGCTGGATTTGTAGATGTACCTGGAGATGGCAATGTAGCACCCTATCAGCACTATCAGCACCACCACGAACATGCAGGTGTTGATGTAGATGACAGCCGAGTGCCACTTGACCCCCAGGGGTGACTTCAGCTTGAGGCAGTCGTCCACGTTCCTCCTGGTGGGGTAGCCGTTGGTGAGGATCAGGTTTGGCAGCGCCAGGAAGGCCATCACCACCCAGACGCAGGCCGACAGCACCTTGGTGAAGGTGATGCTGTACATCCTGGAGTCCCCAAAGGGCTTCACCACCTTCAGGTAGCGGTCGATGCTGATGAGCCCCAGGAAGACGATGGTGGTGTACATGTTGGCGTAGAACAGCACCGTGCTGTAGCGGCACAGGAAGGAGTTGAAGTGCCACGGCCCCAGCCGCGAGTCCTGGATGATCTTGAAGGGGAACGTCAGCGTCATCAGCAGGTCTGCCACCACGATGTTCTTGAGGTAAAAGATGAAGCTGGTTTTGTTTCTGATGTGGAAGAAGATCCACACTGCCAGGCCGTTGAGCAGGAGGCTGGCCAGGAAGATGAGGAGGTAGAGCACGGGCAGCACGATGGTGGTGAACTCGTCGTGCCCCGCGGAGCTGGCGTTGGGAGAGCTGCTGTTGTCTGGGCTGAGGTGATTGTCTGGGGAATGAGGGAGAGCAAGGGGTTAAAGCTCTCTGGTGTTTTACAGACGGGGCCAGTTAGGAACTGCCCTCTCTCTGGGCAGTCTGGGGCTGCTGGGGTGAACCATAAATCAGAGCTGCAGCTTGTCAGCTCTTGGCTTTCTTGACAGAATGAGACTTGTGAGCTGTTTGTCATGAGACAGGGCTCTGGAGGGACTCCTCAGGCCTATCAAAACCCACATTTAAACTTAGTTTACTCAAATGTATTTAAAAATCACGGTCTCTGGGGGATTTTAAGATTTCACATGTAAATGTTTGTGCAAACCTTATAAACTCTGCCATAAAATGACAGTACATTTTGTTTCATGTTGTTTACGCTCTGACCTTGGCTGGTGAGGCAAACCAGGCTGGCTGTGGGGCAGCACTGGGCAGTGCTCAGACAGCCTGTGCTGGAATGGCTAATTTCTTTCAAATTGGTAGGAACTGACAGTAATAAAACAAACACTTATCAATCACTTCTATTTCCATTGTTACTTTACCTGGCAGTTTTCCATAGGACAAATTGTACCCCATCCTTTGCGTTGCTGTAGGTTTTCAGCTGAAATGCTCTTCAGGAGTCCCACTGGCAGCCGTGGATCTGGGATGCAGCAGGGCCTGTGCCAGGATGACGTTCTGGGGGAAAAAATCCAAATTAAAACCAAAGGGAAATAGAAGAGCCCACCTTCTTGTCCCCTGCATGGAGAGGAGCCTTGTGAAAGGAGCTTCCTCTGGAATTCCCAGTGAAGGGCTGGGTGCTGCACAGTGATTCTCTTGTCAGGTCTTCATTGCACCCTTCTTGCTCATTTCAGTGATGGATGACCATGAGTGCATTTTTTTTTTAAATCATCACTCACTTCTTGAAGTAAAAAAAATTCATCAGTAATTATGAGACACGTGTATATAACTTCATAGTGTATCCCCCAAATTGGGTGGAAATGGTGGAAATGACAAGTTCCTGTACCTTTTTCATAGAAATAGGCACAAAAGGAGCACTGAAACCTGCAGAAACTCATTTATGCCATGATGGCATCATGATGTTTGACACTGCTCAAAGGGATACCAGTTTGTAAGGATGTGCTCCAAATTGTTCTTTCCTCTACCAGTATGCAAATGCAGTAACTTTTCTGGGATTCATTCTTTGCTTACAAGTTTTGATAGGAAAACTGGCAAAATGGTTCAGATCTCACCAGTTCCACACGACCTGACTGCTCTCATGGGAATGAAAGGAGGATGGAATTCCTGCAGCTGTTTTGCAGATCAGAATCTGTTTTAGGTGCCATCCCCATGTATGAGCTGTGTTGTGTGGCACTAGATGGCACCAAAGCAAGTAATGGTGTGTGAAAGCATCAGTAAAAATTTTAATTTGGGTATTTTAAGCTTTTTATCAATCTGGCTTCTTGGCTGGTACTGTTTGCTTGGGCAGTGACAAGACTGTCAAGGGTGTTGTAGGTATTTTGTTTTCTGTGTGTCTGAGCAGCAGTAATCTGTCATGTTTTGCTGTTGTTGAGGATTTGCAGCTCTCTTTTCTGCCCAGGGGGCACAGAGATCAAAAGAGCACGTGATTTTATGAAAAGATGCATATCTAACTCCTTATGTAAATAAGGGGGCTTATTTCCCTGCTTTTCTGAGTTTCCTTTAAGTCTGCATAATTCCTGGCCCCTGGAAAACTCCTTGTTCTCAGGCTCTTCAGGCAAGTGCTCTACTGAAGCCTCAGTGCAGAGAAGTCAGTGAGGTGTTGGAGCGGTGCCTGGGATTGGAGGCAGAGCAGGAGGTGGCTGCTGTGTCCCTGGGATGCTGCAGGATTCCTGGGCTGGATCTGTGTGCCTGGGCTCCTGTGTCCCAGTGCTGTGTCCCTGGGATGCTGCAGGATTCCTGGGCTGGATCTGTGTGCCTGGGCTCCTGTGTCCCAGTGCTGTGTCCCTGGGATGCTGCAGGATTCCTGGGGCTGGATCTGGGCTGCACCCGGGCTGGAGTTCCACTGCAGCATCCCAGAGCCTGCAGAGCTGCTCTGGCAGTGACTGCCACGCAGCCCTGCTGGATTCTGCCCGGGGCAGCAGCAGCGGAGCCCTGCCACACGTGTCCCCTGGTCAGGGAAGGTGTGACCGCCCTCGGACAGCCCAGGGACATGCAGGCCACCAGGAAGCCACCCTGAGAGCTGTGTGCTGCTGTGCAGGCCAGCTAGGACTGAGCCTCTGCATGGACAGCACTGTGTCTTCTTGTTCCTGATGGTTTCAGTCTTAAAATACGTTCCAAAATGATCTCCACAAACTGTGGTTGGAAAAAGAAAGCAGCAAATTCTTCACCGGTGTAGCCTGTGCCAGCTGAGCTTCGGGCTCAGTGCCTGCCAGCACACCTGAGCTCAGCAGAGGCTCTGGTGTCTGCAGGGTGGAGGAGACAGGCAACACCTGCGGCTGCTTGCCCTCCTTACACACCAAAGGCTCTCCCTGGTGCTGCTGCAGCCCAAAGCTTTCAAACAGGCTTCACCAAACGGGTCTGTGCAGAGCTGTGGAGCAGTGCTGGCACGGTGGCCCTGTGCACAGAGCTGGCTGTGTGATGGAAAGGGGGGTGCACAGAGCTGGCTGTGAGACAGAAGATGGGGTGCACAGAGCTGGCTGTGAGACAGAAGATGGGGTGCACAGCCATGGTCCTGCTGCACAGAGCTGGTGGTGTGATGGAAAGGGGGGTGCACAGAGCTGGCTGTGAGACAGAAGGTGGGGTGCACAGAGCTGGGTGCACAGCCATGGTCCTGCTCAGACCCAGCAGTCCAAAGTTGTTTCCAGAGTTTCCTACCCAAGTCTGTCAGGCTGAGGGGTGCTGTGGTGGGCAGAGCACTGGGAGCAGTGTGGCTTCATTATTTACATACTGGGGTAGGTGATCAAGTGTAGAGCTAGGGTATCTCTACTCAGTAGCTTCATTCTTTCCAACAAAGCCTGATATATTGCAGACTCCAGGAGTAGGAACAAATTTATTATGTGGCGAATTCACTCTTTTTCATGTGTTTTATTGCAACAGGAGATGAAGACTGTGTTCTCTTTGGGGAGTATTTTAGGGTATTTTGTAAATGCTCACTGACTTTGTACTCTAGTTGTGAATTTTCTAGTTGTCTGAAAACAGTATTTTTGTGCTTAGCAGGGATCCTTTCCTCTCCTTGTCCAGTTTTCTGGACGTTTTCCTCACCAACTTTATCCTAAGCAGCTGTCTCAGTCTGCTATACAAATATATTCTGCTTGGAAGGCTTTGAAGGTGCACTAGAAGCTGCTTCTTTATCCAGGCAGCTTTGTAAACCAGAATACATTTTACTTCTTTTAGCTTCTGTACTTTGTCCGTGGTTGATGAGATAATCTCTTGCTGCTGGACAGACTGGTTTTTGTGCATGACTGATGTAACCTCAGAGAAGAAATGAAATAACAGGCTGCATGGCAGCCTTCAGTGTCAGGTGGATAGGGAATGACCACAGAGTTTTTCTAGTGACTAAGCCTTTAAGTTACCTTCCTGTTTAAAGAAATTGTATATCCTCAAATCTAATCTGTTTTCATCTTATTTAAAGATGATAAAACCTTTTAGAATTAGAAAACTCTCTTTCTGACCTAGACCAGCTATTCTAGATCATGGGGCTGCAGAGTCAGAGGTAATGGCTTTTATTTGAGCCCATAACTTGTTGATGTCTGCCTTCTTGCCAGTCCCTCTGCATTCATCACCATAAGGTTGGGAAAATGGCAGGGTTAATGCAGCATAGACATGTGAGGCAGATATTAAACCTGCTGCAGGCTGGCTGCAACGCTGTTCTTTTCTGTTGCCCATCAAAACCAAATCATGGAGTTGTTTGTAAAGATTTAGGGGGAAAAAGCACTGGTGCAGGGTAAGAGCATGTGTGCAGGAGCTGCTGCAGGCAGACGTGGAGCCTTTGCCACTGCTCTCTGTGTCACCCCACGCCTATCCCGCGTCCCCTGAGCCTGCTCCTGTCCCATGCTCCCCGAGCAAGCCTCGATGTTCTGGTTTCCCTGCCTGCATCTCTTTTCTGAGTGCTGTCTCCTGCTCACTACCAGCCCAGTCTCAGCAGCCAGGGCACTGCCACCTTTCCCTTCCTTGGAGGCTTCTGTCAAAAATGGTCCATCTCCCTTTTGGTGAAGGAATATGTTAATGTGCTGGTAAAGCACAGTGGAATAACCTGAAATTCCTGTTTGAATTGCTGCCTGCATCAGTGAGTTGCCCTTCTTGCTGTCTTGGGCTTGGCACACTCTAATGGTTCTGGTGTTTTTGTAGCCAGTACGTCCTGGTGCTGGCCCTGCCGGGGGGGGTGGGAGCTCCTGGGGTCCCCCCGTGCTCTGAGCAGTGCTGGAGCCCCCGAGTAGCCCGTGCTGCCCCCGGCACGGGTCCCTCCCTGGGCTGGGAGAGGGTGGGAGCCCCCGAGCCCCCCGTGCCGGGAGTGGGGCCAGCATGGGCTGGCTCCAGGTGCCAGCAAGGCCGCCCTGCTCAGCCAGCCCCGCTGCGGAGAGCCCGAAAGGAAGGACGGGGGTGTAACTGTCCCCAGCTGGGGCTTACGGTGCCCGTCTGCTTAGTCCCAGCCAGAAACAGGAACCTGCATCTGCTCGGAAAGCCGCTCGTCTGCTCCGGCATCTGGCACAAAACCCCCTTCTGCGTTTTTGGGTTCCTCCTTGAACTTCCCTCATTTCCAGCCCGGCTCTCCTCTCGCATGTCTCGGAGCAGCGTCCTGCCCCGGGGCAGCTGCTGTGCGGCTGGCTTCCCTCTGCCTTGGGCTGCCAGGGTCCCGTCCCTGCCCTGTCCGTCTGTCCCAGCACAGACAGCACGGGCGGTGCCCTGGGCTGGCACCCACGGCGGGACGCGCTCGGGAGCAGCTGTCCCTTGGCTCTGCGCTGGGACACGCGGCTGGCAGGGACCGGTGTCCCCAGCCTCGCTCTGCCCAAGGGAAAAGTCACCTGTCACCTGCAGGGACCGATGTCCCCAGCCTCGCTCTGCCCAAGGGAAATCCTGTGCCCCTAGGATGACAGGATTTCCTCTCTTTAAAAAGAAATAGTATTTCAAGAAATAGAAATACTTGGACAAATCTTTCTCAAAGCCACTTTTGGAGTATTTTGTCCAAATGAAGCCATTAATTTTTTTCTAATTTCAAGTGAATTATTATGNGGGGGGGTGGGAGCTCCTGGGGTCCCCCCGTGCTCTGAGCAGTGCTGGAGCCCCCGAGTAGCCCGTGCTGCCCCCGGCACGGGTCCCTCCCTGGGCTGGGAGAGGGTGGGAGCCCCCGAGCCCCCCGTGCCGGGAGTGGGGCCAGCATGGGCTGGCTCCAGGTGCCAGCAAGGCCGCCCTGCTCAGCCAGCCCCGCTGCGGAGAGCCCGAAAGGAAGGACGGGGGTGTAACTGTCCCCAGCTGGGGCTTACGGTGCCCGTCTGCTTAGTCCCAGCCAGAAACAGGAACCTGCATCTGCTCGGAAAGCCGCTCGTCTGCTCCGGCATCTGGCACAAAACCCCCTTCTGCGTTTTTGGGTTCCTCCTTGAACTTCCCTCATTTCCAGCCCGGCTCTCCTCTCGCATGTCTCGGAGCAGCGTCCTGCCCCGGGGCAGCTGCTGTGCGGCTGGCTTCCCTCTGCCTTGGGCTGCCAGGGTCCCGTCCCTGCCCTGTCCGTCTGTCCCAGCACAGACAGCACGGGCGGTGCCCTGGGCTGGCACCCACGGCGGGACGCGCTCGGGAGCAGCTGTCCCTTGGCTCTGCGCTGGGACACGCGGCTGGCAGGGACCGGTGTCCCCAGCCTCGCTCTGCCCAAGGGAAAAGTCACCTGTCACCTGCAGGGACCGATGTCCCCAGCCTCGCTCTGCCCAAGGGAAATCCTGTGCCCCTAGGATGACAGGATTTCCTCTCTTTAAAAAGAAATAGTATTTCAAGAAATAGAAATACTTGGACAAATCTTTCTCAAAGCCACTTTTGGAGTATTTTGTCCAAATGAAGCCATTAATTTTTTTCTAATTTCAAGTGAATTATTATGAACTCTGATGGTCCCTGTGTGAGATAACTGACATGAGATGTTGCCCAAGTGAACAAGTTCTTTCTTTTTTCTGTTTGTGGGCTACTCCTTGCTAAAAGTTAATGGATTATATTACCTACTTTGAATTGGATTTTCTGTGCAGAGTTTGCAAGACCCAGTAACTGTTGTTAATGGTTACAGTAAGACTGTTTTTAAGGTTATTTGCAGAACCTAAAGCCGTATGAATTCCCTTTCCCCTTGCAGAGGCATCGTGGTTCCCAGGTGCTGCTGGAGGTTCCCAGTTCTTTGCTGCATCAATGCCCAGCACGGGCACTGTCCATGGCCAAGGGCAGGAGGTACCTGCGGTGGTGGTGGGGAGTCTGGCCAGGTGCTGGGCTGTGGGCCTGTGTGGAGGGGCTCAGAGGGAACCAGCACCTCCCTGCCACCTCTGAGGAGGGGGGTTGGACAGTTGTGGCGAGGCACAGCTCCTGAGGGCTGCACTGGTTTTTGCATGAGAAGCTGAGAGGTCTGCCAGCAGAACTGGTATCACCTGGGCAGCAGGTGAGCAGCTGCTCTCGGTGCAAGAGAAGCTGGGTTGCAATTGCTGGCTGCTTTTTTGGGGGGGATAAAAAAAAAGAGCTCAGCACAGTGGTTGGTAGAGCTGGGATAATGAATGTTTTCTCAGTAAGGGAGCCTCTAATTAGCAGGGAGGAAAGCTCTGGAATGTTTGCTTTGCTTCTCTCTCGGGGATGCTGCAGGTTGGTGGTGGCTGCCAACCCTGCTGGCAGTGGGACCTGCCTGGCCCTGCACTGAGCCTTCCCCTGGGCCCCACCACGGACACACCGCGCCACTGCAGCCCCGTGCACGGCCACCTGCACGTGAGGGTCCCAAAGCTCCTGTGCAGGTGAGCAGGCGGGTCCTTGGCACTGCCGCAGAGCGCGGTGCCATGCTGGATGTGCCATGTCCCTGGTGCCAAATGCCTGTGCCATGTCCCTGGTGCCATGTCACCTGTGCCATGTCACAGGTGCCGGTGCCATGTCATGGGTGCCACAGCTGCCATGGGGGGAGCTGTGGCTGCCATGCTCTGCAGCCCACCAGCAAAGGCCATGGCTGGGGTGGCCACGCTTGAGTCAGAGGTTTTTACTGAAAAGATCAGCTTTTGGGTTTGATTATTTGTACTGTGCAGTGAAAAACATGAAGTAAACATTTCAAAATGACACTTTAAAAAGGATCAAGATGTCTGGGGCACAAATGCAGCTGTCTAATTCATAGCATTGCACCTTCATCTGTTGGACCTGTGTCTGCTGTGCCTCTATCACATCCCCCAGGGGCCACTGTGAGAAAATATATTGGGAAATCAAAATAATTATTGGTACGTGCACATAGCCACTGCCATTTAAATCTTTCAGTAACTCCAGTCTAACTTTCAGGCATTTTTGTTTGTGCTGAAGCAATTTCTACTGATTTTTTTGTATGCAATCCTAATTCACACCACAGAAGCACCAAGAAATCCTCGTGTGCCTGTGTCAGCTGGTTTCTCTGTGCTCCAGCACATCCTGCTGCCACACCGTGCTGTTTGCTACTTGTAGCAGCACCACTGCTTGAAAGAGGAAGGAAAAGACACAGGGATTTTAGGGAGAAGTCCAGCCTGGCGCAAGGCCGTGTTTTCCTGCAGAGCCTGGAGAGTTCCCTGCCCTCTCTCGGGCTGGGCAGGACATCAGGCACTGGCTGTGAGCTGCTGCTCCTGCTGCCACCCAGCTCTGCTGCTCTGGCTCCTTCCACAGTGGCAGCGCTTAGCAGTGAGGGTGACACAGGCTGATCCCGTCCAGTTTATGCTGCTCAGCATCTGTTGTCCCTTTGGCATGTCACTGGCATTTTCTCAAGGGAGAACCAGAAGCAGTGGCTGCTGCAGTACCTCGTGTGAGGTTCACTGTAGGTCAGAAGTGGAAACCCAACTTCTGATAATCGACAGTGCAATGTTGTAATTTAAGTTGTTACGGTAATTTTCTATGTTGGAAAGGATTAAGATTGCTGAAATGCAGGAATGGATCTTGCTTCCTTCCTTTAGAGTTTTCCTGGCAGCCCTGGGGTTGGTGCATGCTGCAGGCTGGGCTCCTGTGGAGCTGGCAGCTGTGCAGAGGGTCTGGAGCTCACTCAGCTCCCAGATGTTGATAAGCACTGCACATAAGCTGGAGTTCAGCGCTGTAGTCAGACCACAGGGGGTTTGCCTGGCTTCTTGTGGTGCTCACGGGATCAAAGAGGAGGTTCTTTCTGAACTTTGCTTTGTGAAGGCCAGCAGGGGACTGGTGATGAAGTGAGGAGAAGGAGCTGTGGCTGGCTCCCGGCCTGTCTCATCCAGCACTCTGTGCCGAGGGGACAGCCTGTGGCCTCTGAAGTGCTGCTCTGGTGTGGAGCACTCTGGATGGTGCCTTGCTGCCCTGTGCCGGTGCTTGTGTCCCGTTTAGCCCCTGGATGTCCGCAGCCCGGCCACCTCCCGGGATCTGGGGCCGGGTGAGTCCCTCTGTCCCGGGCTCTGGAGCCCGGCACGGTGTGTGCCAGCACAGACGGGCTGCGGGGTGCAGTGCTGGGCGAGCTGGGCTCCCCGCTACTCCCTGCCCCGCAGGGCTCCCCAGCCCGGGAGGGAGCGAGGGTGACACGGGCTGAACGGGGACAGATGGAGAGGGTGGCACACGGGCTGAGCAGGGACAGGGAGCGAGGGTGACACACGGGCTGAGCAGGGACAGCAGCCCCGTGCAGCTGCGGAGGGAGGAGGCTCAGGGCTGATGCTGCTGGACATTTGCTGGTTTTCTCTCCCAGCCCCCAGTGCGAACACACGGTTTCTGTGTGAGATCCCCTCGCAGCCCTCAGCCTCTCTCCCCTCTGTCCCCTCCCGCAGCTCCTCCATGAGGGGCTGTCCCAGGTGCTGCCATCCCTGGTCCCCGTGCAGGAGAGGCTCTGCCTGGTGCCTGCTGGCCCACCCGCACAAGGAGGGGAGGGCAAGCTTCTCCAGCCAGAAAAGGGCTGGTGGCTTCCTTGCTCAGGGCCAGTGCCCGTGAGTGAAATCTGCAACATCAGCCAAAGGTTGCCTGAATTTCCTGGTTTCCCTTCCTAAAGAGGGTTGCAGAATTCTTTAAAGAGAGGGAAAGAAGTGTGAAATGCTGCCATTTTCCAGGTGGAGCACACAGGAGGGTGGCTGCAGGCCCCATAGTGCACAAACAAGTAATTTTTTAACAAACCCTCAAATCAGGCTGCGGCTCCCAGTGCTCCGTAACCAAGAACAACCTTTTCAATCAATATGAAATCTCCCTAAAAGACAGAGGTTTTTGCAAGCACCTCAGATATTTCCCAAGCCATGAGACTCATCAGATCTAGTCTGCTCATTCAGAGCTATGTGGTTTTTCCAGTGAACCTGACAAGTTTTAACATGACTTGAATGAAGTACGAAGGAAGAGAACATTTATTCTGTTCATACAGCAAAGAGACCTCAAGTTTGCCCTCCTGTACTGAAAGAGGTGAAAGGGAATACAGTACAAACTCTTTTAAAGCAAACTCAGATCTTCTAGTTACTGAATCTTACTTTATAAAAGTTAAGCTCTGTCAGGAAGTGAGTTACTGAAGCCATGGACCCACCTGCACTTTGAGTCGTATCTTAGAAGGAAGGATTCGTAGAAACTGATTTTTTTTGCCACCATGAACACCACGTATGAGTGAACAAAAGGTTGGTAAAGGCATGCTATTTTGAGAATTTTCCACGCTTTGAATTGACCCGACATTCAGTTTATGGTTCCAAGTCTGGTTTTCAGCAACTATATCTTAATTCCTGCTTTTTCACCCACGGGTGAGAAAGTGCTAGCAGATTCACTGAACAACTAATGGAATGCTTTTCTGATGGTCAGAGCTCACTTACCTGTCACCATCGTCGCCTTCCGCTTGTCTCGGAGCTGCATCCCAGCAGTGCCTCAGACTCCTGCAGAACGCATCCTGGAGCTACAGCAGGCAGGGGAGTATTTCCTGGGAGAGGGCAGCTGAACCAGCCATGGCTGCCAGTAAGGTTTTTGGGCTTCCGATGGCTTTTTTTTTGGTGATACCTGATCAGAGAGTCAAAATTCCCCTGGCCAGGAGCAACTGGAGCAACTGGCTTTCTCATTCCTGGGAATGACTCACATGCCAGGGTAGGAGAGCTCCCGCTCACTTCCTGGCTCCGGAGCAGCTGGGGCGCCCAGGACGCAGACAGTGATTCACCTGGGAGGTGGGTTGGTGCTGGGGAAGGCTGCAGAGCCTGCAGGGTGCTCGCTGCTGCCCTGCCTCTGCCTCCCGGGGCACGCAGTGTCTGCAGGCTGCCTGCGGAGTTAATGGCAGCCTGAAAAATCTGCTGCTGGGTGGATGAGAATATCTGCTAATCAAGATTATCTTGTCAATTATTCATTTGATTATATTTAGATTGTCTTCGGTGTTGTGCTTTGAGCAGATCCTTCATTCTAAATAACGTGTAGGATGAAAGTAGAGCGCCAGGTCTGTCACTCAGTGTTGCAGCTAAAATGACCTGAGTGTCTGCTGCCATGGTGCTCCCTGGGACTGGCTGAGCCCTCTGCCTCTCACAGCCCTGCCCTCAGTGGTCCTGGCTGTACACGTGTTTGCAATCAGCCTATTTAGTGCCTTTAGAGCACTGAAATAACCATGGGATAAAATTGGGACATATTATATTGGGACTGCTCTATTGGGACAAAGTTCTGCTTCATGTCAGTGGAGGACAAAGTGGATAATTTTCCATATCTGCTGTCTTCTTTAAAAGAAACCAAATTCCCATCTCCCTCATTATAAATCCAGGAGAAAAGAAAAAATAATCCCAGTGCTCTGAGAGCAGTGGCTGCCAAAGCCAGTTTCTCTCTGCTCTGCCTGGACTTTTCCATAGACATTTTAAATTTTTTTTCTCAACTATCTGAGGGCTGGGCCCCTGGTGCCCCCTGCACAGGAGCCCTGTCAGCTGCAGGGAGCCTGCGAGGGGCCGAGCCAGAGCAGGACCCCCCTGCTGCCCCCGCAGTGCTGAGCAGCTTCTGCTGGCCCAGGGAACCCTGGGCTAAATCCCACATTTCTGCTTGTGGGCAGAGTGTAAAATTTCCTCTTGCCTCGGGACCTCTCCCTTGAGTCAGGCCCGGTCCCTGATCACAGGAGGCTGCTGGCACAGCTCCCCTTTGAAGCCCAGCTTTTGCAAGGCAAAGCAAACCCACACAGATGAAGCTGCAGGAACTCGGGCTCACTCTGTTGTGTTTTCAGCTTTGTTATCGCAGGCTGCCAGACTCATCCCAGGAGCTGCACATCCTGACAGTGAGGGATGCTCCCTGTTGCAGGCACAGGGCACCCCTGAGGATGGAGAAGGCTTTCCCTGCAGGTAGGGAGAGGAGAACTGACAAAGCCTTTGCCTGGCACGTGGCTGTGTAGGACAGTGTGTGCCAGCCTCCACTTCGCCTTCTTTCGGTGTCCCTTGTGCCCAGGGTAGGGCAGCTGCCTCCTGGAGATAGGGGAACAAAACTCAGAGGGTGCGGAGGGGTTTGTACTCCTGGAACAGCCCCCTGCACCAGGCAGTGAGCTCCAGAGCCAGTGCTGGGCAGAGCACAAGGCCTGCATCCCTGCCCAGGGGCACAGCTGGGCTGCAGGGGCACAGCTGGGCTCAGGGAATGCAGCCACTCCTGTGGGCTCAGCCCTGCAGCCCAGGCATGGCACAACAGCACGTGTTGCCTATATTTGTGCTGCTGCTTTTCAACACTGCCAGTGCTGGTGGTCTCCCAGGCTGGGGTCTAAGAACCAGGGCAGCAGGATGTGCCGTGGGGAAAGAGAGAAGGAATTGAAAGTGAAAACTGAAATGTTTAAAAAATGTGATTTAGTTGCTTACAGAGACCCAAGTGTTTAGGGGTTGGTGCTAAGAGCAGAGTTTACACACCAAAACTGGTGTGTTAGTAACGGTCAAATAATAAATAAAATCTGCAGCAGAATGGGGCTTTAGTTCGTGGATGTGGTGCAAAGGCACATTAACTTTTCTCTGAAGTCTCTGTATTCTGGTGCAGCAGTAGGACAGGATGGCTGGATCCCTGTGCATCCCTGAGCAGGCCGCAGCAGACGTGCAGCTCCTGGGCCGCGGCAGACGTGCAGCTCCCGGATGCGGCAGACATGCAGCTCCCGGCTGCAGCAGACATGCAGCTCCTGGGCTGCAGCAGACGTGCAGCTCCTGGCCACAGCAAAGTGCAGCTCCCGGCTGCGGCAGACGTGCAGCTCCTGGACTGCGGCAGACGTGCAGCTCCCGGCTGCAGCAGATGTGCAGCTCCCGGCTGCGGCAGAGTGCAGCTCCCAGCCGCGGCAGACGTGCAGCTCCCAGCTGCGGCAGAGTGCAGCTCCTGGGCTGCGGCAGACATGCAACTCCCGGCCACGGCAGATATGCAGCTCCTGGCTGCAGCAGATGTGCAGCTCCCGGCTGCGGCAGAGGGCCGCTCCCCGCCGCGGCCGAC
>VXAX01002159.1:90363-146873 GCA_013399835.1 Leptocoma aspasia | reverse complement strand
CCATCACACCCCAAACACCCCATCACACCCCTCAGCACCCCATCACACCCCAGGCACCCCATCACACCCCCGAGCCCCCCGACCCTGCAGGTACCTGGACAAACCTGCAGCAGCTGTCACAGAGATCTCTGTGGCTGTCCCCATCTCATCCGCTCTTCCTCTGCCAGCAGAAGCCTCGAGCAAAGTGTTAAGAGTGGGGAAATGTAGAAGGATGAGACCTTTTTCTGTTGGTGTGTGGTTTCCTTCCTCTTTTTCACGTGTCGCCTGAGTTAGTCCCATTTGCTATTGCTTTTGTCTCTTCCCTTTTTTCTGTGTGAGAAAGCACACCATCTTCTCCTAAACTGGGAAAGGGAACCTGACCCTGCCTCTCAAGACAGACACATTTCTGGGTTGGTGTGTGCGTGGGACAGACCTGCTACACGTGGACTGGTAGGGAGAGCAGACACAGAGTGTCTCCTGCCAGCATTCCAGGACAGCCCTCAAACGTAGCCCCCTGCTGCTGTTTGTGGGTGAATTCCATGTTCTGGGTGGCACCAGTCATTGCCAAAGCATTACAGGAGTCTGCTCAGGGCCACCTGGCAGTGGGGGCTGCCCCTGTCCCTGGTGTCACTGACACGGGGTGACCTGTGTCACCTGAGCTTGGCTTTGGCTCTCCAGGATGGATTCCTGGGGTTCTTGGCCCCTGTAGCCAGGGGATGCACCGTGCTGCTTACAGCCACTTTCTGGTCCTGGCAGGAGCCCCTGCTGCCTGGAGAGCTGTGGGCTGGGGATGTGGTGGTTGGGTGAAATGCTGGAACTCGGTGCATTTCTCTGTGACCAGAGCTCTGTTTATTGTAAGGGTATTTATTTGTGTGGGTTTATTGCTGCCTGCTGGTGTGACAGCTCTGGCTCAGGGCTCGCTGCCGTGTGGGCAGTGGCTCCTGTTGAAGCCATTTCCTGGGGCAGGTGAGGATGCTGCAGGAGGTGCTCAGGCTGCAGCTGTGGCAGGGAGGTTGTGCATCAGTACCTGGGAGATTTTGGTTGATGTGGGTGCTGGTGTCAGTGCTGATGGCTGCTGAGAGCAAACAGCCTGGAGGATGGCTGGGGTTCACCACCCTGAGCACTGTCACAGGGACAGTGTGGCGTGTCCCTGGCTGCCCGACCTGCCTTCTGTTGAGCCCCTGGTGACCAGCAGGGGTGTCACAGTGCAGTGCAATGCCCCAGCACTGCTGTCCAAGGCAGTGCCTTCCCTGCGTTCTCCCCAGCTGAGCTCCTGATGCTGTTCCCAGCTGCCAGAGGCAGCAGGTACCTCTGCACACCCCACCAGTGGTGGCTCTGGGGGACAGGTGTGTCTCTGTTGTCAGGACAGCTCACCTGAGCAGGGAAAGCAGCTCCTGGGTCACTGCCACTCTCTCTCCATGTGTAGGTACAAAACACGTGTGGAATGAGCCCTGGGTGGAAGTGGGGCATGTGGCACTTCCCTCCCTGGGCATTAATGGGAACTGAGCTGGCCCAGGGCCTGTGGGCTGGGGGGGGCACGCTCTGGGTGGCTGGACAGTGTTCCAGGGAAATGCTGGTGCCCCGTGCTCTGGTGAGCCCCAGCTAGTGCCCGTGTCAGCTGGAGCAGGGCCCAGCCCAGGCTGGGCAGTTTGTGGCAGGCTGAATTCATCCCAGCAGCACAAAACCCAAGGCCGAGTGTGGCACTGAGTGAGCAGCAGGTGAGCTGCCTTTTAACTTCTTAGGAAGTTGGGTTTTGGTTGCAGAAGTGCCCTGGCAGGCAGGGACACGTCCCTGGAAGGATGGACAGGGGATGGCTTTGGCAGGATGAGCTCTTGTGTGATGGGGACACACACTGCTCAGCTGGAGCTGTTTGCAGTGGTGATAAATGAACCACAGTTTATTCCAATAGCCCACAATCTGTTTCATGTGTAATTGCTGTGATACCTCAAAATGTCATGTACTTGAAAAGACTTCCTGATTTTTTTCAAGTTTTCCAAGCAGAAAGGGAAGTGGTTGAGTATTTTGTATAGTGCAAAAAGCTGCCCTTAATCATCAGTAAAGAAGTGACCATGAGCCTGTCTTTCCCCAAGATCTCAGTATGATGTAAATCGAGTGTTTGTATGTTTTCTAATATAATGTTCTCTGTGAAAACATACAGTTTTGTTTATTTATGTAGTAAGGGGAAGGATTTGGGGATTTCATTCATATCAAGATAAGCCTGATTATGAAATAATTTCCTCTGACATACAACTGTTAATTATTGGTCAATGGATTAGGAACTGCAAGCATAGAATGAGATAAGCAAAGTGTTACTTGGTTACCAAAAATCTGCACAAATGGCTCCTCTACATCTGGCCTAGGTTTTTGTTTGTCTGCCAGTTGCATACAAGGTGACAACTCCCTGTATTGAAAAATCACATCTACTGTGGATTTTATCTGCATTTCTCAGATCCTGTGTTGTCATGAACTTTACTCTGGCCCAAGTTCAGCTATTTCTGCAAAATCTTTACAGTTCATGATATCATCTGTAGCATTTCATGATTCTGTTTTAAGTTTTTCCTCACGGTTCCACCTTTAATTTCAGACTTCTTGCCAGCAGTTCTGGCAGGCGTGGAGGTTGGGGTCAGGGGAGCTCCTGTTTTGGCAAGGGTGGAGGCTGGGGGTGGGGGACTCCTCTGTTATTCAAGCTTCCAGGGTGCTCGTGCTTCATCTGCAGGACTATTCCTAAAGGAGCTGGTGGAGTTCTGGGTACTCTTCATGGGTTTGTGCTCCTGCCACCCTCAGCAATCCTGTGTGGCCAGGAAGGGGCCCTGGAAGGGGTCTAGAGCGGCGTCTCGTCAGTGTCTCCCCCCTCGTTCTGCCCCTTTGTCTGCTTTGACACTGCCCTGTGCTTGCACAGCATGTCTAGCAAGGATTTCCTAAATGATTTGCAAAGGAAAAAGTATATGAATGGGTCCAGGCAGGCATTGAGGGACGTCAGCCACAGCGTGGTCTCCTTCAGGTAGAACAGGGTGTTCTGAGCAGAGCAGTCAAACACATCCCTCGTCTGGCTCAAGGTGTAGGGGATTCTGGTAAAGTGGAATGGCACAAAACAAATAAAGAACACAGCAATTATTATGAAAACCTTGAGGTTGACAGTCTTTTTGGATGCCTTCCCTGTGCATCGTGTCCTTTTGTAGGATTTGTACAGTTCCTTGATGATGAGGATGTAACATACCACTATGACTGCTAAGTTAACCCAGAAGATGAGCTGACAAATGTAGTTTACAATTTCATGCCAGACTAAGCCAAACTCTGATTTCAGGAGAGCACACTTCCTTACGTTCTTGGGTGTTTTCTTCTTGTTATTTAAGATCATGTTGGGTAAGGAGAGAGCAAACATTGACACCCAGATTGCTGTGGACAGGATCTTGGCAGCCAAAAGGCTCCGTGGAGTTGAAGTTCTGAAAGGTGAGGTGGCCTTCTGGTAGCGATCAATGGTGATCAGGCCAAGGAACAGGATGCTGATGTACATGGTGAAGTAGAACACAACCTGGGTGACCTGGCACACAAACCCTCGCAGCACCCAGGACACCAGCTTTGCATCACTGAGGATTTTAAATGGAAAAGTCAAGATCATGAGGAAGTCAGAAATTACAGTGTTCTTGAGGAAGATGATGAAGTGGGATTTACTGGATATTTTAAAGAAGACCCACATTGCCAGGCCATTCATAGTGATCCCCACCAGGAACAGAAATGTGTAGAGCAAAGGGAAGATGACTTGGCTGATCCTGCTGTCGCTGGTGCAGTTGCTGTCATTCCTGGAGGAGCTGAATTGGGTTGTGGCTTTCATTTGCATTGTGGTATTCGCTCTCCCTGCAGAAACAAACAGAAAAGAAAAGCAGAAATTGAGAATTTTATCTGTTACGAGGATTCAGCCTTTTCAGTCAGCTTTGAATTGTTGTGTTGTGAGCAAATGCACCCAGCTGGGCTGGGGCAGCTCTCAGGTGTGTTGGGATGCAGTTGGTTTTGTGGCTCTCAGGTGTGTCGGGATGCAGTTGGTTTTGTGGCTCTCAGGTGTGCTGGGATGCAGTTGGTTTTGTGGCTCTCAGGTGTGTTGGGATGCAGTTGGTTTTCTGGCTGTATCTCTGTCTGGCTGTAGCTCTGCCTGTGTAAAACAGGCACTCGGGGGAGTTGCTGTGCTCTCAGCTGGTGCCAAAATCCCTGACAAATCTTTATTTCTTCCTAGAAAGTAGAAAAGATTGGCTTTTGCTTTGAAGAATGAATCAGGTTCATCTGGCAAGTCCCATGCTGTGGGAACAAGCCCTGGCAGAGCGTGGGCACGTGGCCCCAGGAGCCAAGGGCAGGTACCAGGAGGAGCCAGGTGTTCCTGGGCAGGGGCTGCTGTCACCGAGGGGGTCCCTGGCAGCCCCTGCAGCTCTTCACCATGGGGCTGGGCAGGAGTGCTCCTGTGCAATCCCTCGGAGCAGGCAGGAGCAGCTGAGCATCCCAGGCCTGAGCTCAGACCTTGCTCTGGCTCTGAGCTGCTTTCCCAGCCAGTGACAGCTGCAGATTCCAGATGATGCACTATGAGCTTCTGCTTCTGTTTTCTGTAGAAAAGAGAAAGAAATGTAATTTTAATAAATAATTGGCAGTTTGCTTCCTGCCTTTGACTGATGCCCAGAGGCACTATTTGTAAAGGGAGCAGAGATTTGTCAGATTGTGCAACTTTTCTGAGCACAGAGCCGTGCTCCTGTCTGCCCCTTTTGGCTTTGTGAGTCCTTAGTGTTATTTCTGTACACAGCCTTGTTTCTTAAAGCTTTTAAAGCATTTGAAAGAAGTAGTGTTTTGTTACTTTGGAGAAGGTTATTATTGAAGGAAATATTTCTTCCTTATGTAACTTGTAGGACAGTGCTTTGAGTTTTTAAACTACATACAGTACATCAACATTATATGATATATACATGTAGTTCAAAGATTGAATATAAACAGTTACAATGAAATAAACCACACATATTTCAATTTCTTTGGGATGTGCAAGACAGAACTTTAGGAGTTGCATTGTTTTTTTCCAATGGATTTTTACGTAGAAGTGTCACACAGTTTCTAAACATGTGCTCTCTATTTAGTGATCTGCTGCAGAATATCGATCCAGAGGACAGTTTGGAGGGGCATCCCTTCATGTCCCCTGACTCTGTCCTTGTAAATACACACGGAATTCATAACAGCAGATTGCATTTTCCCTTCTGTGTTTTTCCCCGCTCTGCAGTGCTTCCCTTTGGCACAGTTTGCTCCCTGGTGCCAGCCACGGGAGATGTTTGTGTGGCAGAGCTGGTTGTTTCCCCTCAGGTCTCTGCAGGTGGTGACAGGACAGGCAAAGAGACTTCACCTGTATCTGCTACTTCAGGATGAATCCCGGAGCCGTGGGTGTAACCAGCCCAGGATTCTCCTTTGCGGTGTGGGAAAGGAGCGGGATGAACCAAAAGCATCAGCTGAAGAGTATTACCAAAGACATCCTCAAAATCCTGACTGAGAAGAGCAGGATGTTCGGTCCCAGGGATGTTCGGTTCCCCGGGGCTGTTCGTTGTCCCGGGGCTGTTCGGTTCCCCGCAGGATGTTCGGTGTCCCGGGGCTGTTCGGTTCCCCGGGGCTGTTCGGTCCCGGGGCTGTTCGGTCCCCGCAGGATGCTTAGTCTCGGGGCTGTTCGGTTCCCCGGGGCTGTTCGGTTCCCCGGGGCTGTTCGGTCCCGGGGCTGTTCGGTTCCCCGAGGCTGTTCGGTTCCCCGGGGCTGTTCGGTTCCCCGGGGCTGTTCGGTCCCGGGGCTGTTCAGTCCCGTGCTGCGGGGAGCCGGGGCTGAGCCCGCTCCCGTCTGGGTCAGCCCAGGGGCTGCTCTGCCCGCGGTCGGGACCCTCTCGGTGGTGCCCGGACCCCCCTGACCCCGCTGCCTTCGCGGGCTGGGGGTGCCCGGTTCGGTTCTGGGGCCCCTCGGCAGCAGTGCAGGCAGTGCTGGAGGGAAAACCTGCAAAATCTCAGCTGCCGCAGCTCTAGGGCTCCGTAAAGGTTTCCTTTGGTGCGGGGAGAGGCACAAACGTGTTTGAGTTTGTGAAATTTTGTGCTTGAACGTTCAGTTCCTGGATTTTTAAACTAAGAAAGAGCTAGGTTCCCGTATGCCGTATTTTTGGCTTTTACTTTGTGAAGGAGGAGTGGAAACCTTTCAGATGCAGATCCACGTCTTGTGATACTCACAAACCGCCCCAGTTGCTGTTTCCCCTCCTGGTTTGTGTTCCTAGTTTGGATCTGCATAGCTCAGATTTGTGGTTCCATCTCACAGGGAGCAGGGAAGTCTTTCTCAGTAATAATATTTTAATAGGTTTACAGACACCTGGCAGCAGTAGCATTTAATCAGAAACACTAGGGAAAAGAAATAGGAAATATAGAAGAACTACACAAGTGTCTGAGCTCTATGTTACTTTCTTCTGCTTACAAGCTAAAGTTCAGTAACAAAATAAAAATAACAAGTTTTGTTAACGTTAATCTACAATAACAAGTCAGAACCGTGTCTAGTAATAATACGAGGTATTAAATAATTTGTTAAAAATACAATACACAGAACTTGTTTGGAAGCACCCTTTTTTAATCAAGTGGACTTAGAAATTCCTGAAAACTGTTTATAAAATGTATGTATACATTTTGAAGCAGCTATATTTAAAGTAATAACGTTACATTCATGTTGAGCTCCTTGCTACACTCGAAACACCCAACCCCACTGCATGTTAACAGGGACATTTTCAGTTCCTTTCTAGCCTGCTGTAAGCCCAGCTGTTTCTCTCAGTCAGTTTGAAGCAATAATAATTATGATTCACAAATGCTCACATCTAGAGACTCACCCTCTGTGGGCTGCTGTGCTCTGGTCTCCTCTGCAGTGTCTTCTGAGCGTGTGTCAGTGAGGGAGGGATGTGCTTGGTTTCGTGTGCCTGGAACAGTTACTTATCTTCCCCAAACTTCCTCTTTTAAAATAATTCTTTAACTTTTTTTAAAGATTCTATCTCCTGACCACTCCTTCAGCATTGCTTCTGGTGCAAGTGCTGTCCCAGCGTGGAACACTCACTGGATTTCTGTCTTTGCTGTTGTGCTGGCTGTCAGAGCAGAGGGTCAACCTCAGGCACTGTCCTTCTTGTAATTAATTACCCTGCTAATGACCTTGTCCTCCTGCCCTGGGCAATCGGGATGTGGAGGGCAGGCAAGGGCTGGCAGTGACAGGGGGTCCCAGGGCTGCAGGACATATTTTAAGTTAACTTCAATTGAAAGATTCTTTTCAGTAATAAGGAAGTCTTCCCAGTTGGGCTGATTAGTGAAATTTGTCCCTGTGATATAGAACCCCATGCTGGAGACAAACGCTCCTTGGAATATTTTGGGTGTGAAATTTGCATTCCTCACTAACACCTATTTTTCTCCCTGAAGAAAACCACTTCACATACTGGTGTTCCTGGCCTGGGACAGTTCTTGCCGTTTTGTCTAATCATTAATGTCAAAATATGAGCTTTAAGGATCTTTATTTACTGATTTCCAGACCCTGTCTGTTAGGTCACCTTATTATCAAATGTAGCTTTTAATTTGGGCAAATTTTCTCATTTTTCCTTAATGAATTCCCTCTGCCTCACTGCAGCTCGCTGAGTCATGACACCTGAAGGGGGTGGCAGTGTTGGGAGGCGAGGTTACGTGCCCTGTAGGGATGCCTGATGTCCCAGGAAGATGCTGGGGAGGAGGATGTTGGGCATTACCCAGCTGCTCACAATTTCACTCCTAGAAATGTCCAAGAAGTGATTTGGAAATTCAAGACTTTGTTTGCAGGAAAACTTGAACGAATGAGGCGTATCAGCCTAATTATCTGGTAGATGCTGCTTATCCAAAATGAGTTTGGAAGTGTGTATGAGGTGCTCACCCAGCCAGGATTTTGGAAACGTGTGTGAGGTGCTCACCCAGCCAGGACTTTGGAAACGTGTATGAGGTGCTCACCCAGCCAGGACTTTGTCATGCCAGAGCTTTCCTGCAGCGTGCATTTGTGGGCAGCTCTCTGACTTTGGTCCTCAGCGGTGTTCCAAGGTGGAGCAGACCATCTGCAGCAGCCTTCAAACTCCCCCTTGCTGCGGGACCTGGAGCTCATGCTGGATTTCCTGGAGAACCCTCAGCTCCCAGCATTAACCCCTGGATGCTGGGCAGGGTCCTGAGAGGCAGGACAGCTCTCCTGAGCGTGCCTGGGGCAGCGGGTGAGCCCTGCTGGGTTATGGGCTCTGCAGACATTCCTTCCACCTCTTTGTCCTGTGCCTTCTGTTTGCAATCGTTTTTATTTTCATCCCTGTTGCTGAAAATGTACTGAGTGCAGTGCTGTGAGTTACTTTGTGGGATCAGGCTGGTAGTTTCTCAGAAGGGAGGCAGGGGCAGCAGGCACTCCCTGTCAGACACAACAGTTTGGTGTCAGCAGCTGTGCTGCTCCAGCCTGAGCAGCCCAGGACAGTCTGTGCTTGTTTGAACTCTGGAATGAGGGAAGGTTCGGCATTAGGACATTGCCTCCTGTTACAATGGTGTTTCATTTATTAAATCTGTGATTTATAGGTTATGGATTTCGTCTACATAGATTTTTGAAAAATCTGGATTTTAAGAGTAATAAGAGTTTTTATTGGGGGAATGGCTTTAAACTGACAGAGCTAGGCTTACATTGGATATGAGGAAGACATTCTTCCCTGTGAGGGTGGGCAGCCCTGGCACAGGGTGCCCAGAGCAGCTGTGGCTGCCCCTGTCCCCTGGCAGTGCCCAAGGCCAGGCTGGACAGGGCTGGGAGCAGCCTGGGACAGTGGGAGGTGTCCCTGCCCTGGCAGAGTGTGGAATGGGATGAGCTTTAAAGTTCCTTCCAGCCCAACCCAGCCTGTGATTCTCTGCAGTGGGGCATCCTTGGCAGGGCAGAGCAGCTGAGAGGAAGCAGTTTTGTAAGAGCACAAAAGGGAACATCTAAATGCAGCCAAACGAGTTTCTCTCTAGAATAGAGAAAAAATAACTTGCACTGCGGTGAGTCAACTCTGCTGTTTCTTAAGCTGTTACATAACCCTGAATCATGCCCCAGATCCCACATTACACTGTATGGGATCTCTGAAGTAAAATTCTTTACTGCCAGTTGGTTTTGTGGCTCGTGTCCCCCCTGATGGCAGTGCTGGCTGGGCACAGGGAGGAGTCCTGCAGTGACCTGTCACAGTGACACGGAGCTGAGGAGAAGTGCCTCACACGCCTCTGTCCCTGCTGCAGGAGAGGTTTTCCAGGTTGTTCACCACGGAGTAGCCGTGGGGCATTTGAAGAGTGGGCTAATCCCCCTGCACACAAACCCACCACAAACCCACCCTGAGTGAGGGAACACCAGCTCTGCTGCCCCGCACTGCTCTGCTCTGGCCTGAGTGTTTATTGCTCACAGAACCTCTGGGCTGTGTCAGAGTGCTGCTGTCCCTGCAGGATCAGTGCATGGGTGTGCAGAGCTCAGCTCCCAGGGGCTGGGGGAGCTCTGTGACAGCTCTGTGAGCCACCTCTGGGGCTGGGGGAGCTCTGGGGGAGCTCTGTGCTGCTCTGTGGGCCATCTCTGGGGCTTCAGCCACCTGCTCTGCACTGGGGATGCAAGCTCAGTGCCTTCTGAATACCTGTGGCACCTATTTACCCCAGGGATCCTTAGGGAGGTAGCTGGGCTTCCATTCTGCTCAAAATGTGGAGCACAAATTCAGTCTGGTGTCCAGCTGAATTTTCAAGTCTTTTCATGAGATTCCTGATTGATTTTTTATTTGTTTTTACATCTTCAGGATGAATGAAAATTGGAGCAGTGCTTAGTTTTCTCCCTGCAGCTTTTTTGCTGTCTCTGGTGGGATGATGCAGAGTACCTGAGTCAACCTCCAACAGGAGCAGGCAAAGCCGTGTGCTTTTCCTAGGATGCTGATGGGTGTGTAAATAACTGTCTCTGTTTTAAGGACCATGTTTGGTGTTGGGTCCTCAGCTGTGAAAGGGGCACTGTGCTTGGTTGTTTCTCACTCACCTGGTGTTGTTCCCTTAGCCCTGTTACAGCCAGCAGGGTTATGGTGACTGCTCTCATCCCATACCTGCTTCCAGATATTTACCCTCAGTTTGATGGCATTTGCCTTTGGGAGCAGGTTAAAGCTGTGTCCATGGGGACATTCCTGTCCTGAAGCTGAGGAAATGAGTCTCAGTGTTACCTGGTCTTATTGAATGATAAAATTTCCTGAAGCTTTTATAAGGTTTATATTTTTTATTCCAGAATTTTGGTATTTGAAATCAGTATTTGTTGAAATTCAGGTAAGAGCTGTCAGTATTTGCCATAAAATGTTTGGGAAATGCATTAAAAGGGACAAGTGTACATGTATAAATGTTGTACTGTTTATTCTGTGAGTGAATTCCTCAGTGCTTGTGGCAGGGGTGTCTGCACTGTTGTGTGAGGCCCTGCAATGTTTGTCCTCCCAGGTGGTGGCCTGTCCTTCCAGGCTCCCTGGCCACGTTGGTTGCCATCCTGGTTGCCTGGCAGTGCTTCTCCCTGGAGGTTTTTGATGGCTGCATATTTTCCTGGGTGGAAATATCCAAATTACCCACTCTTTTTTTTTTTTTTTTTTTGAACTTGCACTTGAAAATAGTGCAAGTTCAAAATTGCAGATGTTTCACTACTGAGAAGCTGATACCAGTAATCTTAATTATTTGGGAAATGGTTTGGATGCAGGTAACTACAGGAATTTGCTGAAACTTATTAATTCTTTGCACCTGGCAGTGTGTTGAGGAGGGCAGTGGCAGAGGCACTAACAGGGATACACTCTGTGCTGTTTGGGAGCCTGACATGGAAATGGAGAGTAAGTGTGATTTCAAGTATTTACAGCACTTAATTTTACCTCATTGTCATGCAGGTAAGGTAAGGGAAGTAATTTCCTAAATCTGTGATGTCAAAACCAACATAGGCTTCAGTGTCTCATTGTGGTTAAGTTCACTGTTCACATGGACACAACAGGCTCCTTTTTCTATTTCAGTGCCCACAGCTTATTTTGGTATTAATCCATCTTAACCACATATCCCAGCTGAATTTATCACTTACCTGTTAGGCTGCAGTTTCAATGTCAGAATGTTCAGTTCTTTCTTCAGTTATTGAGCTTCTGTAGCTGTTCCAGCTGAGGAGGATTTCTCACAAAGGAAATGTTAGTTGGTAAATAACACCCATTTTTTACAAGATTTCCTCTTCTTGCCACAGAGAAATTATTTCCTGGAATTCGTTCTTGTTGTGACCGTCACCTCTTGGCTGCTGCTCACAACAGCATGGGAGTGGGAGCTGTTTGCAGCCTTGGCAGCAATTTTGGTGCTTGGTGAGGGTGTGCAGAGTCCTGTGGGGTGTGTTCATGGCACTGTGGGAAACAGCCCATGCTCCTGGGAAAGACAGCCCTGGGAGCAAGGGAGGAATGTCCCTGCTGTCCCTGCTCCTGCAGCACGTGGGGAGGGCAGACTCCAGGCCAAAGACAGATTTGAGCCAGCCCCAGGGGAGAGGCTTTAGGCACATGTGACTCTCTCAGATGTTGACCCCGACCTCCACCCCTGAGTCCCACACGTTTAAACTCAGGCAAGTCCCTCTCAAATATAGATGGGAAATAGGGTCTCAGATGAGTTTTCTGTGTTTTGCCACAAATCCTGGGTGTCTGCCATTGTGGGAGTTGCAAAAGCATCACTCAGCAGCTCTCCATGGCTGGTGAGTGCTGTTCTCCAAACAAGTTACTGCCTTTGGTTTGGCACGAGTTCAGCTTGTTGGCACCCTGCATTAGTAATTCAAAATTTTCACTTGCTTTGCTGAAGAAAAGCATCAGATAAATGGTAGCTGTTGCAGTTCTGTGCTGAGGAACCAGCTGCAGTTTTATCAGAGCATTCTGGGATGGCTTTAGGTTCATGTGGCCTTGGTGCCACTCTCTTCATTTCATTATCTCCCTGACAGGTTCTTCCCTCTCAGCCTTCCTGGATAAAGGTCTGGGCTCATAGTAAGACTGACGGGCCAGTGGTCAAACTTTTCTCTTGAACTACAGAACATTAATGAATCAAAGGGAGAGACAGGACTTGGAAAAAGGGCATCTGAGAAGAGTGGGTAACTCAACTGTTCCTTATCTGCCAAAGCAATTCCTTTCACTCACCTTTTCTGGTTATGTGGTGCCTTTGGGTGTGTTTGATTTGCATAAACCTTTTCCACCTCTGAAATACCCATTAAAAATGTGCTTTGAACATGAAGCCAGAGGACAGAACTTTGGTGATGTCCAGTCAGTCAGTGCTGCCCTTTTGGGCGTGCTNCCCCAGTCCCCAGCCCCAGTTCCCAGTCCCCAGCCCCAGTCCCCAGCCCCAGCTGCCCCATCTGTCCCCCCTGAGCTGGGGCCAAGGCTCACCTGTGCCTCTGCCCCACAGGTGACACTGAAACTGGCAGCAGCAGTGGCAGCTTCTTGCAGAGTTCCATGTCAGAGGCTTCTTGGATGAGCTCAGTGAGGAGGAAACCTGGGGCTCCTCTCCCGCTTTGGAATCCTGTGGAGAAGCTGTTTCCATGGAAACCACCAATCTGAGCGAGTACAGGAGATCTGTGCTCAGAGCCATCTGCCAGCAGGCAACACCCTGAAACTGCTCCTCTTCTGGAGCAAGAGCCTTACTCTCTTTGAAAAGTGTAGTGTGTATTTTGGTGCAAAATGAGCGTTGAAGTCAGTCAGTATTTGTGTTCAGTTTGAGTTTCCTGATTTGGACGGTTCAGAGTAGTAAGTTATTTGGGTAAGTTAAATGTGGCAGCTTTGTAACCCACCTGCCAGGGGCTACTGTGCAGCTTGGTGATGGGAAATGTGAGGGATTCAGAGGAGCAGTTAGAGCACTTGCTGTCTCTTCCCTTCTGTGGCTGTAGGAGATTTCCTTGCTGTCAGGGTCCCCCCATTGCCATGTCACTTGCTTCCCACTGGGAATTAAGCTTAAGCTCATCTCTAGCTCCAAATGTATGAAAATTTTAATTACTTTAATTACTTAGGGTTATTGATTTTCCTTCAGTAAAATATGCTTCCACAATGACTGAAATGTGTTTGTACTTTCTCGGGGTTATGCTAGACATTCTATTGAATGAAGTCCATGCTGGAATTTTAGAGCAAGTCAGGCAGCTCTTGTTCTAATCAGAGCCTTTAGGGGAAACTTCCTTGGGACCTACTCCAGACCACGAGCATGGATTAGAAACTTCAGCTGCCTTATCCCCACCAAAATGACATCTCTGGTTAGCCAAAGCAGTGTCTGAGTAAGCTGCTGTGTTCCTGGGTCAGCCTGCAGGTGTGTGGGCAGCTCCTGCTCCTCAGGGCCCCCTGGGCTGGGGATCTCAGTGACAGCTGGTGCAGCTGGGCTGGCTGGGACTCTGCCTCCCTGGCAGAACGGTCTTGAATGCCTCTGCCAAGACTTTAATTGACTAAAACAGAAACAGACATAGATGCAGCAGTGCCACTTCAGGGGGAAAAAGCATAGACAAAACAAGGAAGGGACTGAGGATGGGAAGTATCAAAATAACTTTACTGATGAAGTGCTGTGTTTGCTTCTCCTAAAGCATGTCCCTGCTGAGCCAGCAGCCTTTCCTGTCACTGGTACTCACTTGCCTTTAGGGTCAGGATGAGCAAAGGGAAGGGCTCCTTGCATCCCTGCACAATCAAGTTACTCAGGTAAGACAAGCACAGAACCACGAGCACCCTTTGTCAGGTGAGTGTGTGTCAGCAGCTTTATGTGTATATGATGGTGTAAACCCAGGAAAATTACAGTGCTGTGCCAAAAGGAGCAGTCCCAGAAAATGGGGAGGCCTTGTTCCTCTTTTGAGTGCGAATACATCTTTTCTCCTAAATTTGTTACAGAGAAATGTAATGAACTGGAGCCTGATTTCAGTTCTTTCTAGGAAAAACAACAAAGGTTAGCCCTGAGAGCATGTCTTCCGAGTCCCTTGCTTGATCCTGGGAAGTTCTTGCAGGTTTAAAACTGTCCTTCTTTAGGAGAACGCGTCACCCTCTCCAGCTGGCTCAGGTGAAGAGTTGTGCATATTGTAAACAGCAGCATTCCTGGTCCCAGACTGGCCACGGCCTGCAGCTCTCCTTTGGGTCTCTTGGGCTTACTCACAGCCTCTGCCCATCCAAACTTCCTTCTCCCACCCACTGCTGCTGCAGCCTCCAGCAGCTCCCTCAGACTGGACACGTCCAGTGCCCAGCAGTGGGTCCTGCCTCCTTTCTCTGAGCTCAGTTTCTGTCAGCTGCTGTGACAGTGAGAATTGGGACCCTTGTCCTTTCCCACATTGCCCTCAGCTCAGGTCCAGGCTGTGGCACAGCTCCACATCCCAGGGAAGTTCATTCCTTTGATGGTTTTTTCCCTCCTAGTTTCTGCCACTTGGGTTTTCCTTTCATTGTCTGGGTTGTCCCCTGATTTGCAGCTGGTCCAGGTTCCCTGAGTTTCTGGTCATTTGTTATCTGGAGACCCCACCAGATCCTGTTGGAAAGCTGCATCCAGTGCAAGAGATTTATTGACTTAGCAGTTGTGAAATAGAGTGTTTCAAGCAATATTGCTAAGAAATGTATAACAAGCTGATTGGTTGTTTGGTTTTTTTTTTTTTTTCTTCTGCAACGGGGAGATGCAGTCATACAAATGACAGCAGATCATCAGGTCTTTACAAATTAACAATATTTTCCCATCAGTTTTGTTAGTCTGTTCTAAGCCTTAAATAGAGAGAAGGATAAAGAGGTCAATAACCTTTTATGATTCTTTGTAGCTAAAAGGCCACAAACACTTAGAGGGAGAACACAGCAGGAAGAAAACAACCTTAGTCCCATGGTTTTTGTCAGGTGCTCAGTAACTGGAGAGAAGGACAGTGCCAGGGCAACGCCAGAGCCAGGCAGGTGATGCACAAAGCCCTGGAACTGCATCTCGACCTGGCAACAGAACTTGTGGCTGTCCTGATGTTATGAAAAGATGCAGCAGCTGCTGGGGAGGAGGTGGTCAGGAGCAAGGAGCTCCACAGTGTCCAGTTCCTGGGGGGCTGTTTTATTGTGTATTAGTTGTTTTATTCTGGAGTGATCCCTGTGCCAGGGGGCAAAGGCCGTGTGCTGCTCGGGCCTGCAGAGCCCTGCCAGCTGTGTGCTGCTTTGCAGGTGGGGGCACATCTGGCACGGTGCAGAGGAACCCAGGGCACCACAGGCTGAGCCCTGCTGCTCCCCCAGATCATGCCCTCAGGGGCTGGGCATCTGCACACCAACAAGTGCTGAATGTTCAAACAGCTGCTTCGTGCCCTCAGAGCTTTAAGCTCAGGTTGCATGTACATGATTGTTACCTTTTTATCCTGTTACTGCTTGATTTAGAGGTTTAGAGGTTCTGTGCTGGCCTGGTGTGGCGGTGCCTCCATTTGGGAAAGCTCTGGAGCCTTTATTCTGACTTTTCCTCCCCGGAGCATTTTCCTGAGTTGGACACTGTAATTCCTCCTGACCCTGTTGGCAGTCTGTGCTGACGAGCTGCCTTTGGGGCCTCTGCCATGAATCAGATCTCTGGACCTCCTGGCAGTCACAGTTCCCCAGGATAACTCTTGCCTTTACTCTCAGGGAATTGTTCACCACCGTGCTGGGCATGCTGGGGGTCCTCATCAAGGGACACTCGCCCCAGACCTGTCAAACACCTCCCAAGAAGGGCCTGAGGAGAGCAAAAGGGCTTCCATGAATTTAATTAAAGAAGAAGAAGAAGAAATTAAAAGTAAGTGTCATGTATGTAATTTTCAGCATTTCCTTTGAATTGCTTTCTGTGCTCATGTTTTAATCCTGCCATTCCTAGTGTCTGGGAAGGGCTCTTGAAAAAAGAGGAGAGACTGACACATTCCTAGTGATAACAAGGAGAAATAGAAAAAGATAAAAATACAGGAATGTGAGCGTGGGAAGAGATTTCTAGGATTTTCTGCATATTCGATTAAATTTGGGAACCCTGCAAGACAGTTACTTTTACTCATGTTTGGTACACTAAACTTGTATTATGTACTTTCTATGTTGCATTTAAAGAAGAGATGAGAAGAAAACTTACATTCTTCAAACAAAGAGAAAAACCCAAAAACCTTGCAAAGCCACGTGCTTAAATTTAGTAGAAGTACAAGGAAATGATTCATGCAGAAAGTGGATGTTTTCTAATAGTGAAAGCAGCGTGGTGCTGTGTCCTGTCCCCGTTTCTGTCTGGCTGACGCGTGCGTCTGCTCCCCAGAAGGAGCTGGGGGACAAGAGAGCACGGGCAGGGCCTGGCAGCTGCTGCCACTGCCCAGGCTCAGGTGTGGCACTGTCACCTGCGAGCCCACGGGGTCCCTCATGGACACCAAGGGCCACAGAAGGGCAGCTGGGACCCCATCCACGAGGGACAGGCCAGGGCAAGCTCTGCCCCCGTCTCTGGTGTTCCCTGGGTGTGAGGTGTGGAGCTGCAGCAGGCACAGCCCGGGCAGGGCTGCAGCTCCTGGGCAGGGCTGCAGCTCCTGGGCAGGGCTGCAGGGCTGGCACGGAGCTGCTCCAGCCCCTCAGCCCAGCAAAGCTGCAGCCCCAGCTCTGGGTCCCTGGCACAGGTGGCCTTTGGGTGGCACTGCTGCCAGCAGCCAGGAGCGCTGGGCTTGTCAAGCAGCACCTCTAGAAACAGCTGCAAATGACAGAGTTTGGTATCAATAGTGTTTCTGTTTCTCTCCAAGGGAGCTGGAGAGGGACTTGGAACAAGAGCCTGGAGGAGCAGGACACAGGGAATGGCCTCCCACTGCCAGAGGCAGGGATAGAGGGGATATTGGGGAGGAATTGTTCCCTGGGAGGGTGGGGAGGCCCTAGGGCTGGTTGCTCAGAAGCTGTGGATGCCTCATCCCCGGATAATTTTTTTAATGTGAATGTACTTAGAAGAGAAGGATAGAGCTCAGGGATAGAGCTTTTCACTCTGCAGACTGGGTAGGTGTGTTTTGGAAATACAGTGCTTAGCCTTCCTCCCCTTATTTGAACGTGTAAACTTTTAGCAAGAGATGTAAACTTTTATTCTAAGATAAGCAGTGATAGATATTCTGATAGATATTTGTCTTTTCTGCCAAAATATCATCAATGGCACTTGAGATTTTTGAGTTTAAAGCATTAATCTCATATAATTTTCATCCATTTTTGAGGTTTTTTTTCATAGTTCTTGTGTCTTTAACAAACTGATGTAGGAGTGTCACCACAACGGGCACCTGCCTGGTGCAGGCTCCTCTGCCAGCACCTGCAGGCAGAAGGTGCTGTGGGTTGGGTTTATGTCCCCAAAAACCTCGGTGTGCCAGCTAGTGCCTTTGACTAACCTCAGCAGTTACTACAGCCTGGTAGCCAGGAGATTACACAACACGTTTTAAGTGAAGGATTTGGTTTCAGAAAGGGAAAAGATGCTGAAGTCTTGTAAAACACTGAAACTGCCTTCAGTAAGCGCCAGGTTTTGCTGAGCAAAGCTGGGGCGGTTTCTGTAGCACCCACGGAGTTATTACGGTGCAGGATTACTCCAGCTTTACACTCCAGGTTTCCAAAGAATCACTTAACTAAAAGCATTAGAAGCAGATGCATCTTCACTGGGTCTCATGAGAAGGAAAGCTGGGGGTTTAGGAGGCAGATCTGTAAAGCTGAGAGGCCAGAGGTGGCTGGTGGACGCTGAGCTCGGGGTGCCGGTCCCGTTGTGCTCAGTGCTGCAGTGGGGCCCCCCTGCAGCTGGACACCCCAGTGGGACACTGCAGGGCAGGGAGGGAGCAGGTGTCCTGAGAGCTCTCAGGTGCTCCCTGCGTCCCTGCAGTGCAGGACACCCTCCTGCCCTCGCTGCCTCCCCCGGCCCCTGCGCTGGGGTGCTGCAGCCGGGCACCTGTGGCTAGGGCAACAAACTGCCATGGCTAGGGCAACAGACCGTGGGGTTTGTTCTGCCATGGCTAGGGCAACAGACTGCCATGGCTAGGGCAACAAACTGCCATGGCTAGGGCAACAGACCGTGGGGTTTGTTCTGCCATGGCTAGGGCAACAAACTTCCATGGCTAGGGCAACAGACTGTGGGGTTTGTTCTGCCATGGCTAGGGCAACAAACTCTGGGGCTTGTTCTGCCATGGCTAGGGCACTGTGGGGTTTGTTCACTTAACTAAAAGCATTAGCCATGCCTGATTTTGGCATAAAAGTTAATTTGTTCATTAAAATGTTTACCTCTTTCTTCATTGGCAGAACAAGCATAGCTTGAAATCATATTTATTTGACTGTGATTTTCATAGGAACTTTATGGAGTTCTTTGTTTGTTTAAAGTACCAATTCCTCTTGCTCTTACTGTGGTAAGAAGGTGCTGAAGTGGGTTTATTGCTTGTGCTAGAACTTGTTAAAGTTTATATTAAAAGCCACAAAGTGATGTTAATAAGCCTCCTGGAAGCAGCAGTGGCTGCTCTCTGTTCTCTCCCCACTGAAGCTCCCAGGTGAGGGTCCCAGGGCGCCTGTGGTGGCAGGGCTGAGCCTCCAGGTCCCCAGGGAACCTCTGAGCACTGGTGGAGCCTGGCAGGAGGTGACCCCCGTGTCCCACGCGATGCCATCAGTGCCAGATCTCACCCCAGTTCCAGAGGGGGGGTGGCAGAGCCCCTGTCCCTCCTGCGTTGGGGCTGTCCTGGAGCCAGCAGCCCCTGGGATGGCATGGCCCTGCTGCAGCTGCTCCTGTTTCTGTGCCAGCCACCAGGGAGGCACGGCAGGAATTCCCCATCCCCGGCTGCTCTGAGTGACTGCAGCATCAGCTGAGTGCAAAGCCACAGGCAAGTATCAACCAAAATCACCACAAACAAAAAAAATGTTGTTATTCCTGCGCAAACAGATCGTAACTTTGCTTGTGCTGAGAGTTGAAAAAGCAGAATAAATTTATTACCATTTTATATAATTTAGGAGTTAGTCTATACAATTCTTTCTCAATGCATTCGTTTTGCAAGAGGAACTTTAAATGTTGGAGCATTTAAAATACTCTGGTAATACTTTTTTCCTGTTTTGTGCTAACTCAATTTGCTTTTTAAACCTACCTGGCTGCTCAGTTGAGGAATCACAATTNTGGCTAGGGCAACAAACTGCCATGGCTAGGGCAACAGACCGTGGGGTTTGTTCTGCCATGGCTAGGGCAACAGACTGCCATGGCTAGGGCAACAAACTGCCATGGCTAGGGCAACAGACCGTGGGGTTTGTTCTGCCATGGCTAGGGCAACAGACTGCCATGGCTAGGGCAACAAACTGCCATGGCTAGGGCAACAGACCGTGGGGTTTGTTCTGCCATGGCTAGGGCAACAGACTGCCATGGCTAGGGCAACAAACTGCCATGGCTAGGGCAACAGACCGTGGGGTTTGTTCTGCCATGGCTAGGGCAACAGACTGCCATGGCTAGGGCAACAAACTGCCATGGCTAGGGCAACAGACCGTGGGGTTTGTTCTGCCATGGCTAGGGCAACAGACTGCCATGGCTAGGGCAACAAACTGCCATGGCTAGGGCAACAGACCGTGGGGTTTGTTCTGCCATGGCTAGGGCAACAGACTGCCATGGCTAGGGCAACAAACTGCCATGGCTAGGGCAACAGACCGTGGGGTTTGTTCTGCCATGGCTAGGGCAACAGACTGCCATGGCTAGGGCAACAAACTGCCATGGCTAGGGCAACAGACCGTGGGGTTTGTTCTGCCATGGCTAGGGCA
The DNA here is from genome assembly GCA_013399835.1 of Leptocoma aspasia. Lineage (NCBI taxonomy): Eukaryota > Metazoa > Chordata > Aves > Passeriformes > Nectariniidae > Leptocoma > Leptocoma aspasia. Next base: position 127,161 of record VXAX01002159.1, on the reverse strand, counting down.
ACAGACTGCCATGGCTAGGGCAACAAACTGCCATGGCTAGGGCAACAGACCGTGGGGTTTGTTCTGCCATGGCTAGGGCAACAGACTGCCATGGCTAGGGCAACAAACTGCCATGGCTAGGGCAACAGACCGTGGGGTTTGTTCTGCCATGGCTAGGGCAACAGACTGCCATGGCTAGGGCAACAAACTGCCATGGCTAGGGCAACAGACCGTGGGGTTTGTTCTGCCATGGCTAGGGCAACAAACTTCCATGGCTAGGGCAACAGACTGTGGGGTTTGTTCTGCCATGGCTAGGGCAACAAACTCTGGGGCTTGTTCTGCCATGGCTAGGGCACTGTGGGGTTTGTTCACTTAACTAAAAGCATTAGCCATGCCTGATTTTGGCATAAAAGTTAATTTGTTCATTAAAATGTTTACCTCTTTCTTCATTGGCAGAACAAGCATAGCTTGAAATCATATTTATTTGACTGTGATTTTCATAGGAACTTTATGGAGTTCTTTGTTTGTTTAAAGTACCAATTCCTCTTGCTCTTACTGTGGTAAGAAGGTGCTGAAGTGGGTTTATTGCTTGTGCTAGAACTTGTTAAAGTTTATATTAAAAGCCACAAAGTGATGTTAATAAGCCTCCTGGAAGCAGCAGTGGCTGCTCTCTGTTCTCTCCCCACTGAAGCTCCCAGGTGAGGGTCCCAGGGCGCCTGTGGTGGCAGGGCTGAGCCTCCAGGTCCCCAGGGAACCTCTGAGCACTGGTGGAGCCTGGCAGGAGGTGACCCCCGTGTCCCACGCGATGCCATCAGTGCCAGATCTCACCCCAGTTCCAGAGGGGGGGTGGCAGAGCCCCTGTCCCTCCTGCGTTGGGGCTGTCCTGGAGCCAGCAGCCCCTGGGATGGCATGGCCCTGCTGCAGCTGCTCCTGTTTCTGTGCCAGCCACCAGGGAGGCACGGCAGGAATTCCCCATCCCCGGCTGCTCTGAGTGACTGCAGCATCAGCTGAGTGCAAAGCCACAGGCAAGTATCAACCAAAATCACCACAAACAAAAAAAATGTTGTTATTCCTGCGCAAACAGATCGTAACTTTGCTTGTGCTGAGAGTTGAAAAAGCAGAATAAATTTATTACCATTTTATATAATTTAGGAGTTAGTCTATACAATTCTTTCTCAATGCATTCGTTTTGCAAGAGGAACTTTAAATGTTGGAGCATTTAAAATACTCTGGTAATACTTTTTTCCTGTTTTGTGCTAACTCAATTTGCTTTTTAAACCTACCTGGCTGCTCAGTTGAGGAATCACAATTCTAAATTGAGATTTAAATTGATGTGATTTTTATTCTATTGAGAAATCTTTAAAAAATGCTTTTGTGACAATAAGAAAGCAATGCCAAGCTGGAGTGACTCTACACCCAGCCTGTATGCACTGGCCTAACAGTGCTGATCAGAGCTTCCTCTCTTGTTCCAAACTGAGCTGCTCTGTGTCATCCCACAGCTCTGCAGGAAAGACTGTGCCAACCATAGCTGTGCTATTAAAAATACTTCACTAATTGTTACATCATTGAATATTTATTTTTAAAACATACTAACTATTAAAACACATTAAGAAGGTAAGCTGTATCCCAATAAACCTGCTCCTCGGTTCCCAGGTGTCCTTGCCCCCTCTGATCCGTGTTTGTGACAGTCATACCAGGTGGGCACTATTGAACTGATGCAAGGCCATGTCCGTACAAGAGCTCTCTGGGCACATTTCCAGAAAGCTGCCACGTTTGCTCGTCAATGTTTGCTATTCCTTTGCAGAGCAGAGGTGCCTTAATTTTGCTTTCATTTAAATCCCCTGAACACGGAGAGAACCAATGCTAGCGAATAATGCCAGAGCTAACTTTCCCCTTCCTGTCTCCTTCTGCGCGGTGACTGCAGGCCGAGTGCTGTGCATGTGTTCAGGCACTCAGGTGCTCGTGGCTTTGACTGAAGCCATTGCAAGGACAGCCCCAGCCCAGCTGCAGCCAGTGCTCCCCACCAGTCCTGCTGCATTTCTGACTCAGATGACGTGGACGTGGGTCACTGCAGTGTCAGTGCCCAGGGGGTTCCTCGCTGTGCACTTGTAGGTGCCAGAGCTGGAGGGCCGGGGGTTCTGCAGGAGCAGAGTCCCCGTGGGGTGAAGCAGCTCGCCCCCAGACCCCCGGCCCTGGTGAGCTGTGGAGAGTACGGAGCGGTCAGGTAACTCCCAGGTAATTTCTGGTTTTGGGATGCCCAGCACGACGCAGTGGAGCTGGACCGCTGCCCCTGGCACAGTGTGGATGGCTGGGGGGGCTCGGCCCACGATCCGTGGGGCGTAGGCCGTGACCGTGACAGGGATGGTGAGGGAGGAGTCCCCAGCATCGTTGTGGGCCCTGCACACGTAGCTGCCGGTGTCGTGGGCGGAGGCTGCCCGGAGGAGCAGGGTGCCGTTCTCCAGCAGCACGAGCCGCCCGCTGGCCTGCGGCCGCTCCAGCACGCGGCCCCCCGGCAGCGTCCACGCCACCCGGGGCTGGGGGCTCCCCTCGGCCAGGCAGTGAAGCCACAAAGGCTCCCCGCTGACTGCCTTCACAAGCCCTGCAGGGCGGGTGAGGATACTGGGCTTCTGGGCAACCTCCAGGACCATCAGCTTTTCTATGTAGCCAACCTGGTTCCGGGCAGCGCAGCGGTAGTGCCCGGCGTGGTGCCTCTCGGGATGATGGATGGTCAGGGTCCCACTGCTTCCTGTGGAAAACTGGGGTGTCCTGATGCTGCTGGAAAACCACGTGCCATTGGGCAGCATCCAGCTTATAGCCGGGGCAGGGTTTCCATCCACAGAACAGTTCAGTGTGACACTTTTCCCAGGCTTTGCTATTATTTTTTCGTTGAAAGGGTTTTTGAATATTGGTCTCCGTAGCATTTCTGTGACTTCCAGCTGCACCACCAGCACAGTCTCTCCCCCAGCGTTACGTGCCACGCAGATAAAATCCGCCGCGTCTGAGGGCCTGATGTTCCGAATCTCAAGTGTCCCGTTTTTGTGCACCACGATCCTGCTCCCGTAATATGGGGCTGTTAGGAAGATGTTATCAGGCATGACCCACATAATCTGAGGAGGAGGTGTCCCTTCTGCCCGGCAGTCGATGTGTTTCTTGGAGTGCCTCACTGCCGTCACCTTCATGATGGTTTTGTTCCTGTACAAACCGTTTATGATGGGGGGTTTAGCAGCCACGTCCAGCTTATAGAGTTTGGTGTCATCCCCGCCAGGGTTCTGAGCCACGCACAGGTACTCCCCAGCATCCAGCAGGCTGGCGTGGCTGATGGAGAGCGAGCCGTTGGCGTGCAGGGAGTGCCTGTCTGTGGACGAGGAGATCATCTCACTGGAAGGCAGCAACCAGAATATCTGTGCCCTGGGTTCTCCAGCAGCCTCACAGTCCAGCAGGGCTGTGTCCCCAGCTGTCACTGTAACGTGTGTCTTGTAATTGTGCTTTATTTGAGGGGCTGCCACAATGACCGTGACGTGGATCTTCATCTCATCCCTCCCCAGAGTGTTTTGGGCGTAGCAGGTGTAGTCTCCTCCTTCTGCCACTCCAGCTTTGTTGAGGTACAGAGTCCCATTGTCGAAGAGGACGTACCTGCGAGCCCTGTGCCCGCTGTCATCCGCCAGCATGGCGTTGTTCACCACCGTCCCGTCTGGCAGCCCCCAGGATATTTCGGGTGTGGGCGACCCTGAGGCCTTGCAGTCCACTCTGAAATCCTTCCCATAGGGCACCAGCTTCTTGAACTGCTGTTTGTGGTCAATCTTGGCTGGTTTCATTGTGATGCTGACTTTCATCAGTATCAGATCATCCCCCATTTTGTTCCTGGCGACGCACAGATAATCACCTGCATCCTTTTCTGTAACTGCCTCAATAGCCAAGGATCCATTGGGGTAGACATGGATCCGACTTCCCATTCTGTTGTGGGGAGAGAGAGAGGAAAAGAATTATGGAAACAAGTGCTGGGGGTGAATACTGAGCACTGGAAGGGACTGAGCGTGTTAGCAGCACGATACAACACAGAAGCCCTTTCCAAAGGCACTGTGCCCACACCTCCTGCCCGCCCAGTGTGTCCTGCCCTGATGTCACTGTCAGTTTTGGTGTTGTGTGAGTGGTGCTGACTCTGCTGGGAACACCCTGAGCTGGGGCTGTCTCTCCTAAGGTGGAGGAGAAGTGTTCCTGTGGGAGGGGGTGTGGGACACCCCCAAAGGTAGAGGTGGCAGAGATGAAAGAAACCCCTCCCTCCTGAGCCCTGCTTCACAAATGTGCTGCAAGTAACTTCTCCTCTAAACTGACAGCAGTCAGCCAGCACATGATGACAGTAGTTAGCTTAATTCAAACACGACTTGTACCTGTTTTGAGACCTCACCTGCTTATGGCAATTGATGTGCTCTGTTATTAGATATGGATGCTGTCAGAACAGATGCTTCACCACTGTTAAATGCTTAAAAATTGGTTTAGTTCACAGTGTTTTAGTGCAGTAGTAGGCTCTTATGTGAGCACCAGAGGAGACAGTGTTTGAAGCTCCAAGAGGAGGGAAAAAAGGGTCATACCTGTGCCACTGGTCCACAACAGCCTTGGAGGGCAACCTCCAGATTATCCTGGGCTTGGGCTCCCCACTTGCTGTACAATTCAGAAGCAGCCTCTCCCCAAAATTCAGCTGAGTCAGCTCTCGAGAGGCGACGGCTATTCTCGGCAGCGTCTCTGTGCGCTCCACCACGAGGGTGACCACCCTCCTGTCCGAGCCCGTGGAGCTGGTGGCTATGCACTCGTAGTCGCCGCTGTCGGAGGGGGCCGTGCTGCCCAGGTGCAGCGTGCCGTCGGGGAGCACCCAGAGCCTGGAGTGTCCCCGCTGCAGCGGCCTGAGCACGGCGCCGGCCGGGAGCACCCAGTGCAGGCTGGGCTGCGGCTTCCCCCGCGCCGTGCAGGGCAGGCTCAGGCTGTCCCCAGCCCTGGCCGCCACCCTTTGTCTCCTCTCCTCCAGGATGCTGGGAGGGGCCGCAACCACCTGCAGCCTGACGGCCAGCGTGTCGGAGCCCGCCGGGCTCTGGGCCAGGCAGGTGTAGAGGCCCCTGTCGTACACGGTGACCGCCCGGATCACCAGCGTGCCGTCCGGCTCCACGCGGGCTCTGCCCCGGCCCGCGGGCGAGCGCAGGGGCTGGGTGCCGTTGGCCAGGAGCCAGGAGATGCTGGGCGGGGGGCTGCCCTGGGCTCGGCACGGCAGGGCCACGCTGGTCCCGGAGTGCGCCGTCAGCAGCCGGCCGCGGCCGCCGGCGATGCGGGGCGGCTGGGCCAGCACGGCCAGCGTGACCAGGAGCCGCGCCTCGCCGTGCGCGTTGGCCGCCGTGCACAGGTACTGGCCGCCGTCCTGCGGGCCCGCCCGGGCGATGGCCAGCGTCCCGTTGGGCAGCACAGCCCAGCTGCCGGCACCGCCGCGGCCCGCGGCATCGCGCCCTGCGAACACGGAGCACAGCGTGTCACGGCGTGTCACGGCGTGTCACAGCCCGCCACAGCGTGTCACAGCCCGTCACAGCCCGACACAGCCCGTCACAGCGTGTCACGGCGTGACACGGCGTGTCACAGCCCGTCACAGCCCGCCACAGCCGGCCACAGCCCGCCACAGCGTGTCACGGCGTGTCACGGCGCGTCACTGCGCGTCACNNCACAGCCCGTCACAGCCCGACACAGCCCGTCACAGCGTGTCACGGCGTGACACGGCGTGTCACAGCCCGTCACAGCCCGCCACAGCCGGCCACAGCCCGCCACAGCGTGTCACGGCGTGTCACTGCGTGTCACTGCGTGTCACAGCGTCACAGTCCACCACAGCCTGCCACACCGTGTCACAGCCTGCCACAGCCCGTCACAGCGTGTCACAGCCTGTCACAGTGTGTCACAGCCTGCCTCTTGTTGCGTTTTCCTCAATCCCAAGTACCCTGGCCTGCTCTGCTCTGCCCAAATAACCAAGACAACAGCGATAAACCGGAAAGAAATCAGAGAATTTTGCATATAGAATGACAAAGATTTAAAGTAAGAATGAAGCTGAATCTCCAGCAGAGACAAAGTTTGGATAAAGCACATGGGGCTTTGCAATCCAAACCTGGCACAGCTGCAACTTGATTTGAATGGTTTTTACTACATTTTTCTTTTCATTTGTCTCACTCTTCTGGAATAGCAGGTAATGTACAATAAATACTGCATTCTTCCCACAATAAGTAATGGATTATATTTAAACATAGATATGATTTTTTTAATCATTTCACTAAAGAGCTGTTCCAGAATCAGCACTAAGATGCTCCAGTGAGTCTCTGTCACTGTTTCCAAGTTTGCCTTTCACTAATATTTCACAGTACTCCGAAATGAAGCAATGCTTGAGTTTGGCACACAGAAGAGGTGCCAAATTACAGGACTAGTGGAAGGTAAGTTCTAGAGAGGTTTATCAAGCTCACCTGATGGTATCTTGGTCCACTGTATTGTTGGAGGGGGGTTCCCAGTAGCTTCACAAGGAATAAAAGCATCAGAATTTGCCAGCAGAGTGTAAGCAGCCGATTTCCCTCCGACTATTCTGGGCTTTGAAAAATGGTTTCTGCTTGCAGAACCTGGGCTGATGGGATTGGTCACGGTGGTGGTGTCTTGACCTTGTCGCCTTTCAGACCAGGCACTGACAGAGCTGTCCTTGTCCCTTCCCCACGGAGATGCCACCCGTGGTGACTGCAGTGCGTTCCCCCTGTCTGTGCCCTTGGGAGGCCTGGGCTGGAGCTGGCCGTGCCCCCGAGGGGGCCAGGAGGCTCTCGGGGGGGCTGCAGGCGGGGCTGGGCTGGGGGCTGGCAGAGGGGAGCGGTGCCGGGGGCTGGGAGCGGTGGCTGCAGCCGGAGCACCGGGCACGGCTCTCGCTGGCGCTCCAGGCTCTGCTGCCTGCTTTTCCTGGGCCACTCCCTGCCCCATCTTCAGGCAGGGCTTTTCTCCTGCCGTGGCAGTGGCTCTGGTGTGCTGAGGAGGTACTGGCCCTGTCGTGGCACCGGCTGCAGCAGGTTGGGCACTCGTGGCACCAGCGGGCTCGCCCGGCCATGGTGAGGTTTGGAGACCCGTGGTGCAGGTCTGGGCAGGGCTAGCAGCTGGTGAGGTGGCCAGCTGGGTGTTCCCCTGTGTCAGTGGTGTGGTTTGGAGTGCCACGGTGGGGCTCTGAGCAGTCACACTGCCGGGCAGTGGCGTTGCTGACTGGGTGTTCCTCCAGGTGCCCGGCGTGGCTGACGTTGGTGTGGCTGCCCTGGGCCTGTGCCCAGTGGCCTCGGGGCTGTCAGAGATCCCCAGTGCGGGTGTTTTGCTCCTGGAGCCTGCACCGACACTCCCAGGGAGAGGTTTTGCTGGTGCAGGGCTTGGAGGCCCAGCTGGTGATGTAAGAGCTGTCCCCGTGGGGGTGGCTGTGCTCGCTGCAGGGGTGGCTGCAGTGCTGTGGGCTGCAGCCACACGCTGAGGGGCAGGTGTTTTAGGAGGCCTCTTCCTCCTCTGACCTCTCCTTCCTCCCACTCTGAGTATTTTACTTTTGGTGACTCTGGTGTCGGTTTGAGGAGTAATAACAAGTGTAACTGCTGGCTTCAAACCCATTACACCCCATCCACTGGTTGCAGCAGTGGCAGTGGCCTTTGCAGTGACAGACATGACTGTGGTAGCAGCTTTTTGCCTTGCACTATGTTTCTTTTCCTCTTCCCTGAGGAATGCTGTGTTTTGATGTGTACCCACAGGGTGCTCCAATGGCATATTCATGGTGGAGGGGGAAGACTGGGATGCTTCTGGGCTAAATGGATTGATGGAACTGCTTAAGTTATTTAAGGTGGGTGCATTTGATACATAGTTCCTATTCAGCTGAACACCTGTAGCCACAGCTGTACCTCCTCTGGCAGACCCTGGCCTCCCAAAATTGTATCGGTGCTCTTTCATACTTGGGATACGTCCTGGTCTAACAATTTGTCTCCGACCAGAAATCTTCCTTCGTCTCCCATAGTGCTGCTGGAGCTGGGGTGGAGGAGTTGGAACATCCTGGATAACCCAAATTTGCTGATGAGTAGCGAAAGTCGAGGCCAGTGGTGGATTAGGGGTTCCTCCTTTCTGAGTGCTATGAAAATAAATGGGGCCAAATTCAGAGCTTGGTGCACTGACTGTTGCCACAGGGACCTGGTGATCTGTGTTGGTGGAAACATTATCAATAGACTCAGTAAAAATATGTAACTTGTCTGCTGTGTTTTGGGGAGTTACAGCCTTGCTGGTGCCTGTAGCTTCTGTCGTGGGTGTCATGGACGCAGACTTTAGATGCTGGTTATTACTTTCTCCAGAATATATTGACTTTTGCTCAGCAGGGAAGAGTGTGGATGTTCCACTTGGTACAGCTGGTTGTTTTACACCATTTGCTGATATTTGACTCAAATCAGATCTTTCCCATGAGTCTGTAGGTTTTGGAAGTGTTTGTGGCCTTTGGCTGGCAGGTGCCACAGAGTGTGGAGGAGGTGAGGGTAGGGGAGTTAGTGTCTCTGTGAGCAGGAGGGAGGTGTTCCAGGCAGGAGTGGGGTTTGTGGTCTCCTGGGGCCCTGCAGTGATCATGAGTTCTGTTGCTCTCCCCAGAGCAGATACTGGGGATCTCTCTGTTGCTGGTATCATGAGTTCTTCTTCTGGAGATATGAGATCACCAGATGCCTCCTCCTCATCCTCGGGTACCTCTGAGAGCTTACGGACTTGAACGGGTGGCTCTGTTGCAACTTCTCCTCGTTTGTCTGTCACTGTCAAGTTCCTCTTTGTTTTCTCCAGCAAGGCTGCCCAGCGCTGTGGGTCAGCTCTCCTGCCTGAGGACACAAACTGTCTCCGGTGTCCCCTGAACCGCCTGCCTGTTCTGTCTCTGTGGGGCCAGGGAGGCATTTTCCTGTGGCTGTTCCTCTGACGTGTGCCCTGCCTGCTGGCTGCTGGTGCAGCAGATTCCCCGTGAGCTCTCAGGGTGGCTGGAGTGCCCGAGGGCTGTCTCTGTGCTGCAGCAGAGTGCAGCAGTTCATTGCCAGAGCCCTCTTCCCACTCTCCCAGAGCTCCATGCTTTTTCTTCGGAGCAGCTTCATCCTGCCTCATCAGCACTTGGAAAACCAAAAGATCGACGCCGTACCGGTTGGCCGCAACGCATCGGAAGTAGCCCACATCTCGCTCCATCACCCCTCGTATTCTTAAGGTGCCATTGGCAAAAATCTGCTTGTTTCCAGCAGACTGACGAAGAACTGCGTGCTGGGGTGACACCCAGGTGACGGCAGCGTCCGGCGCAGCCGTGGATGTGCAGGGCAGGTGGAGCGTGCTGCCCAGGGCAGTCAGCAGCCGGGCTCCATTGACGCCGTCGCGTCCCACGCCAGGATCCAGCACCGTGATTCGGAACGTGAGCGTGTCGGCGGCGCCGTGGCTGGTGCTGAGGCAGTGATAGAGCCCCGAGTCGAACACGTCAGCTGTCCGCAGCGTCAGCGCCCCGCTGCTGAGGACTATGATCCTGCCGTCCTCGCTGACGTGAGGAGCCGGCACTCTGCTGCCATCGGCCAGCACCCACTCCACGGCAGGAGCTGGCTCCCCAGCCGCCCGGCAGCCCAGCTCCACGGTGCCCCCGACCAGCACGGTGTGCTCCGTCTGGGTGCTGTTGTCCCTGGAAATGATGGCCCAGTCGTGTCTCCCCTGGTTTTGGTCGTGGCTGGGCAGAGTGACCCGGGCGTCGGTGGCGTAGCGGAGGTGCAGCGTGCTGAGCGTGGTGGCTGTCCTGTCCAGCTGCAGGGACACTTTGCTCTGCATCAGCCAGGCTGGCTCGGCTCGCAGGTCAGCCTCGACACTGGTGAAAAGTTCGTCTTTCTCGCTGTAGACCTGCTTGTACTTGTAGCTGACAAAAGGCTCGTCGGTTGTCCGTGCAGTTTGCTCCAGTCGCAAAGGAGAATTGCTGTACAGTGCCAGGATGCTCCACAGCTGCTGGATGTGTCCATAATCAATGCCACACACCAGGAATGCTGAGAGTGATGTTTTGAGCACTGTGCTGTGCTCATTTTTGTCAAATGAGATGGGAGACATTTCTTTAGGTTTCTGGACATTGCAGACCAAGTTGCCTCGATTCCCTGCTTGGTCAGTCATATTCAAAACCACAGATCCTATTGGAGCTATCAAGTCCTTGGGAGACATGAAACTGAAATCCCCATCGTCTGGCACTGTGAGGTTTCTGGATTTCAGGGAGTCATGGATGACTGGCTTAGTGCAGGTGAAAGATGCAGAAGGAAGGTCCACTAAACTTTTCCCATTATGATTTTTGGGACTAGCACAGACTGGGCACTGCTGGACACCGGAACTTCTCTCCTTTCTGCACTTGACGACATCTGAAGGGAAGAAAACTTCAGTAAGCTTCTCTGCTACAAGTTTTAGTATTAAAAATTACATATAGCTACTAACAAGTGGTTCTTTTGAATAAAATAAAACCAAAGCTTGAAGTGACATGTGAATGGCAGCAGCAGAGAAAGTCCTAGAATCCCTTGAGTCTTTTTAAAGAATCAAGTGCAATGTGGCCCTTGCTCTTGCCAATTCCACAAAAGTTATTTTGTTCCCTGTGGATTCTCTTGGTGCACAGAAGCTTTGGAAAGGAAGCTTTCCTTTTGGCCAAGGAAAAGTCTCCATTAAGGAAAGCTGCACTTGGGAATGTGTTAAGGCCACTAGAATAATTTAATCTGGGAAATGGAGCAGTATTAATCCCTTTATCCTGATTACACACACCTACAAAAATCCTATCTTCCAGTCTTTTCTGGGAGAATAAATAGATGAATAAAGGATAATTACCTGTATCAGGAAGAGTAAGATGCTACAACAGGATTAAAGAGCATAAACAAAGCCTTCGGCTCACCTGGTCTCCCCTGTGCCCACTCTGCAAACCCCTGCAGGCTGCAGTCACAGGACCAGGGGTTTCCATGCAGGTAAATGCTCTCGAGCTCTGACATGTAGGAAAACATTTCTTGTGGGAGTGAAGTCAGCACATTGTCAGACAGAGAGATGTGCTTCAGGAAGGATATTCTGAATATTTGACTGTAGCGCAGGGTGACAAAAGTGTCTGGATGCAGCTGCTGAAGTAAATTTCCATCCAGGTGGACCAACCTCAAGGAAGTGAGTCCATAGAAAACATTGGGATTCACAAATTCAATTTGATTGTGGTCCATATGCAGCCGTACCAAGCTGTTCAGGCCATAAAATACATCCTGCTGAAGCACTCTGACCTTGTTGTAACTCATTTTTAAGACCTGTTCATGAAAAAGTAACAAATGCATAATATTAAGCCATGTTAAAGTTATAGGACCCCTAATAAATGCTGCTGATGGTTGCTCTCTGCAGTGAAAGTTCTTCACAGACCAGGAATGCCAGGTAACTGGAGTTTCTTTAAAGAACTGGAGGGTCTATATGCAGTGTGTTAAGTTTCTGCACAGTTTGGCCTTTTTTCATGAAGGCTAGAAAGGGACAGGATTGTACTGAAGGGAAATCTCAGTGGAAAACAATCCTCAAAAAGCCTCAAACTGACTAACAAATTAACAGTGACAGGTTTCCTTTTTCAGACACAGTAGCTGGCGCTTTGCAATCTTTCGCCTCTGTAGAAAGAGTTTTGACTGCAGTTGGCTGCTAAGATACAGCTGAGAGATATTTACCAACGTGTTTGTCATGCCCTTTACCCTGTACCTGAGTGCCTACCTGGGAAGGAAAGACATTTCCCATTAGGATACTGGATTTTGAAGGCTGTTGACTTTCACGTGAATAAGGTAAGAAACAGGAAACTGAAGTGCTGCAGAAGGCTGCTCAGTGGCTGCTTACCAGTATCGCTGAAAGTCATAACAAAAACTAACACTGGGTCATTTAGTTCTTACCTGTAGTGAACATAAATCACTGAACACCTTCCCAGGGATGGTACTGATCTCATTGCTGTGCAGCATCAGTAGCTCCAGTTTCTCCAGGCCAGCAAAGTCCGTGGGGCTGAGCTTTCGCAGGCTGTTGTAGCTGTACAGGATGGGTTTAGTCAGCCTCAACCCACAGCTCTTAAATCCAACCAACCCAAGACAAAAGAACCACTCTCTGGGAATGGCTAAAGGTAAGCAGCACTTCCCCTTGCCAAGAGGAAAGTAAGTAATTCCTTCATGTTAGCAAAAAAGGTGGTCACTTTTCCAGGACAGGGTTCTGATGGCGAATTCCCAGTGGATGGGGCGAGTGACAGCAAGCATGAAACACATCTGTCTGTGTCCACTTCACTGCCACTTCAATGAAAAGTTCCTTGTATATTTTCTGCAGACACATGTGGATGGTTCGAAGGTTATGTGTATCAAAAGGGATACACAGATCAGACAAATATTGCTGATGGGTCTCATAATTTGATTTAAGAGAGAGGACACTTGCTGGAAACTGCATGAAGGGGCCAGACAACCCTGGGTATGATCTATTCCCTGCTCCTTTAACCACACAGGGAATGGGACCACCATGGAGGCTGACATGGCCAGACAAGTGGAATTTCCCTTGAACTCGGCAGGTGAAAGCATAGACCCTAACATTGTGGGACATTTCAAGTGACAGGATCACAGAACAGGCTGAATCAGAAGGGACCCAGAAGGATCATGCAGTCCAGCCCTTAAGTGAATGGCTCATATGGGGATCTAACCCCCGACCTTGGTGTTACAGCACAGCAAAGTCTCTGCAGATTTTAATATATGTGTTCCTTTTCCAGTCCACTTTCTGAGCTCTGAACTATCCTTTCCCAGAGAGAAATCTATTTCAGACTTCTTACAGGTTCCATGCTACAGACACAACATGTTCAGGTAATACAAAGGAAAGTTAAATTCAAAACTTTCTGAAGTTCTCATGTGCCCTGTGCTAGATCCCCAGAATTTCTCCTTACTGTGGGTGGTCTCAGGCTTTGCCGGCTGTGGCTGCAGCCACTGCTGAGCACTGCAGAACGTTAAACTCTCCAGACTTACCTATTGCTTTGGTTAATGTTTAGCCCTAAATCTGGAAGGTTAATGATTGCTGTGCGAAGCGCTGAGAGGCAAGCTGAGTGTCGGAAGGCCGGAGCTGCACGTACCCCAGGTTGATGCGCTGCACGTCCGGCGGGATGCGCGGGGGCACGGCGCTGAAGTAGCGGAAGGTGCAGTGGAGCTCGGCGGAGCCCTGGCAGGCGCAGGGCCGGGGACAGGCGCTGATGCCCGGCAGGGTGGCCAGGCAGGCGGCCAGGAGGGTCCCCAGCCAGCGGGGCCGTTCCCTGCGCGGGGCCCCCATCCTGCGCGGATCCTACGCTGCCATCCGCAGCGGCGGCGGGCGGGTTCCTGCGGGGGGGACAGAACGCGCGGGCTCTTACAGCGCCAGCCCAGCCGAGCCGAGCCGCTCGGCTTTAAGCCATAAGCAAAAAAGAATTCCTAACTTGAAAGAAAAACCCGCCCACGAACCAGCCCCCAAACTCTCGGGTTTCCCCTCAGCGACGGATCTGTGTCATGACCTAAAGCGTTGTCATTTGACAGCTGCCCCGCTGTGCCCCTGTCCGGCGCGATGTGCCGGGAGCTGCCGCTCACGGGAAAGGCTGGAATTCCGCAGGGAGCAGCCGGGGGGGCTGCAGCCGGTGCCCGCCGTGTATCCCAGCTGCGGACCTGGCCCGGCTGTGCGGAGCGTTCCCGACTCCGCCGGCGGCTCATCCCCCGGAGGCGTCTCCACACGTCAGCTCCTTCCCCGCCAGGAACTATTCCAAGCGAAATTAACTCATTTCGCATCCCTCGCACAAACCCCCGGCGCCTCCCCGGCACCGGCACCGGCACCGGCCGCGCGTACCCACCTGCGCGTTCCGCCTCCGGGGCCGGGCAGGGCAGGGGCAGACCCGCCACCCACTCCTCCTCCGGGGGGACGCTGCCAGCCCGCCCGGGCTCCCCGCAGCCGGAGCGGCACCGCTCGCTGCGAGGCGGGGAGGGGAGAAGCGCCCGCCGCCGCCGCCTCTGCGGGGATGCTGCGGGACCGGCACCGCCGCTCCCTCCGCGCCCCGCACGGGAACCACGCACGGGAACCCCTAACGGGAACCCCGAACGGGAACCCTGAACGGGAACCCCTAACGGGAACCTTGAACGGGAACCCCGAACGGGAACCCTGCACGGGAACCGTGCACGGGAACCCCGCATGGGAACCCCGAACGGGAACCCTGAACGGGAACCCCGCATGGGAACCCTGCACGGGNGAGCCCCGCAGCCCCCGGCCCCGCACGGGAGCCCCGCAGCCCCCGGGCCGCCCCGCCGGGCTCGGCTGCCTCGCTCACAGGCAGCGTTTGCTGTCCGGGGGAGTTCGTGCATGACCCCTCCCAAAACCGGCCGGTGACACCTTCAGTTCGGTTTTGGAGGACAAGTTTCCTCTCGTTGTAGCCAGCTTCTATCAGTGCTTCGGGTCCTTTTTTCGGCTTAGAGGTGTCTGTTACAGCCACAAACTCGACTAAGAGCACCTTTCTGCTGAAAGTGTGCCATTCTAGGACAAACCTCCTTCTAGGAGGAGTTCGACTGGAGGTGTAAAGGCAATACAAAACTTTAAAGAAAAGATAAAGACTCAAATGTTTTTAAAGGTTCTAAAATTGTTCAGATGAGTTCAAGATCAAATGTGAGCTGTGGGAGCTCAGGAGGCTTGGCAGGGATGGGGTGCTCTGTTAGAACTTTACTGGTGGCATTCGCTGGCTGGTGTTTGTTATCTCAGGGGTTGCCTCAGTGAAACTTGGATGGTCTCACCTCGATTCAGCACAGGAGCTGGGGCCAAGGAACACTGACCCGCTTGTGTGACTTGTGTGACTGAGACACTTTGGGTCTCAGAAAAAAAGAATAATGCCTCAACTGAGCCCTGCACTAAATCCTGAGGTGGCATTTTTAGGTGCTGCCCTAAGAACAGGGAAAATCTTGACAGCTCATGCTGAATTCTGTTCCCCTGAGTGCTAGAGAGGATGAGAAGGCTATTGTTAGGTGTGTTTTACCCATCTTAATTACTGTCTGAAAAGTAAAGCATCAATTGCTTTCTTTCAGTTCATCAAATTTTTTCTTCTGGAAAAAGAGGCCAAGGCTTCTGGAGTGACACATTCCAATGCTCTGCTTCTGTGAGTTTAAACACAAGGTAAAAGAGATTTTTAAATTATTTGTACCAGTCTTCATAATTTGTAGACATAGTAGACAAGGAGCTGAAGTCTTTTCTGAGAATGTTTTCCCAAATCACATATCTGAAAATCTGCATTAAAGTAAAAACAAATATTTTAAATGTACTGGACCTTGTCAATATTTTAAGAACAGGGTTTTCATCTCAGGATAAGCTGTCTGTTGTCATTAAGCTGCAGCTCTCCCTTCTGAGAGGCAGAGCATTAAATTACAAGGGATACAAAGTTCTCCCTCCGGAAGGTGGCTGAGGAACATGTGGAATATTTTATTATAATGTGGCTGGGATTTCCCAGGGCAGCCTTACAGAGAACACAATGGCTGTACAAACCCGTGCTGAGCTCGCTGCTTTGCTGGCAATTCTGGCCCGTGTCTGACTCTAAGACATTGGTTTAGCTGGAATTCATTACAAGGGAGAATGAAGGGAGCTTTTTGTTAAGTGAAACTATATTTTGGCATGAAAGTGTGACTGAGTGTGAGCTCAGGAGTGCTGGGAAGGGGAAAGCTGAGTGAAGGAAGTGTTTGTGAACTGGATCTGCACAGCAAATTGCATGTATCAAAACTGGAGCACAATTTCAGCCCATTTTTCAGCAGTTCAGTTCCTGATGTGCCTTTCTATGGAATAACCAGCCTTTGTCCAAGCCAGGAGGGAAGGCAGAGCTCCTCCACAGCTCATCCATGTGCTTTGTGTGCTCCTGGGAGCACGTGCAGGTCACCGTGGGCAGGTCACCATGGGGAGGTCACTGTGGGCAGGTCACCTTGCACAGGTCACTGTGGGCAGATCACCTTGGGGAGGTCACTGTGGGCAGGTCACCTTGCACAGGTCACTGTGGGCAGATCACCTTGGGGAGGTCACTGTGGGCAGGTCTCTTTATTTACAAGAATCAATAGAAATTATATTAAGGAGGCAGAACACAGCTTTGGAGAGCACCATCCTGATGTGTTCCATGTATCAGTGTCAGCAAAAAGGGTTTTTTATAAATTCTAATCTTAATCAGGGGCCTGAATTATGTATCTGGGTTTTGTTTGATGATGTTTGGTTTTTAATTTGTTCTTCCATTGCAGACATTGCCTGGTTCCTCCCTGATCCCACTGTTCCCTTGTGGTGCTGTTTCCCAGGCCAGCACTGCAGGTTCCTGCAACACAGCATTCCCACTCTGCCTCAGTTTCTCCCTCCTCATGCTCTCTCTTCTCTCTCACTGTGCCAATTCTCCTTAAAGGCCCTTTGCAAAGTGTTTTCATGTTGTTCTTTTCCTTCACAGCTTCTTGCTGACCAAATTCTTTCAATGCCTCGGTGGGTTGCTGGATGCTTTGAAAAGGATGACATGACCCTCCGAGTGCCTTGTTGGGAATTTTCAAAATAACACACTTAGGTACAACTCTCCTGTGGCTCAAGGCCACAGCCAGACATTCTAGTTCCGTTGTAATGAGCTGGACAAGCTCCCAGCAGAGCAGCAGCCGATTCTGGGGGCACTGTCAGTGTTTGGAGCTGCCGGTGTACTTGTGCAAATATTGCTTTTGGGACAGGCAGACATTGTGGAATCCTCTGAATCTGCGTGGGCAGCGTGCTGCTGAGCACAGGACAGCAACTGCTGCACTCTAGGAAACCAGGCAGCACATCAGAGGGATGGATGCTGTAAGGGGGACCGGGCCATGGATGCCCTCTTGTCCCCTCCTGTCCCCTCCTGTCCCCTGCAGCTCTGTGCTCCGCATTCCTTCTGTCCTCCCTGGGCTCCTCAGCCCAGTGGGCTGGAGGCAATCCATCTTCTGCTGGCTAGGTTGGGCTGTTGTTGATGTCCACACCAGGTGTGAAGGGCCAGGGACCCCAGTGGCTGCTGCTTTTGAACTCCATGCAGCAGAGATGCCCCGGGGCTCTGTGACCCATCCCAGCCTGGGCAGCCACAGCGAGAGCTCCTGCTGGGGACATCTCACCCCAGCACGGCCAGAACCTGTCCAGCTGAGAGAGGTCTGTGTTTTCTTGTCTGGGAAGCTGTGACACCCCTCTCTTTCCCCTGGGCAGGTGTTGGAGGTGGCCGTGGAGGGAGGGGCTGTCTGTCACTGCAGTGCAGAGGAAAAGCCTGTTCAACGCTCAGTGTGCCTGGGGAAGATCTGCTCTCCTCATTACTGGAGCAGGTCCTCAGCCGGGGTAATTCCATGTTTGATCTGCAGTGACATGCTCCACCAGTGGTTCCTGTGCTCACAAGGAGATCTTTAATCTCCTGTCAGGCAGAGACAGGCACCTGCAAATGCACTCCAGGCACTCCTGCTAAAGCACTTCTGCAGGTGCAGGCTGGATGCTTTCAACACTCATCTTTAACATTAGCTGGAGTGGTTTTTCATGGTTTGTATTGCAAAAGCAACACTGAACCAGATTTTGGAGGTCTCTGTCTTGCTCTCTGGAATTGTTTTGTGAGGGTGATTAATCAGGCATGTTCCTGTTTCTTGACAGCCACCATACATAATGGATTTACATCCATAGCATAAGGCAGCAAGCTTACAAACCTATAGCCCCCATAACCTATAGGTCTAATGCAGAAGTTAAAGGAAAATGTTCTGCAGTTCATTAACCTGAACACCTCCCAGTCAGCTGAAAGCAAACCAAAAGCTGATCTTTGCTGCACAATTTTTGCTTGTCCTGGAATAACAATTTGTCATCTGCTGAAGATGGCCCTGCACACTGGTCTTTAATTCAGCTTTTAAATTGTTGAAAAAACAAACAGAAACCCCCCAACAAAATAAAAATAACCAACCCCCACCCTCACCCAGAGAAGCCAACAGATAGCTCTGGGTAAGGCAGATGAGGCATGGCTGTTTATTCCCAAGCTATGGGTCAGAGTGTGTTTCTGAATTATGTTTAATTTCCCAGTGACAATTAAATAAACAATTTCAAAGCAGAGTCCAGGTGTGAGCTGCAGCCCTTCCCCTGCGCATCTGATTGGTGCTGCCGTCAGTTTGTCAGCAGCTCTGATCACCAGGGAGCTGCATTATTCCCAGGTGCCAGGAGGGTGAGGCAGGTGCCTCCTGCCAGGCACAAAAACCCCTGGGGCTGTTAAAGGCAGGCACAGGGTCAGGCCCTGTTTGCCTGGGGCAAGTGGTCTCTGTTGTGACTGAGCCCCTGCTTTGAGGCTTGTGATTGAAAATCAGCAACAGCAGGGAGTGAGAGGCCTCATGAATGCAGGAACTACTGGGTGAGTCTTTAAAAGTTAAGGTCAAGAGTAGAAAATGAGAGCTCTTCTGGGCTGAACTGTGGGGAGAAGGGAAGCAAAGATGCCTGTTCTGCAGGTAAGGAAGCCTGAATGCCACCCTGGGGTCTTCATGTTGCCAACACAGGGAGTAGGAGTGTTTTTACCTAGTAAATGTAGTTTACTTGCTGATCTTGCCATGATGGGTAACATAGAATTGGACTATGCTCTCCTGAGTAAGTTTAACTTGCATTACAAGATTTTCCTGCTATATCTATGCCAGCAAAAAGTAAATGTGTGGGTTCTGGGGCTGTGTGTGCTGAATGAAGCAATGCTGGGTTTGTGGAGAACTGGCACTGATAGTCTGATGAAGGCAGACGGGATGGTCACTTGCTGGGCCATTTTAAAACCTTTGGTTCTAAGTGATGGAATAATTTTTCTCTGGAATAGGATGTGAAGAATTGTTTGGGAGGAGAAGGCATGTGAAAGTGTGATATAGATTAAAAAGTGAAAAATGGGGAGTTCAAATTTATCATTTTTTCCTTTTGCTCCATTTGTATGTTCAGCAGAATAATTCTCCACCACTTTCAAGTAATTGAGAATATCTAATTAAAATCCTTTAAAAATTGTAATTCTCCCAATTGAAATAATGTGGTTATAGCTGGATAATGATCTCCCACTGTCTCTTCTGCTACTTTTGTCTTAACAATATTTTCCTATGGCTTCTTTAATGGCTCACAGGCACTGCCATGGGGCTGTTGGCTTTCCAAAGCTCTGGCAGTGGCTGTGTCCTATGGCAAATTAAATGCCCATGAACTGCTCTGCTTTGAGCTGTGGATGTGGGCTGGTCCAACATTTAAACCACGCTGAAGCTGTGGTGTCACTTATTAGACTTACTAAGTTTATTTTGTTATGGTTTAAAGTGGATCACCACAGGCAAAATCAAGATCTAGTCAAAAAACCACTTCACAAACGTCTGCAGATGAGGTTTCTGAAGTCTGTGTTGGCTAATTGTGCTCCAGCATTGACTAATGTTGTGCAGTTTCTTCCTCTGTGTTCTGCACCTGGTTGTCCAGGTTGTGTTTAACCTCCTGCTTGTGCAGAGAAGTGTCTGAGCTCTTACACAGAGTAATGTGACTCTGCATTTTGTTAAAATGGATGTTTTTAAGTGTAATGCTAAAAATGCCTGAGGTCTGCTGAAGCACATGAAGAAGTTCAGTGTAACAGGTGACACGATTTGAAGGCCTGGTGTCTGGAGCAGGAGTGACCTGGGTGACACCAGGGGATGAGCAGGAGTGACCTGGGTGACACCAGGGGATGAGCAGGAGCAGCCCTGCTGAGCTGGAATCTCCACCTGTGCCATTCCCAATAAACCCAGCACAGCTGCTGGCCAAAGGCCCGGGCTACTGCCTTACTGATTACAAGGAAAGGGGTAATTCTGAATTAATTCTATCCCTAAAGGTATTTCTAGAACATCCTGAGCTTTATCTCGGTGTGGTAGCTCTAAGCTATGGCTGTGTTGGTTATGGCACAGATCCAGGTGCCCTGGGCCCAGAGGTTCCTACAAACTTGTTTTTATCAGTGAAGTGAATTCCCCTCCAATTCCACAAAACCAGAGTCCGATCTGACAGCACAGAAGTTTATAGGCTTGTACCTGTAACAGCATTATTTACCTGGGGAATGCCTTTTGGGGCTTGCCTGGCACTCTGCCCCTGCCTGGGACCTGGCTCCAGGTGAGGGTGTTTCCTGAGATGAGGGGAATGGGGAGGAAGTGCCACCACTGGCCAGCCCTGCTGGCATGTCCTGCTGGCCCTGAGCTGCAGGGGTGAGCCTGGGACCCTGCAGCAGGGCTGGGTGGAACAAAAGCTTTCTGTTAGGGGTAGTGTGGAGCAAGAAGGGGCTGGTGAGGGGCAGAGCATTTCCTTTCTGGTTCTTCCCTGGGGGGCTGCTCTCATGTTCCATTTGTTTTGGAGTGTGTTTCAGACTTCTCTGTACGTTGGTTTGTGTCGGAGCTGTCGGTTGGATCGAATGTCCTTTCCATTACTGAATGTAATAAACTCTCCAGGGGTGAATGCTGCAAACCCTTCCAGAACACTGCTTTCTGCCATAAAAGCCTCCTATGGAATAGCCAGCTGCTGTGCTGAAAGTCAAGAAATCTGATGCTCTCGTACATATCAAAATACAATAAACCTCCATTTATTCACCCTACATCTCACTCCAGTCTCTCGCCTCCCTGTTGCTGTTGGCATAACTCTTAATGCAAATCCCACATTTTGGGGAGCATGGGGAAGGGGCAGTGTGCTGGGACAGACCCTGGTGCCAGGCTGGGGGGCACTGTGCTCCTGCCTGGCGTCTCCAGGGGCAGGAGATGCTGCAGGGTCCCCTGGGACACCTGGGCAAGCAGGGATGCTCTGCGAGGAGTCAGCTCTGGGATCTGGGATCCCTTGCACTCAGCCCAGCATGATCTGGTTTTATTTATCCTGTGAGGGATGTGGGATAGAGAGCACTTGGAAGCAACTCGACAGCCACTAAAATAAATGTTCTTTTCTGTTTATTCCTTGGCTTGCATCTGGAAATTAAATGTGCTGCATTAGGAATCTCAAACTTTGACTGTCTAACTGAGTCTTTAATTGAATACAGGTCAAACCCAAAAGCATGACTGACTTCTGTTGCTGCACTAGGAAAAATCACTAATTTTAGAGAGGCTATGGGTGCAACACATTGCTGCTGTAGGTACAATACATCACTGCTGTACAAAAACCTTTACTTTCATCAGGTCATGGCAATGACTCTGGTTTTGAATGGTTGAATCTCGCAGCAGGAAATAGTCAGATTAATAAAGACTTTAATGCTGGTCTTGGGTAAAACTACAGCAAGTTTTGAATGCAGGCTGAGAGCTTTCTGTTCAAAGTCTCTGCTAAAAACTGGTAAATTTTCCACAACAGTCAGCTTAATGCTGCATTTTTTACATAAAGAAAATTGTTGAATCAAGCTGAAAGGAATGTGTCCTTAATTCTTTCAGCAGTTCTTGAGCCACACGTTCAGCAGCTCTGTTCACAAACCCCAGCAATGTTGTTCTTATTTCCACAACATTTGCCTTAATTTCCTGTTTTCCAGCCTTTTTTGAGTTGAAGAGCAAGTGGCATTTTTTCTCAGGGCTGAAGGAACTTGTCAATATGTGTGCAGAAATGATCTCCCAAGGAAGCTGAGCTCTGGAAGGTGCTGGAACCTGGGCTGGTGCTGTGGGTATGAGCTGGAGCCCTGTGCCCAGAAGCTGGTCTAGGTCGAAGTCCAGCTGGTTTGTCCTGCTGAATTGTCCCTGCCAGCCCTGAGCCAGCGGGGCCTTGTGCAATTAAACAGTTTTTAAACCTCTGCCAGCATGTTAACGAAGCCTTGTTTATGTGCAAAGCACTTGGAAAACAACTCTAAACACTGGATTTATTTGCAGTAAATGTTGTACTTAATCCCAGAAGATTTTCATCCGAGTTTGCAAACGTGATGCACATTTTTGCTTTGTTTGGTAGCAGAGACTCGGGCACTGGTTACCTGTTGGAAGGGGTGAGGGTGGTTCTGCAGCAGCTTCCTGCCACTCTGCTCTCTGTGCTGTGCCTTGCTGCTGTGTCCCTGGGCCAGCTCAGGCACTGATGGGAGCATTTGGTGGCAGCAGCCTCACAGCAATACTGACCTTTCTTCTTCTTCTTCAAGCAGGGGCTGTGCCCCTCAGAGCAGCAGAGGAAGGGAGGTTTCCCAGTCAGTGTCCATAGGTGGAAGAACCCAAAGCTGTATCTGAGCAAAATTATTGTTTTTCCAGCATTTGAACAAAATGTAGTCTTTCCTTTCCTACAAAAAGACTTTGATAATTCCCTTTTCACTATAAGAATGAAAAAGGGCAGCTTGGCTTCTTTCCTTTTCTAAAAGACTCAGCTCATTTCTGAGTCCTTCCTGGAAAAACATTTTCTGATGTTGAAATTAGCCAAGCCCAGAGTCGCTGCCTGGGAGTACTTAGCTGTAAATTCACATGCTCTTGGCCTCTGGTTTGCTTTATCTCCTGCGTGTTTAGCAGAAAGCCTTTGGCTTTGTTCTGGTTTTGCTGACAATGTGAGGTCCAAAGTGACTTCCCCAGAAGGGTGCTACAGTCCTGTGTGTGTTGGGCAAAACTGGCAGCTTCTGTGCCCCACTGACCATGTGCTGGCATGATGTATATGTGAAAATAATGTTTTATTCCAGTTTAGTCCTTGTGTCAGTCCCACAGCAGCACCAAGTATCTGTGAGATTCTCACTGGGAGCTGCAATTCCTGCAGCCTGGGCCCCAGGGCAGGAGCAGGGGGGGATCAGGGACAAGGAGCAGGGGGGGATCAGGGACAAGGAGGAGGGGGGATCAGGGACAAGGAGTCTCACTGGGAGCTGCAATTCCTGCAGCCTGGGCCCCAGGGCAGGAGCAGGGGGGGATCAGGGACAAGGAGGAGGGGGGATCAGGGACAAGGAGGAGGGGGGATCAGGGACAAGGAGGGGAGCAGCTGCAGACCCCAGCCCTTGGGAGGGCTGGTGCGCTGGCTCAGACAGCCCTGAGGGGACAGGGCTCCCTTCTGCCCACGCCCTCAGGTGCTTTCCTGTCTGTGTGTGCTCGTGGGGTGGAGGTTTGCACACCCCACCAGTGCCTCACCAGGAACATCCCTGGGCTCCTGGTGCTGCTTTCCAAGCAGTGGGAAAAGGCCTCTGTGGGGGGGTGGATGGGGCACTGGGAATGCTGGAGATGCAGGCTGCCCCCAGGCTGGCAGGCTCCAGTGGGCTGCCCTGACCCAGGAGCTGCACTCTGCTCCCTCCATCCATCTCTGCCCTTAAAAGAAAGGAAACATCTGGCAGAGAGGCCACGTAGCTCAAATCTTTTAAGTGCAGATGCTTGGGAGGGTTGTGTACAAATATGGAGCTTGAGTTTCCTTTGTTGTGGAAACCTCTGACACTTTCCCCTGTGCTGAGCCTCTGCCCTACCTGGCATTCTTCTGTGGATGGGCTCCTGCTGGCTTTGCCCTTTCCCCTGGTAAGGCTGGTTCAAGTACAAGCCAAGCTCAGAGTGCCACAGGGCTTGCTCTGCTCCTGCTGGCATGTTTTCCCTTGTGACTACGTGTAGAAAATACCTGGTTGGTTGTGTATGAGCTGGATTTAATTTCTAGGTCGTGGTAAGCAGGATGAGGGGCCAAATTCTGATCCAGTGATGACATGGGTAAACTCCCACTGATTTCCAAAGACTGAATTGGCTGTAGAGGGCTGGGTTTTGCAAATTCAAGTGCCTCTGACAAACACATTTGGCTCACTTTCTGCCAGCACTCCATTATTTTTTCCCCAGTTCAGATGTTTATGTGAGTGCTTGCTGGCTTGAGAGGCTGAGTGTGTCTGGATATATTTGAGGGGATAAAGGAAACTAAACATATCTAGCAAATGCCATCAGCACTGCTCAGCTGGAGGAGCCTTAGAGAGCTCTTGTGCCCTTGTCTCACAGCTCTGCTCCTCTGGTTTCTCCAGGCTGGGAGGATGCAGGTTTCCTGTAGGAGCTCCCACAGCTGCCACCTCCCAGATCTGCACAAAGGGTTAACCCCACTGGCCTGGTGTCCCAGGTGAGCCTGGAATGGCAACCAGGCTGTCGTGGTGGCACTGAGATTTATGGTAGGCAGAAATGCTCAGAGACAAACCCCTCATGTCATATGGATAAATGACTTTTTGAAGCATGAGAAGTACTGATATTAGTGGCACATGTGTGTAATAAGCAGTGCAAAACCAATTTGGGGCCAGAACCTTTCCTGCAGGTCCTGCAGTGCAGTACTGAGCCAGTCTGATTTGTTTATCCTGATTCTGAGATAAGCAACTGTTGTGGTTTAAGCCCCAGCCAAAACTAGCACAGCAGTGTGTGTGTGTGCAACAGTTTTTACAATTTTATTCCATGTATTAAAAAGACAATAAAATTTATCTATATGGCTATGAGAGGAGCAGTCACCTCAGTGAAATGTGCTTTCAGCAGCAGGAGTGTAGGAGTGACACATGGTGGGAAAACATAAAACCAAGCATAAACACCTTCCCTAGAGCAGGGTGTTCAGGGAAGTTCTGAGGCTGTACGTGCCTGCCAGAGCAGCCTCTGAAACGGGACACAGCTCAGAGGGGTTTGCACCCAAAGCTCCACAAATCTCTTCCTTCAGATCGTGTGATCAGCAGCTCTGGTGCTGCATGAGGGAGTGTTTTACCTTCATTACAGAGGGGATGTTCAGCCTTCATTTCCTTTCTGGCCTGGCTTGACTGGGGATGTGGAGGTTTTCTCTGTCCTTCTGGATGTACACACTGTTCTTTGCTATTTTTCTATTCACCAGTATTATGAGCTGTAATTTTGTGTGAAAACCAAAACACTGCATGGAAACAGGAGTCAGCAGGGAGTCAAGGAATGCTGGATGTAACACACTTTCACAGTTGTTAAGCCATTGCAGTGAGCAGTTTGACTCACTGATGCTTCCCCCCCTCTGCTTCCTTGGATATCAACTGCTGTCCTGGCTTTTCTTTGTAGTGGGAGTTTTTAGCTGTAGTTCCTTCCTGTGGTCACTGCCACATATGCAGCACTCTGGGAATGCCAGTGGGCATCAGGTGCCCTTTGCAGGGGCATCTCCTGGGGCTCTGTCCACGCCCCAGTGCCCTGTCCTTGCACTCTGGAGGTGAAACCAGGAGGTTTTTCCTTCCTGAGCTGCTGGGAGTGGATGGAAGGAGGGAGCCTTTTCCACCCCCAACAACAGGTTGTGTTTAAATTGTTCATAGGTGTCATTAGGAGGCTGTGATACATTTCCAGGTGTAGTTTTTGAAACACTTTTATTTCAAGACCAGGACAAGCCAGGGAGCCTGAATAACATGTTGGACTCATGGGCTCATTCCCAGAGACAGTAATTCCCTTGGCTTGGGCAGCTGACTGGGATCCAGCTCTTGTTTCTGACTCCTGAAGGTCTGACAAGGGGAAGTGCTGACCTTGCTGAGGTGTCCCAGGTGTGAGGAAGGGTCAGACCCCAGGGGCTGGCTCCCCTGGTCCCTGTGAGAAGCTGAGACCATTGTCCCCTCCCTGCAGGAGCCAGGCTGCTGCAGCTGGGCTGGTCCCTGCCTGGGGGGGCTCTCCCAGAGGAACCGGTCCCATCCCGGGGCCAGGTCCCCTCCTGGGCACGGGGAGGCCACTGGGGATGGGGAATTCAGCCAGGTTCTCCCTGAGAGCAGCTCCTGGAGCTGCCCTGGGAGCACCTCTGTGAGATAAAGCCAGAATTTGTTTCTAGCCAGAAAGAATGCAGTCCATGGAAAAACCATAAAAGTTTCTGGTTGTGGCAGGATTACAGCAGGGCTGACAGTGAAAGTTCCTGCTTGGAGCAGGATTACAGCAGGAATGAAATTCCTCAGGGACTCAGAGTTTCCACTCAAATACAGACATTGATAATTTTATATTTGCCTCTTTGTGGCTTGAAGTAAATTTTTCTGTTTTGTAGAAGCTAAATCTTCTGTAATGCATTTTATAATTTTAAAAATATCCTTTCTGTTGTAAAATTGTCCCCCTCCCTTGAGTCCTGTTACCTGGGTGGGCATGCAGCTCCTGCTCCTGCAGCACCCTGGGATGCAGTCTGGGGATAACTGTATGTTCTGGCTCAGTTAAATGCCACAAGAAGGGTGCCAAGGCTGTCATGGGCTGGGGCAAAGAACACTGGCTGCTGATTGCTGGGATTGTTTAAAAAGTAGGGGCTGTGGGTGTTTAATCTGCCACCATTCACATTCTGAGGCTGTTTCTATGAAGTTTTGGTCGACCCTTTTTGGTACTTGGTCAAATCCCAGCAGAAATCTCAGTCCTGTTAATATTCTAATTGTTTTCCTCGTCTCTGTTGGTTATTGGCAAAGGCTGTGGATTCTCTTGCAGCTTTTTAATGGTTTTACACATGAGAAAATGATGGGATGCACTTCCCAAAGTGCTTTTGTAAGTGATGGGGCCACAAAGGGACACTTGCCAGGGAGTCTGCAGGCACCAGCAGTCAGGTTTGTCTTTGTTCCTCGGACTGTGCAAAGCCATGAGTCACTTTCCATCCCTGCCTTCACCTTCCCACAGGCAAAACACGGTCTTGGAGCTGATTTAATATTTAGAAAAGTGGTTTGAGAGCTATTTGCTTAGCTTGCACTATTATTATTAAAGACAGAAATGGGTTTTTAAAGGTTTGAGTGAGTTATAATTGTAGATGGTTTTCACTTCAAATCACCCAGTGGGAGCACTGGGTCTTGCTCTGCAAAATGGGGAAAGCTGAGCTGCAGAGTGATGAGCCTCAGGGAGATTGTTTCATTGCAAATCCACTGCAGTTGCTTCAGAATCACAGAATCACTGAGGCTGGAAAATAACTCTAAGATCACACAGTGCAGCCTTTGACCAATCCCACCTTGTCCCCAGCCCAAAGCACTGGGTGCCACATCCAGTCTTTCCTTGGACACCTCCAGGGACGGGGGCTCCAAACCTCCCTGGGCAGCCCCTGCCAATGTTTAACAACCCATTCAGCGAGGAAATTCTCCCTGGTGTCCACCCTGAACCTCTCCAGTGCAGCTTGAGGCCGTTTCCTCTTGTCCTCTCACTTGTTGCCTGGGAGAAGAGGCTGACCCCCACCTGGCTACAGCCCCCTGCCAGGCAGAAATATCAGCTGCCACTTGAGACTTCTGCTGGAGACCGAGCAGGATCCTGCAGCAGCCCTGCAACCCGCTGGGCACTGCAGGTGCTTTAAATCTTAACAAATGTCTCTGTAATGAACCTGCAGTGAATAAATGCTAACAATCAGTTGTTGCAAATTCATGTCCTTGATGCTTATTAGAAGTATTTGACATTGCAACACTTCTCAGAATTCTTGTGAAGCCAAACCCTGTGTGCCCATTGTAAGAGCTCACTGAGAGTGAAGAGCAATCTCTGCATTGAGCACAGGTGTTGCTCACCTGTTCCTGGCAAGGAGACAGTGTATGGGCAGGACTCTGCTCACAGAGGGGTTTTCCCCTCACAGTGCATCTGCTCAAGTCATGGATTTTCTGCTTTGGTTTTAAACAGTTTCAATTTTAACATCAACCAAATACTTTCTGCAATATTTTCTTCTAGTTTTGTACAGCTTGGGTGGCTTGAAAGATGGAGGTACTGTACGTGGTCCTGGCTTGAATCCTCCTGCTTAGCCCCTACACGGTGAGATTATTCCAGGAGGGATTTCTGTTGGCTCAGCTCTGAGCAGTCAGAGCTGACCCACAATCCCAGATGCTTTGCAGGGTGCTTTGAGAAGACACATTGGTGGTACCTGCTGTGACATCCAGCCCTTCTGGGGGGCTGTTCAGCACCACCCCGTGCCCCCTGGCGTGTCTGTGCTCCCTGCAGGGCCCACCCTGGTGGGGCAGTGGCAGCTGGTTGGTTTGAGCCAAGAGTTCTCTGGTGATTGCAGCTCCTTCCCAGCTCTCTGGCCTGGATCTCCCTGAGGTTCCCAGAGCTCCTCAGCTCCAGCCTGGCCTCAGATGCTGGGAGAACATTGGTTCAGGATGTCTGGGTCTGGCTGAGAATGGGTGTGAGGAACAGGGGCAGGGGGAGAAAATGTGTCCCCAAATGAGGATATTGGGAGTTCAAGTTTTCAGTTTTGTGTTTGATTTTAGCCAAATGACTGATTTTGTTACACATTGAGAGAACGAAAACTAGAATGTTAGTGTGAGGCTGCCTTTAAAATTGCATTTACTGAGAACTAGCCTTTCACTGTGATCTTTGTGGAAACAAGAAGAAACCTGCAGCTTTGCCAGTTCTGCCTGCACTGCACGTGTGAGATGCACTGGGCACGTGGCTGCTGCTGGAGTTCTGCTGCTTTTGAGTGTCATTCCCACTGTAGGCTAGTACAGCCAGCAGGACACAGCTCCATGGCACAGAGCTGCTGCTTCAGCAGCCCCACGGGCAGGGAAACAGCCCAGGGTCCCTCAGAGGCGCCATCAATCCTTCCATGACTGCACAATGGCAGTGCCATCTCTGAGAGCTGTCACAGAAGGGACCTTTGTTGGCACAAATGGCACCTGTGTTTCTCCAGAGCACTAAGATTTTCCAAAGATCAGTAAGGTGATTTTATACCCATCTGAGCTGTCTCACTTACCCTGGCTGAGCCCCCGCTTTTCCAGTGGGAGCAGGAACAGTTTAATTCCACCCTCCTGGCAGTGCTGAGGGGTGGCCTCAGGGGATGGGTCCCTGGTAGCACAGCTCAACCTTTCTCTTACAAACACACAGGCCAAGTGTCTGTGGCACTTTGGCCAAACCTCCTCCTGCATAAACAAACATCCCTGGGGTCTTTTGTGTTGGTGTTTCCAGCAGCTGGTGGGAATTATTCCTGGCTGTTTCCTTTCCCTCTCCTATTCACAAAAGGAACAAATTAAGACAGTCGGGATTTTATGCTTACAAAATGAAAGAAAAAACTTTGTAGAAATGAGGTCTGGGCAGCAGTTGAGTCTTTGTTCTGTGCAGCAGGACCTGCTTATGCAAGGGAGAGCCCTTGGCAGGGCCCTGCAGGGAGGTGGGCGTGGGGCAGCTCGGGGAGAAACGGGACAAGAGAGATCTGTGGAGGGGAAACATGAAAATACACCTGGGGGCACGCTGTGTCCCAGGAGCCCACACTCTCCCTAGGACACTGTGCTCATTCATCACAACTCATGTCATTATATCCTAGTCAATGGAGTCCCAATCCTGCTGCATATTTGGTTTATTAAATATTAGATCCAGTGTAAGTGGGTCTAGTTTCTGCTAGTGCTGTTGCCCTGGCTTTATCTGCTTAGCAGCAATATCAGAGTCTTCCCAGCACTTGGGAATCCCCATCCTTGCTGTCCTTTTTTCCTGATTTTGGAGAAAGGGGTGGGAGCAGTGAGAGCAACAGGGAGCGTGCAGCAGCAGGGGCTGCCTTGCCCAGCAGAGCTGGAGAGGAGCTGGGCTGTCCCCAGCACCCTGGGGCTGCCCTGCAGCACAGCCTGTGTCACTCTGAGCAGCCCCACAGCCCCAGTCCAGGCCTCTCAGACCCTCCTGACCCCTGGGATCTGTGTGAGTCAGGAGCTGCCCTCCCCCAGTTTGCAGCCTTTGCTCTCGGGAACAAGCCTGCAGTCAGTTCCCTGACCCCAGGTGTAGCCAGGGGTGATGGGGCTGCCCTGGAGCAGCGGGGTACAGCTGCTCCCTGCACCCCAGAGCAGAGGGAAAATCTTATATACTCTTCTGTATAATCTGATATACTCTTCAGAAACATCTCTGAGTGCTCCTTCGGTGAAATAAACAGCAAAAGTAACTGAATCCTGGGCTTCATCCTGCTTTTTTTCTCATTTGCTATTGCAATTCCATTCCAGAGCTCTGTTGCTTTAGCAGCAGCTTAATGCCCCCAATGCCAGTGCAGCTCAACTGGAGAAGCTGTGAACTCTGGTTTGGATAATGTCCCTCCTGTTCCTCATCCTTGGCATGCCTGGTGACTCTGCAATTCCAAAGTGTCACTAATTCCAGAATTCAGCCTTCAACATCTGCTCCTGCTTGTGCACATACGCGCATTCACAAAGCCAGAGACATGTTTGAGTAAACAAATCCAACCCCCTCTTGCTGCAAACATTTCCCAAATGGTCTCTTTCTTGTTCATGGTCTTTCAGGTGGTCATTGCCCTTCCCAAGTGACTGCCTTGGGCTTCAATTTTATCAATAATTATTTAAAATTTGCTGCTTTAACTATGTCTAAGATTCCTGCTGATTGTCCCTCAGGTTCCTTCTCTGCCTAATCTGTTCTCCCAGGATGGCAGCTCTAACTCCAGCAAGCTGCTGCTGGGTCCAGAATTCAGGAATTGTGCTTATTTTTGTAAAAATGGGAAACTGTATGAGAACTAGAACTTGATGGACACTGAGAGGCTGGCAGTGGGAGGTGTGAGCTAGACAAAATCCGTGTTGTAAGTTCGGGATTCTTAAATTAGTTTGAACCACAACCTGTAATGTAGAAGAGAAAATCAGTGGGGGAGGCTGGGAGCGTGTGCAGCTCCTGGTCCTGTGTGTGCTCAGTGAGGGGGTTTCTGCCCTGGCCTGCCCCACAGCAGCTGCTGTGCTGGCTCAGAGCTAGATCTTGCTCTTGCACACCCAGGGAGCAGCTCTGCTTCACTTGGGATAGAAAGAGTGAAAACCAAAAGTGCTGCTGCCTTCCTGCCAAACAGTAAAAAGTTGCATGTTTGAAAGCAAGATTTCAGTTTGAAAGCATCAAAGCAAAACACTGACTTGTTTGAAAATGCCTGTTATCTTATCCTGATAATAATGTTCTTTTTAGACAGAGTTGGAAAATGGTTTATTGGCTACTTTAATGCCTTCATGAACACAGTATGTTTCTGGAGCTGCTGCTTTGTCTTGTGTTCAGAAATACTGCATGTGCTATACTTGTGCTTACTAGACTTTCAGAGAATTGCTTTTTTCAGTTCAGGGTATGACAGTGTTGTCAAATAAGACACTTGTTTCCATTTATACAACTTGCAATTTGATAATAAGCAACAGATGAAAAAGCAGTACCCAAATTCTCTTGTATAAAATTTCTTGTGAATGCCATCCCTTCATTTCATAGACACAGGCCAGTTTTCAGTCACACTCAGTTTTCAGTGAGTGGCATTAAAAAGTACAGATACTAATGAAGAAGAAAGAAAGTGGAAATAACCAAAGCTTAGTGAAGTGGTATGAAATCTAGCACTGGCTTCTGAAAATCAGCCCAAAAGCTGTTCCTGGGCTCAAGGGGTGTTTCCAGCCCTGTGCTGCTCTGGCTGTACTGGCTGGTCAGTGAGTGTCCATCAGAGGCATTAAAGGGCAGAGCAAGTCATTTCTGCTTTTTACTACAAGGTTGCAATGTAATAGTCTGAAGGCAAATCTGGGCAGCATTCAGTGGCTCCGGTGCTGTGCTGTGTACCTTTCCCCTTCTGGAGTCTCCGGGTGCCTGTCACAGCCTGTCCCTGCCCCGCCAGGACCGGTGCTCCCGATCCGCGCGGGTTCTGAGGTCCCTCGGGTGGAGGGACCCCGTCTGCAGGGCTGCACTGCCTCCCGGTGGCTCCTGCCTTCCTCTCCCAAAACGCTGCCTTCGGATGGAAGCCCGTGCTCTGGTGGGCAGCTGCAGTGGAGACACCTGCGACATTTCTGCCTCCCCTTCACCCCGAGCCATGCCTGCAGCCGCCAGCCCCGGCGGTGTGGGGCACACCCGTGCCAGCCCCAGAGGTGTGGGGCACACCCGTGCCAGCCCCGGCGATGTGGGGCACACCCGTGCCAGCCCCGGCGATGTGGGGCACACCCGTGCCAGCCCCAGAGGTGTGGGCACATCTGTGCCAGCCCCAGAGGTGTGAGCACACCCGTGCCAGCCCCAGCGATGTGGGGCACACCCGTGCCAGGCCCAGAGGTGTGGGCACACCTGTGCCCCTCCTGCTGAGGTTTCTGCCACGGTCCCTGGGGCTGTGGTGTTATTTCCCCACACCCCTCCAACACCCCTGTCTCCATCCCTCACCCCACAGCCCTGCAGGGGCATTGGCCACCGAGGGCTGCTGTCCCCAGCCTGACACCTCTGTCCCCAGCAGGAGTGGGGCTGTGGCTGCCCCATCACCCAGCGGGTGCCCAGGGCAGACACGGGGCCCTGCCAGCCCTCGGTGCCGTCACTCCTGCCCCACAGGAGACGTGACCCTTCTCAGTGTGGCTGTACAGAGCCACTGCTGTCAGCACGGGATCAAACAGTGTCTGTGGGACAGCAGGGCCACCCTGCCAGCTGGGGTGCCATCACTGCCAGGAGCACCCCTGGGCTCAGCCAGGGCCACAGCAGTGACGTGCCCAGCACACGAGGTAGTGCAGGGCACCTGAGCCTCGGGGCAGGCTGAGATTGCATACTGGGAAATAATGTCACACAGGGCACTGGTGGAGTGCCCACCCCTGGAGAGTTCAGAAGCCGTGTGGATGTGGCACTTGGGGACACGGGCTAGTGGTGGCCTGGACAGTGCTGAGGGGATGGCTGGACTCGATGGTCTTGGAGGGATAATCCAGCCTGAACGATTCTGTGACTGAAGACAAAGCAAGGGCTTGTGCTGCTGTGAGAGTAAGTGGAAATGCAGTGGGGTGTAAGGGGGGTGAAGAGGGACTGCTGTTATAAACAGATATAAGCCTGGATTGCTGTTACAAACAAGGTGTAAGTTATAAACTCAGCCATTTCTCCTTTCCAAACCACAGTTTGAAAACTCAGTCTGATGTTGCAACATTTATTTTTTGCTGGGCTGACTTATTGAGGTGGCAGGTCAGTGCCTGATTGAGCCCGTGGCAATTCTCATATTCTCCCCAGCTGAACAATATGCAGTGACAGGCAATCCTAGCTCTGATTCTCTGTGTTGTGGAGCACATGGATGCAGGGAATGCTGGCTCTGAGCAGGGTGACATGCTGGCTGCTCTTCTTCCCATTGCAGTTTTAACCCTGGCTTTAGTCTGCTTAACTTTGCATTCTTTTTTTCTGAAACATCAGTAGGTTGGGCTACATGAAAATGCAGAGGGTGGGAAGTAGGGCATGCTGTATGGCTCTTGGTACACTGTGTGCAGGGAAAGCAGCAAGATGAGGTTTCATCCTTATGTAACTGCAGAATGGTTTGGGTTGGGGGGTGTCTCAAAATCATCTCATTCCACCCACATGCCATGGGCAGGGACACCCTGCACTAGACCAGGTGCTCCAAGCTCCATCCAACCTTATTTAATGAAATAAATAAGGAGGAAAAAGCCTAAACCAAATGTTTGTTTGCTTTGGAAAGCTGTGAGTGGTGGGGGAGCACGTGCTGCACAGCAAACACAGCAGGGAGAGCCTTGGCAGTGCAGGGCCTGGTGTTGGGGGGAGGCATGAAGGGTAATCACTGCATGGGATTGATCTGGGTTTTAACATCCAGTGTTTCATTTGGCACCACATCCCCTGTCTGAGAGAGGACTTGTCCCAGCTGGTCCCTTTGACTGAAGGGCTCTAATGAAATTGGCATATGGGCATTTCCATAGTGCAGCTGATGCTGTAGGGTTCCTTTGGGTAAATCAGTTTATGATTTCCTTTATCTGGGAGTGCTGTGGGTTCAGGGAGGTTGCTGGGGTGGTTCACTGGAGGCCAGGGGAGTGGCTCTGGCATGAGATGAGACGTTGGTCTTTCAAGGTTAAGCACTGTGAGCTCCCGCCCTAAGCCAAGGGTGACCTCGGGGCAGGAGCAGAGCCTGGGGCAGGAGCACAGCCACGCTTCCATCTGGAGACCTGCATGGAAGGAGAGTGGGAAACCCTCCTTAAGTGCACAAAATAAACCACCAGCTTTGTGGTGGTTCCAGCCTGGCCTCATCTTCCTCCGTGCTGTTTGCCCGTGCCAGAGCTGCCCTGGGAGCTCCCGTTGCTCCTGGGGAGGGACAGGGCAGGAGAAGACTTTGTCCTGCATGCCCCATCACTCAGCCGTGCCTTATCTTCCCACGCTGCCTGAAATCTGGCTTCTTTACCTACATTTTACCTCTCAGCCCCTGAGAAAATACCTGAGCTGTGCAAAAGAGGAGATGGGTTTGCTGGTCTGTGCCCAGCCCTGCGTGTGCACGTGTCACTGCACTGGGACCCAGGGCCAGGCCACCCTCACCTGTGCCAGCATGGGCTCACCTGTCCCCTGCCCAGCACCTGGCACTGGTCTCCAGGGCAGGTGGAGTGGCCATGGAGCTGTGCTCTCTTGGTTTTGTTGGAGCAGGGTCAAGAACATTGGGCTTTCACTGGCTGTTGTGCTGCAGAAGGACTGAGGAGAGAGAGCACAGATAGATTTTAAGAATACTTGAATAGTTCACCCAGAACTCAAAGAAATGTCTGAAAGTTTGACTCAGGGCCAGTATTAATCTGTGTTTGGGCAGGTGGCACATGGTTCAGCTTTCAGCCTTCTGTGACGTTTCCTGCTCTGCTCCTCCAAAAGGTGCTCCAGCCCCACGGGCTGCTCAGCCTGGCAGAGCACGAGGCTGAGCTGCTTTGCTCTTGGCAGAGCTTTAGCCAAAGAAATCACCTACATTTTAAACTGGCAAGGTAAAACCGCTGTGCCCCAGGCTCCGCTCGAGTTTCTGCCTTGCAGAGCGGCAGCTCACTGCCCCGGGACACCTGACACGGCTGTCTGCACCCGGGTGTCACGTGCGGCACCCGCCGCCACCTCCCGCTCCCGGTGCCTGTCCCTGGGGGCGCGGGGCCCGTGCGGTGCCGGGGCAGGGCTGGCAGCGGGGCTCGGTGCGGGGCTGGCAATGGGGCTCGGTGCGGGGCTGGCAGCGGGGCTGGCAGCGGGGCTCGGTGCGGGGCTGGTCCGCCCAGTGGCTGCACGCCCTGCTGGAGAAACGTGTTATTCTGGAAGCTGCACAGTGGAGTAACCTCTGCCCCGGCTGATGCGACAAGAAATCACCTCCTGGCCCGGGCCCAAGCAAAACACGGGATTAACTTTGCCCTGTGCTGGCTGGCTCGTTGGGAGGCGGTGAGAGCTGCTCCCACCAGCGCCAGAGCGGAGCCTGCAAGGATGGGGGCCAGGCTGCTCTGGCTGTGCCTCCTCACAGCCTTCCTCGGCTACTACATCTACACCCCGCTCCCCGAGGAGCTGGCCGAGCCCTGGACAGTGATGCTCGTCTCGGCCGCCCTGCGGGCCCTGGGGCACCTGGTGAGGTGGTGGGGCTGGGAGGGCAGCGCGGGGGGGTCCTGGTGCCTCTGGGGTCAGGGGCACGGCAGTGCGGCTGTGTCACGCTGCATGTGTTACGCATGCTGCAAGCTCCTCTTGCTTTGCAGTGCAGCTAAAGCGGTGCTGCTGGGGTCATTCCCGACTCCTGTGCACCCCGCTCCCCCGGCAGCGCTGGGCTCAGGGCAGACTAGGGCAGCGCTCACGGTCTATTGATTTTTGTGGTTTCGTGGAAATCCACTGACAAAACAGGGCTGCAAACCACACAAAACAACATCTCTGTGCGAGACAGCTCTTGTTGGCAGGGGGTGCCTTGTTAGGGGGTCCANGTCATTCCCGACTCCTGTGCACCCCGCTCCCCCGGCAGCGCTGGGCTCAGGGCAGACTAGGGCAGCGCTCACGGTCTATTGATTTTTGTGGTTTCGTGGAAATCCACTGACAAAACAGGGCTGCAAACCACACAAAACAACATCTCTGTGCGAGACAGCTCTTGTTGGCAGGGGGTGCCTTGTTGGGGGGTCCAGCCTGCAGGAGGAGGAGGAGGAGGTTGTTGGTGTGTGTCAGGGACTCTTGTTTGGATTTCCGGGGTTGGGGTGTGGAAGATGACAGTGGTAAGAAAGAAAGAGATGTAGTCAGCAGTGTTGTGTGCTGCCTTGCTGCCTGCCCTCCTGGCGGGCGGGCACGGGCAGCTCCCTGCCCAGGCACGCCTGGTGCCTGCTCGGTCACGCTGTCCCCTCTGTCACCTCGGCACGGCACTGCCGGCAGCAGGAGCGTCCTCTTTGCGCCAGGATCGTGTGTTTTCCCTGGAAAATGGAGTTGTGTCCGTGGTGCTGTCCTGCCCGCCCGGGAGCACGGGGCTGTGGGCAGGCATTTTGTGCCTGGGCTCCCATCTCCTGTGAAACCATAATCCCAAGGGATGGACACAGCCACAGCCACAGCCTCCCTGGGGCTGCACCAGTGCCAGTTAGAGTTGGGTGGCTCTAAATTGCCCTCAGTGTATCCTGAAAGGCCGCCCAGTTACAGGGCAGCGACCCGTGGTCACCCGGCCAGGGCTGCGTTTGCAGAGGGGACCCTGTCGGAGTCTGCCTGACTCCCAGACGTTGGTTTGAGCAAAGGGAACAAAGAGCCACCCTCGAGCATTCCTGAGCAGTAGAATCCCCTCCGAGCTCCCCAGAGGGTGTGCCAAGAGCACCATGACTGGCACACCTCCATCCCCTTCGCTGTGGTGGCTCCTGGGGAGCCCCAGCTCGGCAGCCCTGCTGCCTGTGCTCAGAGTCCCCCGGTGTCCCCTCTTTGCAGCAGGGGGCTGGGAATGTCTCCCTTGCCTGTTGATGCTCGTGTCCTGTGTCCTTGTGCTGCCCAGCTGGGGAACACCCTCTGAGAACAAACCTCCGCTTGCTGTGGTGTTTGAGCCCAAAATCCCTCAGGTATTTCAGGAAGTGCCCCACGCCCTCGGTCTGAAACACCTGAAGAAAGTACAAAACCCAGCACAAGGTTTTTGCTGTGGTTGTGTGACATCCCCCCAAGCTCCCTCCCTCCTCAGCCCAGCTCTGTGGGAGCACTGAGCCCCAGACCCAGCCCCACTCAGGGCTGACGGGGAGCGTGCCCCGAGGTGCCTGATCCCAGCTGCTGCCCCCCTAAATCCTGACCTGCTGGGAGCCCTGTGGGCACCAGCCCTGCCCCTGCCAGGCACAGCCAGGCTCCCTTCCCCCACCAAAGG
>VXAX01002159.1:61821-89943 GCA_013399835.1 Leptocoma aspasia | reverse complement strand
GGGGGGTCCTGGTGCCTCTGGGGTCAGGGGCACGGCAGTGCGGCTGTGTCACGCTGCGTGTGTTACGCATGCTGCAAGCTCCTCTTGCTTTGCAGTGCAGCTAAAGCGGTGCTGCTGGGGTCATTCCCGACTCCTGTGCACCCCGCTCCCCCGGCAGCGCTGGGCTCAGGGCAGACTAGGGCAGCGCTCACGGTCTATTGATTTTTGTGGTTTCGTGGAAATCCACTGACAAAACAGGGCTGCAAACCACACAAAACAACATCTCTGTGCGAGACAGCTCTTGTTGGCAGGGGGTGCCTTGTTAGGGGGTCCAGCCTGCAGGAGGAGGAGGAGGAGGTTGTTGGTGTGTGTCAGGGACTCTTGTTTGGATTTCCGGGGTTGGGGTGTGGAAGATGACAGTGGTAAGAAAGAAAGAGATGTAGTCAGCAGTGTTGTGTGCTGCCTTGCTGCCTGCCCTCCTGGCGGGCGGGCACGG
The DNA here is from genome assembly GCA_013399835.1 of Leptocoma aspasia. Lineage (NCBI taxonomy): Eukaryota > Metazoa > Chordata > Aves > Passeriformes > Nectariniidae > Leptocoma > Leptocoma aspasia. The sequence continues at coordinate 89,468 of VXAX01002159.1, read as the reverse complement.
GCAGCTCCCTGCCCAGGCACGCCTGGTGCCTGCTCGGTCACGCTGTCCCCTCTGTCACCTCGGCACGGCACTGCCGGCAGCAGGAGCGTCCTCTTTGCGCCAGGATCGTGTGTTTTCCCTGGAAAATGGAGTTGTGTCCGTGGTGCTGTCCTGCCCGCCCGGGAGCACGGGGCTGTGGGCAGGCATTTTGTGCCTGGGCTCCCATCTCCTGTGAAACCATAATCCCAAGGGATGGACACAGCCACAGCCACAGCCTCCCTGGGGCTGCACCAGTGCCAGTTAGAGTTGGGTGGCTCTAAATTGCCCTCAGTGTATCCTGAAAGGCCGCCCAGTTACAGGGCAGCGACCCGTGGTCACCCGGCCAGGGCTGCGTTTGCAGAGGGGACCCTGTCGGAGTCTGCCTGACTCCCAGACGTTGGTTTGAGCAAAGGGAACAAAGAGCCACCCTCGAGCATTCCTGAGCAGTAGAATCCCCTCCGAGCTCCCCAGAGGGTGTGCCAAGAGCACCATGACTGGCACACCTCCATCCCCTTCGCTGTGGTGGCTCCTGGGGAGCCCCAGCTCGGCAGCCCTGCTGCCTGTGCTCAGAGTCCCCCGGTGTCCCCTCTTTGCAGCAGGGGGCTGGGAATGTCTCCCTTGCCTGTTGATGCTCGTGTCCTGTGTCCTTGTGCTGCCCAGCTGGGGAACACCCTCTGAGAACAAACCTCCGCTTGCTGTGGTGTTTGAGCCCAAAATCCCTCAGGTATTTCAGGAAGTGCCCCACGCCCTCGGTCTGAAACACCTGAAGAAAGTACAAAACCCAGCACAAGGTTTTTGCTGTGGTTGTGTGACATCCCCCCAAGCTCCCTCCCTCCTCAGCCCAGCTCTGTGGGAGCACTGAGCCCCAGACCCAGCCCCACTCAGGGCTGACGGGGAGCGTGCCCCGAGGTGCCTGATCCCAGCTGCTGCCCCCCTAAATCCTGACCTGCTGGGAGCCCTGTGGGCACCAGCCCTGCCCCTGCCAGGCACAGCCAGGCTCCCTTCCCCCACCAAAGGTTTTGGAGGGTCTGGCCTTGCTGTAATGGCTGGGGAAAATACTTTCCAAAGCACAAGGGGGATCCCAGCCCCCAAAGTGGCAGGCTTCCCTGTTACTCCATAACACCCAATAATCTCACACTGGGACAATGGGGGATTTTAAGATGAGGGCACCATTTCCTTTTATTGATAATGGCCTGGAAACCACAGGCAGCAGCCCAGCGGTTTTCCACAATGTGGAAATGTCCACAATGTAAATTGTCCACTTATGGAAAACACAGCTCTGAGAGCACTGGAAATCCTCAGTGCTGGGGCTCAGGGAATTCCTCCCACTGTGAGGCTTTCAGAAGCTCCTTGGAGTCACAGCAGGACTCACTTTGACAGAGATATTTGTTTTCTCAAGATGTTAATCCTTGGGGAAAATGCAACAACTGAGAAATGTTTATGTAAACTGTGTCAATGTTGTGGCTAAAATGGCAATTCTGGCACGTGTATGTGTTTGTTTGTTTTCATGGAGCTGATGGCAAGGACCCATGTTTCCCTTTGCAGTGTGCCAGGGCCTGCCCACTCATCTCCATCCCAATTCCAGCACACTGGGATTGGCAGGGCTCCTCCTGGCATCACCCGCTCCAAGCCTTCAGAGAGAGGTGACTCAAAAATGTGGTGACAATCACTGTCAAAGACTGCCAGCAGGGGCTGAGCTGTGTGCTACTCTAGCTCCTGAAAAAGGTTATCCAGGAATCCCAGAATCCCAGACTGGTTTGGGTTGGAAAAGATCTTAAATTTCATCTCATTCCACCCTCCTGCCAAGGTCAGGGACATCTTCCATTAGACCAGGTTGCTCAAAACCTGGTTATATGTAGATGATTAAACAGTTGATTTAAATACAATTTGAAGAAAAAAAATACACCAAGCAGGGTCAGACTGTATGACTGCACACCATCACAGCCTGGAGGCTGGAGGTCACACCTGTCAGCAGATGGTCAGTTACAGTGTGGGGCTTTCACATTCTTCCTGGGGACAATAAGGCATCTCTTGGAAACCAGACTTCAAACAGGTTCTGCACCAGGCTTAGCTGCTTTCTTTCTTTTAAAACTCAGACCTGCTCTGAATTTCATCTGTTTTCACCTTCAGATAACATGTAAGAACTTGGCTTTATTTCTTATTGTTTCAGTTGTGATGTGGTGAGGCTGGGGTGGGAGGAGGGTCACGTCCCATTGCCAGGGGTGGTGGTGGAGGAGCCGAGGTGCTGGTGCCAGCAGCAGGCCAGGAGCTGTGGGTGGCTCTGCAGTGTGTTCCCAGGGCTGTCCCCATGCCACTCTGGTGCCAGCAGCAGGCCAGGAGCTGTGGGTGGCTGTGGGTGGCTCTGTGTGGCACAATGCCTGTGCTGATGCTGGTGGGTCACTGGGCTGGACACTGGGCTGTGGAGGTGACCCACATAAACCCCGAGCACGAGCCTGAGTGTGGGCCCAAAGCAGCAGCCCTGGCTCTGGCTGTGCTGGCAGCTGGTGGCAGTGTGAGGGCGTGCCACGGGTGCCTGTGTCACTGCCAAGTTCAGGTGGAGGCACTCTGGCCTATAGTACTGCCTTCCACAGCAACTTCACATGTTTGTGCAGAGCATCAAACGGCTCCTTGGGAATTTAGTCTGAGAGTAAACAGGGCTGCACCTGAGACAGTTTTCCCTTGCCTTGTGCTGCAGTCGGAGGGGGCTGAGCTGCTGGGGCTGATGCACTACATGGAGGGCTTGAGGCTGCTCACAGCTGCCGAGCTCGTGGCTCCCACGTCCGATGAGAACGTCACCGTGACAGACACAGAGTTCAGCCATGTCCCCGTCCGCCTGTACCTGCCCAGGAGGGCCCCCGGGGGGCTCAGGAGGGCCGTGCTCTTCTTCCACGGCGGCGGCTGGTGCCTGGGAGACGCAGGTGAGCTCTGTGCCAAAGATCTCAGCAGCCCTGCCAAGAGCTGCCTTTTGTTTTGTGGGAGCTGCCACAGGGAGGGGCAGGGGACTGGTGTGTCACCAGCGGAAAGCAGGGGGAGGTTTGTGAGAGTCAGCTGGGAGTGCTGCCAGAGGAGCAGGCAGCTGTGTGTCCGTGTGTCCGTCCTCACACGCGCTGGGCTCTCGTTTCAGGCATGCACAGCTACGATCTCGTGTCACGGAGGATTTCAAACGAGCTAAATGCTGTGGTGGTGTCAGTCAAGTAAGAGCTATTCTCCTTCCAGATGGGATGAGGGTTTGGAGTAAATGAATCTGTTTCAATTAATCTGATTTTTCGATGTTTCTGTACTTGGTACGTGCTTTCCTGCTGACCTACACACATTTGTGAACAGAGGCTGCCAGGTGGAGAATTGTGGCTGGTGGCTGTTTTGGCTTTATGAAGATGGGTGGGTAATAAGGGGGATCCTCTGGGATAGACAGCTCCCACTTCTCTGGGCACAGAAATGAACACCCCCCAACAGGGAGATGCGAGCAAGCCCTTCTCTTTACTAACAGCAGGCACTAACACGCTTCTCTTGCCTCCCCCAGCTACAGGCTGGCCCCTCCGCACCATTTCCCCGTCCAGTTTGAAGACGTGTACTCGGTGACCAAGTTCTTCCTGCAGAGCAAGGTCCTGTCCCAGTACGGGGTGGACCCTGTGCGGGTCTGCGTGGCCGGGGACAGCGCCGGGGGCAACCTGGCTGCGGCCGTGGCACAACAGGTACAATCAAAACGGTGTGCAAGCTCAAAATCGGTGTTTGTGTAGTTTCACGACTGCTAAAGAAAGCTCAGCTCGCAGCACACGCTGCTCTCGTGGTCTGCCAGGATGTCACAGCCTGCAGGATTGTCACAGGGCTCTGGGGGCCAGGAAAGCCACTGTGCCTGAGCCACTCAGTGGCATCGGAGGAGCTTTAGTGCCATCCAGACATCTGTCCCCTAAGAAAGGCTCTCTGCCCTCTAGTTGGGGCTTACATCACTCCAACCTTAAGCTCATGTTGACTGGTTTAGGTATGATGTTTGAAAAGGGAATTTTAACTGCGTGACTCATAAAGATGTAAATAACAGGGAAAACAAGCAAACGAAAAAACCCTCACTAAATGTTGCAGTGTCTGATCATACAGTTTGGTGGCTTTTGCACTTCTTCAGCTTTATTAAATAAAGTCAGCACGATGATGTTGTTGCTCTCTTGAGAAGTTGTTTGGACTGAAATGAAACACTGGGAATGGTGGTGAATTTGCTGCAGATGCTGAAGGCAGAAGATGAGGGAGAAAATGGAAAATTCATTAGTGAAGAGGGGAAAAGGTTGACATATAAGAAAAGTCAATGTTTAATTCATTACATTTTATTTGTTACATCTCTAAAATGCACAGACTTGCAATTGCTTGAGTTGTAACATCTCAGGGTTAAAAACCAAGCAGATGATCACTCTCTAAATTGCATTAAATGATAAGGAGACCCAGAAACCTGAAAGTTTCATGGTGTAAGAATGGTCATTTTCTGTAGCTATAGAAAATCTGTCAATACTTCAGAAAGCATCATTATCCTTCAATACAAGAATTAAAATGAAATTATATTTGACGTTTGAGAATTTTTATTACAGCATGCTGTTTTAGATGACCTGCCTATAGATTCAGAATTTCTTCATCCTGGTTTTATTGATAATCTTACTTTGCTCATGCTGCAAAATGCGTGTCTTAATTCTTTACCTGAGATGATCTGTCAGTGTGGGAGAATCGACACCTTTACCGATTCTTTGCAATGGTTTCTGTTTCTTTTTCTACAGCTGCCGGAGGATCCTGAAGTCAAAACCAAGCTCAAAGCTCAGCTTCTGATCTACCCTGCTCTGCAGGCCCTGGACCTGGACCTGCCGTCCTACCGCGACAACGCCGACAAGCCGCTGCTGCCCAGGCCGCTGATGGTGCGGTTCTGGAGCGAGTACTTCACGTCGGAGCCGGCTCTCAGGGAGGCCATGGCCTCCAACAGCCACGTGCCGGCCCAGGCCAGCCCCCTGCTGCAGTTTGTCAACTGGAGCCGCTGGCTGCCCGCAGAGATGCACAAGGCCCACGCGTACGGCGGCCCCGTTCCGGGGGGCGCGGAGCTGGCGCAGAGGTACCCCGGGCTGCTGGACCCGCGCGCGTCGCCGCTGCTGGCCAGCGAGGCCCGGCTGGGCCGCCTGCCCCCCACCTTCATCCTGACCTGCGAGCACGACGTGCTGCGGGACGACGGTACCATGTACGCGGGCCGGCTCCGCGCCGCCGGCGTGCCCGTCACGCACCACCACGCCAAGGACGCCTTCCACGGCGCCATGACCTTCCTCTCGTGGCCGCTGGAGCTGGCCGTGGGCCACCGGCTGCTCAACACCTGCGTGGGCTGGCTGGAGGACAACCTGTGAGCGGGAAATGGTGCTCCGCTGCCCTCCTCACCTGCGCCAGGCGTGGCCGGGGCCGTGGGAGCTGTGCTGGATTTTGGCCGCGATTGCCGTCCCCCTTGCAATTCCCTCGGTGTTGGGGCTGGAGCACTTCCCCTCTTGTCTGCAGGAAGTCAGTCTGAGCCTAACCCACGCGTTCCTCATTGCTGTCACCTGAACCTCAAACCCCCAGACTGCCAGGACCGCCCTGGGGCTCCTCTTCTAGCCCTGCAGCCTCCGGGATTTGGTGTCTTGTCTCCCTTGCTGCTTCTTTCTTCCTATCACAACATCTTCAGTCCGGGCTGCGTGCCAAAGGGCCAGGTCGCTGTGGGCACACGGGACGTGCTCGGTGCCTGATTTCTTGCTGTCCCCTTTGGCTCCGTGGGATGTGGCAGCAGGGCCCCACTGCTGCCAGGCTGATGGGGTGAACGGAAGCACCGGGGGGCTGCAGGAGGCTGGGGGCAGCTGCAGGGACCAGGCTGGGCTGGGGCTACTGTTCCTGCCCTGCACAGCTTGAGGGAAGCACTTGGAAACCCAGTGGGATGGCTGAAAAATTGTGCAAGTGTTTTGGGCTTTGCTTGTTTGTTCCTTTTGGGGGTTTTGTTTATTTGGTGTTTTTTGTTGTGTTCTGGGAGTCTTTTTTTAAAGCACGTACCTTACTCCTACTTCCTTTCTTTAATCTTTTTACTAGCAGGAAATAGTGAAACAAACCAGCACTGGATATTCACTAGAAAAAGGAAGCTGTGAAGGTCCCAGCCTTACAATAACACTGCTGCATGGTTTGTGCTCTACTTGTCTGTTAAGTCATGTATTAGGTGTTCTAATTGTCCTTCAAATAGTTTATCAGATTTTACATATGATTTCTTAAAAGTAGAATTAGTTTAGTAGCTTTACAGACTTGAAAAAGAAACATAGTTCAGCTGGGTGTGCAGAACAAATAACCTCTGTGTAAATGTTTCATGTGTTAAATATAAGCCCTAAAACTTTTGGCTGAAGCATGAGTACAGGGGTTGGCTGTTGGTTTAAGCAAATCAACCACTGAGCAGGTACTTCATGTGTCCTGCTTTCCTTTTGCATAAAAGGTACTGAATCTTCAATAATTCTGGGTTATTTTTCCTGAGTGTGTGCGGCCTGTTCAGGCGGAATGTACACGTGATGATTGCTGTTTTCCATCTTTATTAAGTTGAATACAAACAGTAAACTTGTTTTGGATTCCAGTGCAATGTGTTTTGTCACTCAGGTGTCCCACCCTCGGGAAGCAGCGGCAGCTGCTGCAGACAGCCCCAGTTCAGTTCTGCTCTCGCTCCTGCTGTGGGTGGGGTGGTGCTGGGCTGGGCTGTGGGGCAGGGAAGCAGCAGTGGTTGAGTAGGTCCCTCTCTGCACCTTTGCACACCCTCTGGATGCACGTCTGTGCTCGTGGGCTCAGTCCCAGAGTGTCTGGGGGTTCTTCCTGGGGTCTCCTGCAGCACTGCCAGCACATCCCAGCTCACCCACAGACCGGGCTCCTGTCTGCTGGCACAGGCAGTTCCACTGCAGTTTTATTCCTCCCACATTTGGAATCAATCAGCAGCCTCTTAGTGCTCCTGAGGAACTTGGGCTTTGGGGTTTTGCTCAGTAACACCTTTGCTCTGATTTCCTATACGGTTTTAGGGTCACATCCACAAGACTGTTCCCTGGGATGGGCATTTCTGGGTTGTAAATGCTATTGGAATGAGCCCAGCTGGGGTTTCCAGGCAGACAACCTTGCTTAAGAGACTGCTCAGGGAGGATGGCTGTGTTTGTGATTTGGAGGGGACATGCCCACATCACGTCCCTCAGCAGGTTGCCCTGCTGTGACCCAGACTGGCTCTGGTGGATCTCCTGCCCTGCAGCACTGGGATGTTGCTGATAGAGCAGCACTGGGCTGAAGTGTTGGGGTCAGTTGGCTTTGCCTCCCCTCAGGGGGCTGGAGGTGCCCAGGCCAGCCCAGCTGGAGCAAACCTGGGCCATCCTCCCTGTCCACACTGCCACCAGTATTGTGTTTCCTCCCTCGTGGCTCAGGCATCAGCTGTGTCAGGGACACTGAATGCCTGCCTGTAAGGTAGAAGAAAAATTTATGTTCTAAGAAGCAATGCCAGACAAAAATTGCCAACCTTCCCTTGTGTGTTTTTATAGGACTCTCTTGGAACCAGAAGTAAATGGCTTTTAAGCACCAGCACCTAAATATGGACTCATGATTGATTGGGCTGTATGTTTTTGTTTAGGCTCCAAAAATAGACTTTTGGGATTGGAAATGCCTGGTGAGGCACAAAATGAGACAGTGAAAGCTGCACTATTGATGTTGCTGGCAGGAGGGGCTGGAGCTGCAGTAAGCAACCCATTTATCCACACCAGAAAACAAGACCAGCCACCACAAGAGAAGGCTTTGGTAGGTCTCCAAAAGCCTTCCCTTGAAGGGAGGATGGGATTTGGTGGTTGACAGTCAAGGGCAAAGCTCAGCCTCACCACAGTGGTGCTCCCAATCCCGTTTGGAGCCAGCTCTGGGTGCAGATATCAAACCTTCCAAGGATGCCCCAGCACAGGGACACTGATGACAGACTCTCCTACCTACCACAGGGTGCAGTGGCAGGTGTATGAAGAGAACGGGGTTCATGCTTGCAGGTGAGTCAAGGAGGAAGCTAAGCATCCTCAAAGTATCCCCCGTCCAGGATTTCCCATTACCCATTTCTTACAAATCCTTAACTTTTTGTTGAAGTACTACACTGGTTAAAAAAACCAAAAAATCCCCAACAAACTGCCACCAAAACCCCAAACCCCAGAACCTGACAATACTCTCGGGTTTCTGGTATTTTTGGAAGTGTTGGTTGAGTTGTTCCCCGTGTGCTCAGCCGGGCCCTTGGTCCTGTGAAGGGCTGGGGGAGGGTCCCAGTGCTGCCACCACAGGTCACCCACCGAGCCCTCGGGGTTCCCTCTGGCTCCTCACGCCGACCTGGGCTGGAGCCCGGGCTGGAACTCGCCCAGCAGAGGCCAGCAGGGCTCCAGCCTGCCGTGCCAGGGGCACCGGGAGCTGCAGGCACGGGGTGCCAGGCACCAAATGCCCAGCAACCACAGAGCCTGCTGCTGGGACCCCAGCTCAGGTGTTCCTCGTGGATAGGGCTGCTGACAGGCAATGGAATTACAGGTGCCAGCATGTGCGATGGGGACAGCCTCAAAATAACTAAGGGTTAGAAAACTGCTTAGAAGTACAACCAAGTGATGCAATAGCCACAGAGCTGTAAAGCAGGGACCAATCTAAACCTAATGAAATGACATTAAGGAGCAGTTCTTGCTCCCTCACCAGCTTTATGAGGAGTTACTGCAGCAGGACGGAAGAAATGCTCCATTTGTTCAGCCCTATTTTATCCTTCAGTGCAACAGCAGTTGCCTGAATGAACAAGATATTTAAAAGCTGCTAAATGAGAAGCCAGTGTTGGTTATTAGCCATGGGGGAAATTTTAAATCAGCTTCTGTAATGCCTAAATATGAGCTGATTTATTTGCCTTGTCCACAGAGAAAAGCTACAATAGCTTTTTATACATATTAATAGGGTTAATATTTGCTAACTGTGAAGTACATCACAATAAAGGGGAGGGAGGGAAAAAGGTAGAGAAGCTGTGGCTGCCCCATAGCTGAGGATGTTCAAGGCCAGGTTGAACGGGGCTTGAAGCAGCCTGGTCTGGTGGAAGTGTCCCTGGCCGTGGCCGAGGGGGTGGAATTAGTCACGGTGGGGTTTGGTCATTCTGCATTAGCAGCATTCGTTGCATTTTTCTCTTTGCCCATAATTTACATAGCAGTGCTGAGCGGAGCAGCGAGCTCTGGAGTGGTGATGTGCTGCTGTACGAGAAGTCAGGGCTCCTCTTTCCTCTGCCCTCCCGCAGCCCCGGCTGTGTCCCAGGGCACGGGGTGGGAGCGGTGGGTGCCCCCTCCCTCCGGCCGGTTTCGCAGTGGGTTCCTGCGAAGGGGAAGTGTTGTTTGCATCTCGGCAGCCCAGCCGAACAGATCCCGCCTTCGCCTTGCCTCGTTAATGATTGAATCCTGCGCGAACGCGGGGCTGCTCGCCGGGTTCCCGCAGCTCTGCCGGAGCAGGCAGCACCGCAGCCCCGGGCATGGTAAGGGCTCCAGCGCTGGGCACCCTCTTCTGCTCCTCTACAACCCCCTTTCTGAGTGGGCTTCTAACTGCCTTACCTTCTTACCTTAAAAGTGATCCACCAGCCTTTTCCTAACTACTTGCTAAATTAGTGTATCTGTCCTTACTGAACTTTAAATTATTATCGCTATTCAAAGTACTAACGGCTGTGATGTGCTTTCTGGATTTAGAATCTGGATTTAGAGTCTCGCTAAGGTGTTGAGTTTCTCCGCAAGAAAGAGCAGACAGGGCTTGGCAGGTGCAGCAGGTGAGGTCTGAGCAGAGCGAGCACTCTCTGTAGCATTTCTGTCTCCTGGGGGGCACAGAGTAAGTACAGAAACTTGATGGAAATAGCTTTATGAAGTTTTTGTTCTGCCTCATGATCTCCCTTCAAAATGAAATACAGTGCTTTGAGAGCAGAGACCTGTGAACAAGTTCTTGATACCAAAACACCTTTGGAAATGCTGAACCTTAGCCTGAGTTCAGTTTTGATCTATATCTGTTTCTGGCATTTGGTTTTCCCTGCTCTCCACTTGTTTGCTGACACTTTATCCAAGGCTCTCACCAAAAGCTGTCTGTGTCCTGCAGCAGGGGCAGGTGGCTTTGCTGAGGAGGGAGAGGAGTGAGCACTTGACATCCTGCTCTATTTCCTTCCCTGTAGCTGAAAGCATTTTTTAAACCAGCCTTTAGGAAGAAAGCAAGCTCATTTTTGGAAGAAAGCTTTGGCAGAAAGCACAGGAGATGTGCTCCATCCTCCGTGCAGTTCCGGTACCCAGTTACCAGCACAGCACACCAAGTGCTGCATTAAGGGCCGGGTTAGTTTAACAAACACATCTCTCCTGGCTCCCCAACGAGCTCCGAGCAGCACTGATGTGTTCATCCCTCACCAGCCCTGTCACCAATCCTGTCTCCGTGACGAGGGAGGGCCCACGGGGTCGGCGTTGGGTAACGGAGCAGATGACTCCACGAGGCGCTGACAGGGCACACACGGGCTGGTTTCACTTTCCTGGTCCCTGGCACTGCCCTGGTTTGGCCAGGCTGGCATGCTGTGACTGGTGCCTTCATTCATTCAGGTGATGCTCCCACTTCAGGCTCCTCACGCAGGTCTTTGCTCAGGCGAGTTTTCATCTTGTTCTGTAACTCTGGTCAGTGTCTGCAAGTACCAGTCCCGTGTGTGAGAGACATTTGAGGTCACATATCTATGCACCCTGTAGGCTGAAAGGAAACAGCAGGGTGCATTCACTGATTACAGCAATGATATAACAATAACTGCGCAATGATCTTTTACTTGGGTTTGGCGTTTATTTTTTTTCCTTTTGATTTTCCAGGCTGTGAACGAGACCAGTGACTGTTTTCTGACTAAGAGAGTACTAGAAAAGTATTATCTCTCCACCATGTACAGCCTTGAGTTCTTTTTAGGTGTCATTGGAAACACCATTGTGGTGTTTGGCTATATTTTCTGCCTGAAAAAATGGAAAAGCGGCAACATCTACCTGTTCAACTTATCCATATCAGATTTGTTATTTCTGTGCACTCTGCCAATACTGGTGAACAGCTACTCCCAAGATCAGTGGGCAAAGGAGGGCATCCTGTGCCACAGCAACAGATTCCTGCTGCATGCCAACCTGTACAGCAGCATCCTCTTCCTCGCCGCGATCAGCATTGACCGGTACATGCTCATCAAGCACCCCTTCAGGGACCACGTCCTGCAGAGGAGGAGAACAGCTGTCATGGTGTCCCTTGCCATATGGATTGGGGTGATCCTGGAGCTGCTGCCACTGGTGCATTTCCTGGAGCCTCTAACACCTGCCGATAATTACAAGTGCCTTGATTACGCCAGCTCTGGAGACCCCACAAAAAACCTCATCTACAGCATGTTCCTGACTGTCTTTGGTTTCCTCATTCCTCTCGTGACCATGTGCTGCTTCTACGTGAAGATGGTTCGTTTTCTTAGGAACAGGAGCGAGCAAATCAGCTCTGCTCTGACCCTGGAGAAGCCCCTCACCCTGGTGATCCTCACCGTGGTGATCTTCTCCCTGCTCTTCACTCCCTACCACGTCATGCGCAACGTCCGGCTCGTCTCCCGCATCCCGGCCCTGAACGTCTCTGCGTGCACGCAGGGAATCATCAGCACCATCTACGTCATCACCAGACCCTTTGCCTTTCTAAATAGTGCCATTAATCCCATTTTTTATTTCCTGATGGGTGACCACTTCAGAGAGATGCTGATGGCCAAAACAAGACAGCTCTTGGGCAGGCTGACAACCACCGGGAAGTGAATGAGTAAGGAGAGCCCTCGTAGTGGGAGAGGTCTGGGAGAAAACTCTCTTAGGGAGAGCATTCAGCAATGTGCCATTTTTTTAGATAACTTTATTTATGCAATAGAGTAAATATGAGCTGATTGTGTTCCTTTAAATGCACCTGTTACCTTATTGTACAGGAGACTTCTGCTGAGCTGCCTCCAGCAAAGCAGGAGGGATGCCCTGCTCGCTCCCAGCAGGACCCTGCTCTCAGTGGGATACCCCACGGCCCATTAATACTGCCATCAAAAGGCCACCAAGTCAGCTCCTGGAGGGAAAACAGGCTGCTCTCAGAGCGCTGCTTTGTGAGCCATAGCGTGGGCCTGGCTGGGACAAAACGTGCCCTCACATGTCACCAGGACAGCCAGACACCCTCATGGGCACTCACACGGGCACTCACCAGGGTATGGAGTTACCCATCTTCAGTGCAACTCTCTGTAAGTGCCTGTGGAATTTATAGCCTGAAGCAGAATTCAGACCTCGAATTCAAACTTCATTAGCAGTTCTACTAACGAAGCAGGAGCTAATGAGGAGCCAGTCCCTGCCTGATCCCCGCAGGATCGATCAGCAGCACGAGTTACGCTCCAATGGACTGACCTGGCTTCAAACAGACAGGGAAAGATCGATGGAGTAACGAGCCCATGTGAGCTTGTGCTGGCCCAGGGCTGCTGGGAGGGAGGGAGGGTGGGCAGCCCCCTCCCCTGCCTGCACTGCTGCTGGCACCGAGGGGCCCCAGCCCTGCCCAGGGACTCCCTGCTCCCCAGCACAGGGAACAGGTCTGGCCTCACCAGCTCAGCCTGGCTTCTGCTCTCTGATGTGACAGTCACCTGCAATGTGCTTCGCTGTGCTGCTGGCACCAGCCCCCCATAATAAACCGCTTAAAAAGCTAGGGAAAGTCTCCTCTGTGTTGTTTTACTTTATTTGCTGATCTCTGGAGTATCCATGAAACCTCAGCATCTGCCTTGGTCCATGTCACATGGTCCTGTGCCTTGACGCAGCCCTGTCACAGCGTTACCAAAGCAGGCTGGTCCCCAGCCCCACACAGCAGCAGCACTTCTGTGCCTGCCAGGAAGGTGACCCTGTGCTCTTCGCAGAAATGCAGAAGGAACTTACCTGCTTTGGGCTTTTTTTAGCACAGAAACAGCCATGGAGAAGCTCAAAGTGCTTTGTCCATTTAGATTTCCTCCTCGAGGCTGGGTTTGCTGGAAGAGGAGGCACTGCCAGCCCAACAGCATCTGGGTGTCACTGCCCTGGGTCCTTCTCCACTGTCCTGCCCAACGAGTCCAGCCCAAGCCCCGGGGCAGGGCTGGAGCCAGGGGCACACTGGGGGCCACTGCCCTCTCCAGAGAGGTGTCTGTACAGCACGTGGCATCCCATGCCCATGTGTCGATGGCCAGGAGCTGATCTCTCTTTGTAAACAGTGTGTAGTGACAGTTTTTATGGATTAATATGCTCAATTATTTGTTTTGCTGTGTCCACTGAGGTGAGCAGGATTGTCTGCTCCTTCTGAGTGACTGAGTCACTAAGGGCTCCTCCTGAGTGCACACTGGCATGGCATTGACCCACGGGGAACCATCAGCCTCAGTGTGTGCTCTTCCTGTCAATGGACACCACAGATCCATCATCAGAGAGGGGCAAAGGCAGAGCAGTGCCTGTGTCCTGGGATCCCAGTGCTCCCAGCCTTCTGCCACCTGCTTTCATCACAGCGACGCTGGCTCTGCCCCAGCACCTGCCTGGGCACCTGGGGCCTGCTCTGGTCACAGCAGGCTCTCTTCAGCTGGGGAGCTCCAGACAGAGCTCAGGCACCTCAGAGGGACCCAAAGACCTGCTGGGCTCTGGTCCTTCCCCCTTCTGAGACAGCCCTGGTTTGTACCTTTGACTTAGTGGCAGTCTCTAAAGTCTCCATGACTTCCATTTCCCTAAGCTAATGAGTGAAACTTCTGATCATTACACAATTTACTGTAGTGCTGCTGGTCTTGCAGTTAAAAATGTGATTAAAAAAGAAAATAAAAACCACTACATTCAAGCTTCACATACATGTTCCTCTCTGGTTAATTCTCCTACTCCTGAGCAGTACATGGAAAAATTTAAATTAATAAAGCTCCAAAGCACTACCTGGTTCACCTGAGCTGGGCTAAGGTGGGTGCAGGTGTGGGTGCAGGTGATGGGCAGTGGGTTGTGGGTGCAGGTTCCCCCAGGCAGAGCCACACCTGGGCTGCAGGCACTGGCATCAGCACAGCTGGACCCGGGCTTTGGTTCTGATTCAGACGGGGCTTTTTTGGTTTCATTTTGTTTTGTCTTCCCTTATTTTGGGTGTGGACTGCAAATGCCTCCAGAACAGGAATTCAGCTGTGAGTCAGCCTGAAAACAGTCCAAGTATGTTTTAGTGGTGGTAAGTGACCTAAAAATAACTGTTCCTGGGAAGAGTGGTGAGGGCAGGGTGAGGGACTGGGGGCTGCCCGTGGCCCTCTGGCCCAGCTGAGTGCTCCCAGCCCAGCAGCCACTTTCCCAGGCAAACACAGGGCCAGGACATTGCACAGCCTCCCCTCTTGGTGAGAGCTGCAGGAACCCGTCTTTGGAGGGAATTCACAACCAGCTCCACACCCATGAGAAAACACATGGATCTATTTCTAATTCATTCCAAACCAAACCAAACCTCAGGTCCTCTGCAGCTTGGAGTGTGTAAAATGTCTTACAGTGTTTTTCCTGACATTTAGAGGGAATTTCCCAGATTTGCCTTTGCTCCCATCACCTTTTGCCCAGGCAGTGCTGCTCTGGGGTCAGCTCCCTCTGCTCCTTGCCCCAGCTCTCTGCAGTGCTCTGTGCCACAGCAGCTGCTGCTCTGCATTATTTTAATAATGATCTATAAGAACATGTCTCCAGAAGAGCAGCTGCCCACACAGGGCTCAGAGCAGTGCTGTGTGAGGGGTGGCCAGCCCTGGACACCTGCAATGAGCTGACACCCTCTGCCAGCAGACGTGTCCTGACCATGTCACTGCTACACTGGCAATTCAGAGTTTAACTGCTCGTGTTGACAGTGGTGAAGATACTAATTCAGCTGACTTCTGCTTGCTTTCAATCTGGTTTTCACTTTCTAAAAATATGTAAGCTAAAAATAATCTTCCTGGAGCCCAGGAGGAGCTTCCCCCTCTGGGCAGTCTGTACTCAGCCCAGGGCTCTCCTCTGGCTGCTGAGGTCAGGTCACCCCAGCAGCCCCCCAGGTCTCTGGGCAGCACCCCAGGTGTGCAGCCACACCCCTGGAAACGCTTCCAGCTTTGCCTGTTTGTTCAAAGCAGCTTTTGGATCAGCAGCATCAGGGTCTGACCCGAGCACACAAACAGCTGGAGGCAGAGCACTGCAGGGATCTGATGCCAGGGCAAGGTGCCTGCAAGACTCATCTTCCTTTCAGTTTTCTGTGTCTTATCGAGATTTTGACCCACATAAGTGAAGTGGAACATTTAACTGCTGCTTTGTTCATTTTTGCACTCTTGCCTCACTTCCTGACACAGTCACGTAAGAGTCACAAGATGGAAGGTCTCACAAATAACCGTCCAAATGAAATATTTAAATTATTTGATATATAAAGAAATCCAGCAGCTTGCCTGCTACTTTTTGAAATTAAATCCTGTGCTCTCAGCTGCTCCAAGGCTTGGTCTTAGGAATTCTTTTTCCTGCCCAGAGATCTGCTCTGTTTGGTGAATGCTGTTCAGGGGCAGCATCCTGAAGGCCCAATTCCTTCCTTCTGATGGGAAAGGT
Organism: Leptocoma aspasia; assembly: GCA_013399835.1. Classification (NCBI taxonomy): domain Eukaryota; kingdom Metazoa; phylum Chordata; class Aves; order Passeriformes; family Nectariniidae; genus Leptocoma; species Leptocoma aspasia. Next base: position 73,872 of record VXAX01002159.1, on the reverse strand, counting down.
GGGGACTGAGCCTGGCACAGCCCAGCTTTCCCAACACCCTGGGGGGAATCCTGAGGGAGCTGTTAGCCCACGCAGCCAGGTGCTGCAGTGCTGGGCAGGGGCTGGGGAGTGCCCACTGCCCAGGGGAGGGGCTGGAGCAGCGGGCCAGAGGAGGCAATGGATCCCACCTGGCCCAGGAGCTCGCTCAGACACGACGTGCGGCCCAAAGGGTTAAACAGGAGCCATGGTGCTGCTTCCCTGCCTGCACAAGGATCCCGTGCTGGCTCTGTGCTGTACTGCTGGGTGCCACAGGTGCACGAGGGAGGAGCAAGCTGAACACGTACGAAGGAGGTGACAGTTCTCAAAGGTCTCTTTTATAACTAAATAAGTTACAGCAGAAAAAATTACTGGTGAATGTGGCACTTCCTGGGGCAGCCTGGGTAAGTGACCTGCTGGAGAGAGAGCTTGCATGTGCGTTGTGGTGTTGGGCTGTGGTGGGACAGCCAGATGGAGTCAGGAGCTCCTGCAGGGAGATGAAGTGACCCGGTTTGGTTTACGGGAGGTGTGAGCTCGGTGTTCGTGCAGCAGCAGAGGGGCAGCTGCTCTGTGCTGAGGGGTGGCTTCTGCAGCTGCAGTAGCTGAGAGGCAAGGTGGAAAAAACTAATCCTTCGAGCGGGGTTACAAGTGAAACTGCTCAGGAAGATCCCCTGTAAAGGGAAGTACGGGGAGGAGCTGCAAGCCAAGGCACCGGCCGGGAGGCACGCTGCCCCCCGGGCTCTGCAGGGACACCCAGCACTTCTGCCTCCAGCTGAGCTGCCAGCGGCTCGGGATGTGGGAATCATTCCAACGGGCTCCCTCCATCCTTGGATCGTAGTTTTAAAAGCAATTTGGACTTTCTCTTTTCTTCTTTAAACAGTCCCCGCATCTCCTTTCCCCTGATCAGCCTATGGAGAGGCTCAAAACAAACTTCACCTGGTAGACCTTGGGCTGCTCACACCTACTTTGTTATTGAGCAGCTCCTGGCACTCGAGGGGTTTTCCATTCTCCTAAAGAAATACGGCTCTGGGATGCCTGGTTGTGCTCCCCTGGCAGGTTTACTAGCGGAAATCCTCCTCCTGCAGGAGCACAATGGCTGGGGGCTCTCCAGGGTGAGCAGCAGCCAGGGAAAACAAACGTCATCCTGTTAGAGCACATTTCTACAGAGGCCCGAATTTAAAAACCTCATGTGTAAGGTTCAATTGCCATGATTTTATATCTAGCAATATATTTTTGACAGGTGAGGAAGTACTTTACCTCCCTAATATTTTTCTTTATGGTGTATGGGGATATTCTAGTTTCTTTGTATTTCAACCCAATATTTTTGCAGGGAATGCTTTAGCTGTCGACCGCCCTAAGACATGCTGGCTTCTCTGAGGTTTGTGTCAGAGAAGTTCTGGCACAGAGAAATAAGCTTTCCCTGGTCTGGGAGCAAATTACTTTCAGTGCCCATTTGTCTTTCAGGGTGTTTTTTCTTATTCCCTTTTAATTAGTTGCAGTGCATTTCAGGGCAATCGTTACAACATGGTGGTGCTTCGTGCTGCTTGTTTTGCTTCATCTAGAGAAGCGTCACAGGATGCTTTAGGTGGCTTGATTAAATAAAATCCCTTTGAATTCAGGGTTTGGTTGTGTTTCAGGAGGAGGGCTGTGGCCCCAGGTGCCTGTCCCAGCCTCATCCCTGCCTTCCCTCAGGACCAGTCACGTCCTTCATCCTCATCCTGTGCGTGGAGCTGCAGTTGATGAGCAGATGCTCTCTCCTCCTGCTTTGATTTCTGTTATTTCCTAGAAGGATTTCTGTAGTAACCTCAAAGGATCCCGAAATGACTTTTCCTGTTCCCATCAGAGATTAATTCAGTCTTTGTTTTCTCCTGCCTGCAACACCTTTGGGCAGAGTGTTTGGTATAACTTGGCAAGTGAAGAAATAACATCAGAATTGACCTTGTACCAAAATAAATAGAGAGGAATTAATGTTTAGTTACAATTATCCTGTTCTCATTAACAGTTCCTCTGCTTACTGTGACATACAAAGTTCCAAGGGGTTTGGTGTGACTTTTGCCATATTTATGAAAGCAGCTTTTCCAGAACTGCTGCCTGTGTGAGGAAGAATAAGCCTGCTTACCTCCTAAAATGCTTTTCAGACCACTCTATGTAGCACCCAGTATTGCTTTACACAGATAAAGATAAAAATAAACAGAGTTAAATGGCTCCTCTTAGCTACTTTGTTCCTATATTGAATTATATCAGAGAAATCAGTTTTTCTAAAAGCTGCTCCCTATCATTACAGTGATTCAGCCTGTTGTACTGATAGCATTGCATGTAGGTTTCTCCAATGGTATTTCTTAGCATGGCAGACTTGATTTTGATTCCTTGGGCTCCTTAAATCTTATTTTAAAGCAGGTTTCTGCTTCGTGCCTGTAACATGCAGACTGTAAATCTGTTGAATGGACTCACTGTCCATTCAGATGTACCACTTCTTATTTATTTTTCTCTCCTTCTGTAATAGTATCTTTCATATTTTTCTTAATATCCTTTTCAAAGCACAAGAGACAAAGGATGCCTTTTTCACCAAAAAAAACCCCAATTAAAATATGACCTAATGATTAGTTACTTGCAACCTGATTTTTATGATGTGTAGCTATAATCACTACTTAATTAGAAAGAGTATAACCCTAAATACGGAGTTAGAGGAACCAGGTGGTGTTTACAGAATGAGCTGATCATTAACCCCGGCGTGGGGATGTCACCCTACATCCCAGTAGGCCCATTGCACCAACTGGTCTGTACTGGGCAAGCACTGCTCTGGTTTTCTGTCCATGACACGGCAGGTTGTGGAATAGGGCCAGGAGCCTGGACACAGACAAACAGGACAGTTTGTGTCATAGAACATGACATATGAACAGTTGTGTCATAGAAAAGCAGATCATGGAAGTTCTTGGTTTGTGTCAGAGGGAAGTGGGTGGTGTGTTCTGCCTGTCCCCTGTGGGGTCGGTGCTTGTCACCGTGCTCTGGTTAACTGGGGGTCCATATCCTGTTTGCAGCTCCTGAGCAATGTGTGATTACAGAAGAAAACCCTGAAATTGTCTTCTTTGACTCAGCCTTGATGAGAGCAAGACAGAAACAACACTCTTGTCATCTTCCTATATTTTTATTCTGATTGTTTTGCTTTGGGCATGACAGGATGGGGCTGGTGCAGCCAGGAGAGGGCTGTCAGCCAGAGAAGTGATGTGGCCTCTTGTATGCTGTGAACCCAGTACCCTCCCCAAAATACTTTGTCTGTGCTGGTTAATTCCTCAGGCTGGGAAAATGTGCTATAAAATGCTCCTTTGGAGGGTGTCTCATAGCAGATGATGAGCCTGAAAGTAGGTCTCAACTAGACCCGTGTGAATTAGCAGTGTCTTCTGAAGAAATTGGGGACTGTGGTTTCCTGAAGAAACAGAAAGATAGATTGATTTGAGTGTTTGCAAGGCTGGAGGAAACCTTTAGGCATCCCTTCAAAAAAGTGTCAAAAAGGCAGTGCCTTCTCCCAGGCAGGGACATGAAGGGTCTCGGCTGTCCCAGGCCACCCGAGCACCCTCTGTGTGGGGCAGCATCCCCCGAGGCGCGCTGCGCTGGCTGCGGTCCGTCCTGGCACAGAGCAGCGGCAGCGCCGGTCTTTGGGCACATCCCCGCCCTGCCCCGGGCCAGGGGACTCGCCAGAGCGGCGATCTGCTCCCCGGCCCGCGGCCAGGCTGTGCCCGGCCCGGGGCAGGTCCTGCGGCCGCTCCCCAGCCCGGCCCCGGCAGCCACAGTCCCGGCCCCGCTCGCCAGGGTGCGTGTGGCCGTGCCCTGGCACCAGAGCTCCCGGGTGCCCCGGCACCGCAGGGACGGCACTGCCCCCGGCCCGGCACTGCCCCCAGCCCGGCACTGCCCCCGGCCCGGCACTGTCCCCGGCCCGGCACAGCTCGGCCCGGCACTGCCCCCGGCCCGGCACTGCCCCCGGGGAGGGCAGGAGCAGGGCCCCGGGGAGGGCAGGAGCAGGGCTCCGGGGAGGGCAGGAGCAGGGCCCCGGGGAGGGCAGGAACAGCGTTTCCCTCTTGGCACACGAGCCTGGCGTTCTGAGAGGGGAGCGGCAGGATTCGGCTTTGCCGGAGCTGGTGGAAGGGCTGTGACATTTACACCGGCGTGCAAGCATGCCCAGGGTGCTGTCATAGGGTGTCAGGCTGGAGCTGGGCACTGCTGGGGCCAGTGCTTGCTAAAACATGGAAAAACGTAGCATCCTTGTTATTTGGGTAAGAATATGGGGGTCACTAAGTCATGGCTGCCTCGCTCCTTATACCGTAATATTTCAGTGTATGCCTAGGCCAAGTAGCAACCATCCTCCATGGTCACGTAGAAATGAAACCAGACTTTGACGTGTGATTTTGATGTCCTTCCGTGGCAGGAGGGGACTGTTGCTCCTGTCACTGCCTGCTGGTCCGTGGCAGTGGTGGAGCATGGCTGGGTTATGCAGTGTGGGGCTGTGTCCCAGGCTGTGCATTATTGCTGTCCTTCAGAAACATCTCCATGTCTGGAACTGCTGTGTTCTGCGTGAAGGCAGACTCACCTTCTGCTTCCACTTGTGCCCCTTGGCAGTTTCACAGCAGAATACTTTTAAATGTGGCTGGTTTGGGTCACAGATGCACAAATCCTCTGGGAGCAAAAGGGATACTTTGGTAAAACTCCACAGCTTTCACCAGAGCAGCATTTCCTGCGCAGCAGCAGCCGTGCTTTGAGTTAAATATTGAGAGTAACTAGTAAGTAGTTAGCTGTGGTATTTCCCTGAAGAATTTATTTGTTTCTAAATGTGGCTGTGAACTATTGATGCCTCTGTCGTTTAGGGGGCAGGCAATGCTCCCCACAACCCCCACAGCAGGCAGCTCAGATTTGAAATGGTAGATTTGGAGATGGGATCCAAGTGCCTGAGGTCCTGGTTGTACAAGGCGTTTGGAGGTGATGTCTGTGTGCCGAGGGTGGCAGGAGGTGTGGGTCCAGACCCACCTGCACCCGCTCTGGATGGGAGCTCTCCTCTGGGTGAGCTGCTGGCTCACCTGGAAATGCCTCAGCATCACAGGCACTGCTCTACCTGGGAGCTCAGGGCCAGGGGAGCCTCACCCACATGGTATGGGAGAGAAATGAGGAGCATTTCCAGGAGTTCTATTTAATTTGGCTGCATTGGTGCGGGCAGGAATGTGCCATTGCTCTGGAAGCCCAGGGAGGCTGTGAAAGGCAGGGAAGGAGGGGAGCTCCACTGGCTCTTTGCCAGGCACTGGGATAATAACACGTAGGATTGAAAAAGAAAATTAAATAAAGTCCTAGGCCTGAAAATCTGCAAACTTCTTAAAATTATCTTTTATTTTATACCTGGATACATTTAGTACAAAAGAAAAAGAGGGAAAAAAGGTAAAGAATATAGCAGGAATGCCTTTAGTAGCATCAGTTGTTTGGGATCTACCTTTTGAAAGGGAAAAAATGCCAAACAAAGCAAATAAGTGTCTGTTGTTCTACCTGGTGCACTTTGCATTCATTGAATATGAATTTCACTTTTGGGACTTACATGTTTTATTTTTCAAGCCAACCTCCTTGTCCTTTATGGCTGGACTCAAACGACCCTGTATGGGATGGAGCCCAGGGATGCTGAGATGCTCCCACTCCTGCCCAGTGCCAGCCAGGCCAGTGTGCCCATGGCACAGGTCTGCCTTGGTTACACAGTTCCTCGTGGAAAATACAAAAGCTGCCTAAACAACACAAGAAGGTACAAAAGGGTCAGTTTATTATTATTTCACACTGGGGTTTAATATAAAAACATGAGGATCCTGCTCCTGGTTCCCATATCAGGGAAGAGACCTTTGTTTCCAATCTGGATCTGTTTGACACGATATCCAGCAGGAAGGCAAAGCTGTTATCTCCAACGCTGGGATGAAAATGAGGAGCAAGGACACTTTATCTCCTAATGAGGGAGAGATGAGATTGTCCATATGTTTCCCACACTTCCTCTGATACAGATAATCTTTTACAGATTTACCAGAGGCTTCTCATTCTTTGCAAACAAAACAAATGCTCCTGCCCCTGAAAACTTTTGCAGTCGTTATTTTTCAAAACAAAGATGTGACCAAAATTTGGAAAAATAATAAGAAGGATGGGGTTGGGTGATTGGTCAGACACTGTCAGCTTTAATGAGGAAAAATTAAAGCTACTGAAATGTTGGGAACAGAAACCCCTTCAGCAGCACCATGACATGGGCTGGCCTTGCTGTCTTTCTGAAGGAACTCCTTATTTCAATAATTGCAGCCTAAGAAAAAACTCAGGCTTTGGAATAATAACAAAACAAAAGGAAAAAAGCTGGGCAGTGCTGTCACCAGTCCCACAACCACTGCTCACCCTGCACGGTCTGGGGCTGACGACACATTTTAGCTCAATTCAGAGCCAAGGCCACAAAGCACACCATGGCCTGAGTAACAATGTGCCAACAAGTGCGTCTGTGATGAGTATCTGGTGAGCAGTTTTACTCATTCATCAGCGCATGAAGACTCCCCCTGCTGCATGTCTGACACCACAGGGAAGGTGGATGGGCCCTGCTCTGCTCATAGCCCGGGGAACCTTGTCAGATTAAACAGGGCTGTTTGCTGGCACACTGTGCCCTGCAGTGCCAGAGCTGTACCGAGACACAGGAGAAAATCTGTCATTTCAGCCATGGTTTTCAGACTAGACCAGGGCCCCTCTCCATGGGGGCCTCTTTTCTGAGGATGTAGGGTTTCTGCACAGATAGCTGACACCCATGGGACATTTTATCTGTTGCATCTCTCTGGGTGAAGTTTCTGGGTGACCTTTCACCCTCATCAGGGGTTTTGCTCTGACCAAGCTGTGGAACTTCTAGGAATCCCAGAGAAGGGACCAGGGTGCCTGTGCTCCGCTTGGAAAAAGGCTTCAGGATGGGAAGAGACCCCTAGTGCAGAGTATCCCAATCCCTGCCAAAACACAGGAAGTTCTGTAATAGGAATGGATATTTCTCAGGTGACTACTGTAATGGATTTTATTATTTATTGGTGACTGAAATCAGGATCTGTGTTTCTCAGCACGGGGCAGCTCTTGGGGCAGCCTCAGCGAGGAAGCCGTGCAGACACAGAGACGTGCTCCCCCCACTGCTGCCGGTGCTGCGGCCGAGCTGGGGCTGGGCCAGGCCGGGGCTAGCCAGGCTCAGGGACTCATGGAAAGCTGTTCCCTCAACGCCTGCAATCCCCGGTGGGGTGGGATGGTGAATCCAGCAGCGCTCTAATGCAGGGCAGGAGCAGAGGGGGACACCGGCGGAGGAGCGGAAAGAAATGACAGGAAATCCTGTGCACGGCCGTGCTGGCTGCAGCGTCCCTCGGCAGCGCTTCCAGGCTGCTGAACCGCGTGTTGCACCTCCGGCTGCACCTGCAGCACGCCCTGCAGAGCTCGGGCAGCGCAGGGCCCGGGGCCCGGAGCGGCGGCTCCGCTCCTGGCACGGGGGCTGCGGGTACGAGCCCTCCTGTGCGGGGCACAGCTGGCACAGCCCAGCGGAGCCGCACGGCCTTTCCCCTGCAGCGGTGCCCAGACTCCCCTTGCCCTGGGCCGTGCCCACACGGACGCTGCCGGGCAGGAGCCACTGCACGGCTTTACCAAAGCTGGCGTGGCCAGGGAAGATGGGGCACCGCGGCGTTTCCCCCTGGGCTGAGCGAGGGACGTTTCCAGCTGGCACTGAGTGCAGCAGAGCTTTGGCTGGAAGGGCTGCTGGCTGTGGAAGCCTGGAGTTGGTGGTAACCCCAGCAGAAATAGCAAAAATGGGCCTGAAAGTCGCAGGCTGGCGAGGCCAGCCGTGCTGCGGGTGCCGGCGGCGGTGGCTGGCCAGGCAGCCGTTATCTGCGGCTTGCAGCAGGAAGGAGTCCCGGGCCACCGCCCCAGCCATTGCCCCATTTCCAGGGACCGCGGGCGATGGCCCATGTCAGCGGCCCGGGCCCGTTTGCCCAGCAGCTGCCAGCGGGCAGATTAATGGGTCACAGGGAGGCGTCTGCAGCCGGCGGGCTCCGAGCCGCGTGTCCGTGCCCTGATGCGAGCGAGCTCCCCGCCAGCGAGCCGGCCTGCAGCCATGCCAACCACTTCCTCTGGCATGTCCTTTTCTACTAGCGCAAAGTAATTTTTGCTTCCTTAAGAAAACACATGTGCAGAGCCCAGCCCGTGGCCGTGGTTGCCGCAGGGCTCACTTCCATCCCCCGGCCCCATAGGTTTGCTAAGTGTCACTCTCCGGCCTGTCGCCGCTTCCCCTCGCCAGGCCGCCGTGCTGCGGTGGCAGCATGCTGTAATTGGCCCCGCGGCACCGGGGGGCGGTGGCTGTGCCAGCGGCGCTGCCGGCGCCCCGAGCACCGCGCAGGAGCCCAGGTGGGACGGAGCCGCTCGCCCCAGCGCGGGGCTCGCCAGCCCGCGGAGCGCAGCAGGACAGCGCGGCTGTCGGTGACGGACGGTGAGTTGTTCGCAAAGCTGGACGGTTTTGTTGTTGTCTCTCATTGCGCTGCTTTCCCATATGGGGCTCGCTATCTTGAGTTAGTGAAGACTTGAATAATTTATTAGAGAAATGAACACTAAATGCAAGATGTTTTTATGCGAGGCATGAGTAACAAAACTCCGTGGTTCTGGAGAGCATTAAAAGTCTCAGTCAGACCCGCCATAGACCTTCCGTGGCACATGCTGGGGGTCCACTGGGACCCCTGTGGTGTGGAGCTGCACCCTGAGTGACACCAGCCCGCTCCCAGGGACACGCGGGACAAACACAGCGCGGGAGCCACTGCCATGGCGCCGGCGTGTGCATCTTCTCCTTTCTTCTGCTTTTACTACAGTTTTATCACCATGGTGCTTACCATGGTGGAAAAGTTGAGAGAGAGGTTTTCACGTGCTTACCAGAGCCCTGTGAGCCGGTTTAACAGCCGGTGTTCTGGCGGTAGAGCAGAGACAGGGCTGGTGAGGCCCCCCCGCCGTGGCTGTGCTCCACTTCGGGGGCATTTCCCAATGGGGCCGAGCGCTGCTCCAACGCAGGGTCCCGCCAGCCCTGGGCGAGGCAGCGGCTGTCCACCCCTGGCGCATCGCTGCTCAGCCCCGCTCTGGCGCTCTGGGCGCTGCTGGTTAAGCACATGGGAGATTAAAATGACATTAATCCTGTGAGAGCGACCCTCGGCTTCCTACCGTGAAATGCGCTGCTGCTGGCGCACGTCCCGCCGGTTTTCCGTGACTGAACACCACGCTGGGTCTCCCGCAGCAGTTCCCGGGCTGGGCACCCACACTGCTCCCATGGGGCTGGGGCAGCCACCAGGCGCTGCCGGAGGGGCTCCAGCATGAGCCGCACAGAAGGAAAGAAATCGCCTTTGCACAAAGTGCGAAAGCTAATGTGTATCGCAGTTATTTGCTGGGAATCACACTGGGGATTTTGCTCATTTGTGTGCTTGTAGACTAGGAGATATTTTAAGTATTTTATTGCTTTCAGCAAAAATACCATCACATAGTAGTTGCAGGAGGCTTTGAAATAAAAGGACAAAACGGTGTAAGGGCCGAGTCATAAATTTGTGTGTTATATTTACAGAAATACAGACGCAGATGAGATCATTAAAACAGAAACGAATGTGCTCTGGCCTGGCGGGAAGCAATGGCTGCGTGTGCCGTGCAGCAGCCGAGCGGGCTCCGGAAGAGCAGGGAGGCAGCACTGGAGCTTGTGTCAGACCTTTTTGGGGAACTGGAGCTTCACCAGCGTTGCACAAATAAGGGCATCAGGAAGCAAACGGCTTCTTCAGGGTTGAAGTCGTGTTCAGTCAGGGTTTGAAGCAACTCGTGTGTCTGCCTTTAATAAAGGCTCAAGGAGGGAAGGAAAATCAGAGTATAGGTTGATTTAGTGACTGCTGTATTGCAGCTATTTGGTGAGATAAAAAGAAGACACAGGACACACGTGGAGCTCGGGTGGATTTGCACTGTGGTTTCTGTGTGTGAGGCCAGGTACGGAGCCCCCCGTGCTCCTAACGGGTGGGAGCCCTGCAGTGAGGAAGTGTTTTTGTTCTGCTCGAGGTGCAGCTGTGAGAGGATGCCCACAGCCACCCTTGTGTCACGCTCTGGGACACACTGGTCCCAGTGCCATGCTCCGGGTCCCTGCCGGGCTCAGAGGGAAGGGCAGGCACCTTGGCACCATTTTCACAGGTCAGCCTCTCACCTCAGCAGCACCAGGGCTGCACCGACTCAGCCAGGAGAGCCCCTCTTTGTTGCTCCACTTGCAATAGCGCATAGGGACTCTAAAACACAAAAACCTTTCTCAGCACACCTTCATCCTCGAGTGCTGATTTATGTCTTCTGGGCTGAGCAGCACACTATGTTGAGTGTGCAATGGCATATTTCTTTATCTTTGCTGTGAGACAATTGGTCTGTTGGAATCCCAGGTGGTGATTGTTGTTGGTATTTGACGATGGCCTGGGAGACCCCTGGATCTGAGATTTCCTTACCATTTCCTCTTTACCCTGTGCTGCCTGGACATTTTGTTATGACAGAGCTTGTGCCTGACATCCATGCCCTGGGGTTTGCTCCCCTGTAACCTGCATAAACCAACGTGAATGGGACGCATTCACTTTATGGGATACAGTGAGAAATGCCATAATTGTGCCCAGGACACAGCTCCAGTCTCCCAGTGCCAAGACACTGTCCTACGCCATTATTTAAGAAGAATTTGGGCAGGGAGGAGTTTGTACAGAAACTTTGTGACCAGAACAAGTGCTCTGAAAACGCCCAGAGCGGCGGTGTCGGCTCTCAGGGAGGAAATGGCCCAGGGAGCTCTTTGTGCTTGAACGGGAACAGGAAGAGCACAAATGGCTCGGTGCAATGTTCACTGCCAGGGCCCACCCGGCCGTGCAGCCAGGGCTGCGTGCTCTGAGGGGACATCTGCGCTGCACCACAGCGAGACAGGGAAATGTAAAGTACAAAGGGATACCAGTTGTCACGGATTTCTTCTGATCCGGATTAAACTTCATTGAAACACAAGTGTAAGAACGGAGGATTTTTCTGAAAGGAAATGGAATGCTTCTTTGTCCTTTCAGTCCCAGTTTCTAGGAAAAAGCCATCAGAGCTAAGCAGCAGGTATCAGACAGCTCTCCCAGCCAGTGGGGTACCTGCACTCCCTCGGGCGTGCAGCACACCTGGATGCTCCCGAGGCTGGGCAGCTCTGAGGAGGGATGCTCACTAAACCCATTCTGTTTCCAAAGTGCTGCCTGCTCCTTGCAGGGGTGATTAGAGCACAAGAAAAGCAAAGTTAATTATATCCCCTCCAGGCTGTGTAATACAGGAAGGCAGCAGCTGGAGTTAGATCTTGAAACCAGGTAACAAAATCTGTCTCCCAAAGTCAGGTGAGGAATTATTCGTCGTTACTTCATCTTGCAAAACATAACCCTCTGCTTAGGTGTCTGTGTTAAAAGACGTTTAACACTACCTGACACTGGAGATAAATTCTTTGTCTCTTTCCTTGTCTCTTTTCAGTTTGTTTATCTTTCCTAAACTGTGGTTAGCACCACAGTGGTTTGATGAGCCCTCTGCACATGGCCCTGGGCGCGTGTCCTGGCAGGGGACACACTGATGCACCTCTGGCTAACCTAGACTATTGTGTCTCCTTCTCTGCGCTCTGCTGTCGGTGTCACGCACACGGCAGGACCGCCACCTGCCCTGTGACAGGGGCACAGCCGGGCTGTTGCCTCGGCGGTGGGCCTGCAGCTCCGGAGGGCCGGGAGCGGAGCAGCCGCCGATGGTGGGTGCCGGGGAGCCCTGCCAGGGGCTGGCAGAACCCACCGCTCTGCCACGGCTGCTCTCGCTCACAGGAAGGAAGGGCGGGAACCGGGAGGAAAGCAGGGTCCTTCTACCTGCTTTGGGAAGCAAACCTTTAGAGGATCGCGTCCTCAGGAGCGGCGTTAGGGGGGTCTGGAGCAACCGCGCTGGGTGCTGTGCGGCCACGGCCGGGCCGCGGGCAGCGCTGCCGCCCCCAGGCCG
>VXAX01002159.1:48345-61649 GCA_013399835.1 Leptocoma aspasia | reverse complement strand
GGCTCCGCCTCGCTCGGGAGCGCCGGGCCGGGCTCGGCCGGGACCGGGGCTGCCCCGGGCGGGCGGTGGTGCCCGGGGGGCCGGTGGTGCCCGGGGGGCCGGTGGTGCCCGGGGGGCCGGTGCCGCGGTGCGGTGTGTGCGGCGGTGCGGGTGCAGCGGGCGGCAGCGCCCTGCGCGCACTCACCGCACGGCCTGGCCCCCGCAGCTGCCGCGGTGCCGTGACCGAAAGAGCTTTTTGTTTTCTTTTTAGAGAAAGTTCTTGAATTCAGAACTTTGGTTTGCAGGTGCAAACAAGTCAGTTTGTTAAGGCGTTGGTATAGTGGAAGTGAAGAATGCAGGGATGTTTGTGTAAAATGGTTGTCTTGGAAAAATATGTGATTATTTCTCTTAGAAAGAAACCGTTTATTTTGGTATTTTTATTGAGGTGGGGAATATATGCCCCAGAGCACGGGAGAAGCAGGACACGGGTGACAGAGATAATGAAGTGCAGGAGAGCAGGTTCAGGGAAGGGATGTAACGGGAAAAAGGGATGGGAGTCATGAGTAGTAATGGTGAATAACTTAACTGGGTTTTATCTTTTTTTGGCACTATGGAGAAAGGGTTCTAATGAAACGACAACACATTCCAAAGTGACAAGGAAATGATTTGCATAATGAATAATTAACCGATGGCACTTGTTGCTGCAGGGGAAGTTTGGGGTGAGAGCTGAGAAGAGGTTGCAGGCTCCCCTTGGGCTGGCTGCATGTGACACTGACCCTGGGCAGGCCCACTGGCATAGAACAGTATTATGATAATTTAAAGTAGATAAAAGAGGAAGAACTGAAAGGCTTGGCAGCCCCGTGCTCACTGCGATGGTGACAGGACTGCTGCATGTGGAAGGCTGGGATGTGCCTCTGCAGGAGCCAGAGATGCCGGGAGTCTCTGCTCTGAGCTGAAAGCAGGCATGTGTAATGCCCAGTTCGGGTGTATCCCACAGCCGCTCCAGCCTGCTTCCCCCTGGGTAGGAGAATCTGCAATACGCTCTTGCAGTCTGCCCTCCCTCCCAGGGGTCTCTGGAGGCAGGTGAATGCCCCATTGCGTGGCCTTGGTGCGATGTGCCAGCCGTGTCCTGCTGCATCCCTGCACCAGGTGCTGCTCTGACGTCCCTGTCCTTGCAGCCACCTGTGTTGGAAACCTGGCGTGTATGGGTGAAGTCCCGGAGATGGGGATGGGTGCCAGCAAACAGCTGGAGCACGCACTGGCCATTGGAAGGGTGCTGCCCCACGGGGCCAGGGTTTGGCTGCCCAGAGCAGACAGGCTGTAAAAGCCACGTGGTTTCAGCCTACCTGTCCAGGAGGGTTTCGGTGGCCACAGGAAGGTTCTTACACGTGTGGTGTAGATGAAGAGCTGATGGCCAGCTCAGATTAAATCACAGGCTTCCCTCTTTGTTTTCATTTCCTTTGAGTACTTGTTTTATTCTGCTGCTTCAGTGTCAGTGGGGAGGTGGTAGTGACACAGGGATGCCTGTAATTAGGAGGATGAGCCTCAGCACCTCTTGATTCCTAAATAGTGGGTGATTTCTGCTCAGGATGATTCCTGCTCAGGAGCTGGTGGATGATCTGCAGTAATAATTTTCTGACCCTGAGGAAGTCATGCGTGTTGGGCTGTAAAAGGCCTTGTGGTAACTCTGTTACTTTCAAAGGCTTAACGGGTGTTTTCCTTAGGCATATTTTCAATGGGAATGCTGTAAACAGCACATTTGCTAAGGCCAGCTCCTTAAGGTAAAACTGCAGGAGAAGTTCTATTCCCATTCGTAGTGATTTATGTTCATGCCAAGGAGGATTTTTGCAACTCTGAGTTTATCAGCAAATTCCTGCTACTACTCCTGTCTGGAGGGAAGGGAGAGGGAGGATCTGGCAGAGTTCAGTGGCTTCCCTGGGAATTCCTGCACTGGAGTCTGTCCTGCTGTGCCCAGCCCTACACAGGGGGCTCTCCTTTCCCTTGCATGACTGGTGGTCTCCACTGTTTGTGTGCCTTAAGGATTAGAGCAGTTGCCTATGATTATTATTTTTTAATTTAATTTTATTAACAGTTATATACTGTAAACTTACTTTCCCAAGTTATGCAGCAAAGTAAACAACGTTTCTTTCGTGCTACCCCATAGTTATTTACCAAAAGGATAAACATGTAAGTATGTTTGAGTGCTGTCCTCGGTGACATTTGGAGCCTGCTCTGCTGTGAATATGTGCAATTGCAATTCCATTAGTGTCAAAGAGAGTCCCCAGCAATTAACAAGGAAAGAGGAGGGGCTATTAAAACCATGTTGTAGTTGTGATGAAACTTCCATAGATCCTCAGATGAGAAAATACAGTTAATGTACCGAGTTGTGAGGTGAAGGCTTTGTGTGGTTCCTGTGGGGATGCTGCAGCCCGCTCTCCCTTCAGCATTCTGTGCAGAGGGAATGTCCTAGTCAGTGCTTTGCTCAGAGAAAAAAGCCAGTGACAAATGCTGGTTTACCCTGATCTTTGCAGTCAAAACCAGCAGTAAGTCCTGCTGTTCTGGAGGTGCTCTGAAGTCTCTTCAACAGCTTCAGAGGCAGCAACAGGAGAGCAGCACCCTGAGCTGGGGCAGGCTGACAGATGTGAGGTTTCCTGTGCCCATTGGGCACTTTGGGGGCTGGGCTGGGTTTCATGTGTGCTGACCTCAGGGTGAAATCCCACTATCTAGCAGAAGAATTGCTTTTTCTAAGGAGTCAATTAATTTTTTAAAATGTCCACTTTCTGACAACTCCTACCCCATGAAGTAGTCCATGTTTCAGATTATGCGTGTAATTGTTACAGAAGAATATTTTTATCCAAAATATCTTTATTTCTAGTAGCTGGGAAGAAAAAACACTTTGCAATAGGTATAATCTATCCTCAGTAAAATCTAACTCGAGTTCTCACAATTTGGCTTGAATAATTTTGATTTTTGGAGGTAAAATTGCTGTTGGTACAAGTTAGTAAGAGCAGCAGCAGTGTGTAAGGTGACAGCACTTCTGTCATGGGGGTGCAAAATCCTGTAGTTTGAGTTCATTTTGGTTTGAATGTACAGGAAAATTGAGGCAGCCAGGCCTAAGGAAAATGCAGCAGGGCCTGGGTTTTGTGTAGCCAGAGTATAATTCCCATAAGGCAAGTGCATGATGACCAGCACTAGCCCAGCCAGGGGCATTGGCCAGCTCGGCTTGGGTCTGTCTGTCCTTCCAGAGCCCCACTACCTCCTAGAGCTGCCCTGATCTGAGCACTGAGATAAAATGTTTGACTTCTGTGTGCTCCTGGGACCTTTGCTTTGGGCAAATAGGCCAAATACTTGTTTTCTCAGAAAAATACTTTGGTACATAAATATGCCAGGTGTATATGAGTAGCTGAATGGAGTGAATTTCCGCAGAATAAAAAGCAGTAAGTATTAGATAGGTTGAAATACGTCCAGTCCTTTGTTGTTTTGAGCAGAGCTCCTGCACAGCCTGCCGTGGTTAGCCTGGCTGGGCTGGGCTGGGCTCCTTTTGTCACTCCTTGTGGATGGACAGGAGGCAGTCCCAGCGCCTGCAGTGTCCAGGTTTTCCTCTGGGAAGTGTACCTCGCTGTCTGCCCTGGGGCAGGCTGCTCTTGTAAAAGGAATTTCTTTTCCCTTATGTAACTTGTTGGTGTTACATCCAGAGTCGGCTTTTTTTGCACTTGCAAAAGTGCGTCAGTCTTGCTCGCAGTGGCACTGAAAAAACTTAACAGAGCACGCACTGAATTCCCCCCTTATCTCTCTATAGCACATTTTATGTATCTTGTAGTGAGATGTTTTGTTTCTACAGTTTCAGACTTCGTGTTTCAGAAGATTAATAGACTTAGCAGCCCTGTTTGCTCAGCTTAGCAGCGATAACAATGTAATAAGTCATGAGACGGTCGCAGATCATCTGGCAAGGCAAAATGTGCCTTGGACTTGAACTCGGAGCAGGTATTATTTGCAGAGAAAAGTGAAATGTCGAAAGCATTATAAATAGCGTGTCCTGGCTTGGGTGGCTGTGGGTTCAGGTCTGCCTGCACAGGAGGCAGCTGGTGGATCTGTGCTCCCGTTCGAGATGGCCGGGAGGGCGAGGGCAGCGTCTGTACCGTACATGGCTGGCATTTACTGCAGCACGTACCGAGCCCTGGCGGGGCTCGGGCCGGGCTGGAGCAGCAGGGCTGGGCCCGGGCTCCCGGATCCTCCCGCAGCAGCTCTGTGCATTCCTGCTGCGTTGCCGTCTCCCGCGCCAGCGAGTCCAACTGCGAGCCGTGAGTAAGGACTCGGGAACCCAGAACATTTTTGGGCTCTGGGCCCAATCCTGCTTCCAGAGAAGTTAATTGGAATTTTTTCCTTCTAAAAAAGGGAGAGCAGTGAGGGCTGCCCAGCTCAGTGCTGCGGGGCCCTGGGCGCTGCCGTGTGCGTGTGTGTGAGCCCAGGCTGCCCTGGGCAGGGATGTGCTCCCGGGGCTGCTGGAGCTGCGGCGCTGCAGCGGCGTTATCTGCACTGCAGTGACAGTGCCCAGAGCTCCGGGGATCAGCTTTGCCTTTACACGTGAGTACACTGCTGTGGGAGCGCAGGGAGCCTGCTGTGTCACTCGGGCCTGGATGTACCCGAGGTGTGGAGCCTTTGCAGCCCGCGCTCCCCGGGCACCAGGCACGTGTGTCAGCTTTTCCGAGCAGGTTGCCGAGCTGGAGGCACAGCAGCAGGCCTGGCTTGGCCATATAAAGGAGGTGTCGGGTGCCGCGCAGGGCCACCCGCCCTTCCTCTTCCTCGCCGCTCCCCAGGCCGCGCTGGCCGGTGTTCTGCTGCTGCCCGTGCCTCTGGCTGCCGTGGGAGGAAGGTCCCGTCAGCTGCACACTCGATAAACGCGGCAGGCCTTTCTGGGGAGAAGTAAACTCTCCGTTTTGTCTTCTGTGACTCTCCGAAGCTTGGAATAAAATCCAAACAAAAGTGTTGATTCCAGCGTGTGGAAGGGTTTATTAGTGCCTGGGCAGCAGCATTCTGGACTTTGTGTGGCCACCGCTGGTTTCCACTGGAGTCTGGTACTCTTTGTCTGTAATTTTATATGGGAATCCTTCCATGCTCCAAACGTAGGCACAACTTCAGTGGACTTTGAGCCTTCTTTCAAGCAGTGAAAAATCAAAGGTAGCTAGCCCGTGATCCTGGTAATGTAATTATGTATTTTTCAGCTTTTTGATGTGTAGCAGTTAAAAATGTTGTTTTGGGAGTGCAGGCGCTTGCTGTGGTGCTGGAGCTTTGCAGGCTGCTGTGAAGGAAGTCCCTGAGCAGATATCTTATTTGCTGCTTATCAACCTTTTATTGCGCTCCTGTATTTGTGTGCAAATATATTCAATAAATAAATCTTTAATGATGTGATTTTTGTTGTGAAAAGTAGACACAGCTCTGTTCAATTCTTCTAATTAAATGCAGCTAATGGTGGAACAGAAATACAAGCATTTGAACTTCTTTCACTCATTTTTCTGCATGACTGATAAAATTATTGCTTTGGATTTAGTTTGTGTTCTACAACTTCTCAGGATTCTGTTTTTAGTCACCATTTTTATAAAAGCTAGGTTTTCTTAAGTCATTTCAGAAGCTGTTTTCCAAATATCCCATGCTTTTTGTGTAAGAGTAGAAATTTAAACTTTCATTTATTGGTATTTTAAAATGGTTTTTAGAGGTATTGGTATTTTTAAATGGTTTTTAGAGGTAGGAGGGAAAATACAAGGAAAACAGTGATCTTTTGAGGTGTTTCCAAAATTCTTTCATTGCATTTAATTTGGGTAGCTTGCTATGTTAATGGAAAAGGGGACACATTGAGGAGAACCCAAGCAGAGGATAGAGTATTCCCTGTGAGAAGCACTATGGGGCAGTGTCAATGGCACCACTGCTGTCACACACAGGGAGCAGCCCAGCTCAGGAGCCCCTTTGTCACTTGTCTCTTGTGTGGTGGAAGCTCTGCTGGCTGAGGTTGTGTGCAGAGAGGCTGTTCTGGACAGGGGCTGTTAGAGGCTTCTTTCTCATGGTTATTGTTATACCAGGATTCAAAATGAACAATGTACTAAAGCAAATACGGATTAAAAACTTGTCTCAAAGGTATTTTTGCACTTCTTTCCTAAAATAAAAGTCATGCAGTTTTTATGACTTCTTTTTAATACCAGTGACTAATTTGGAGCTTGGTGTCTGAAGACGTGTGTATTTGTTTAGTTTGTGTGAGATTGGTCACGATCCAAAACTGATCACATCAGTGTTTCTGTGCTGCTGAGCACTGTATGTGTAGGGATCTCTGTTAAGTCAAGGAAGGCGTGTCCTAAACTGGTTTAGTTTTGTTGTGTACGGGAAAATAATTTTGTATTTAGTGTATAACAGTCATCTCTGATACCTCAGATGGTGACAGAGCAGAGAGAATTAAAATTCCCATTCTCTGTGATTTAGATTCTTGCGTAACTAATGAAATAGATTATGTAGATTTGTTGTCTTTTCTGAGAAGTTGTACAAGCTTCTATTATCCTGGAAGGATGTGATTATAAACATAAACTAAATGTAAGGCCAGAATGAATCAAAGCACTGAAAGTGCTCTGTTTTGGATTTGAGATTCCCTGGGAAACAGACAGCTGTGAATGCAAATGCAGAGGGCCGTGTCTCCTGTCTCACAGCAGATGCTGGAGTGTTTTCCAGGGCTGTCCTTGCCCTGGCTCCTGTTGGTGACTGAGTCGGGCAGCGTCGTCATCGCACTGAGCTGGCAGTGCCTCCTGCTCCAGGTGTCCCCAGCATGGCAGTGCTGCCACTCTGTGATGCTGCCGTGGTTTCAGAGGTGTGGGGCTCCCTCTCCTTCCTCGGGGGTGCTGTGCCTGGCACTGCTTGGCCATGCTGCAGAGCCAGGGCGCTGGTTTGCCACTTCAGCAGCAGTCCTTCAGTCCAAACCCAACTGCACTGATGACTCTGCTGTCCCTCTTTCCCCTGTAATTTTCTGGTCCCTGGGGAGAAGCTTGTGATTGTCCCTGCATTGGCATAGCTCAGCCATGGCTGAGCTGAAGTGGCCAGGTCTAAGAGCTGCTGCAAGCAGAACTCGGTGTGACGAGTTCCTCATGAGCTGGACTCGGGTCGCTTTTGGGTTGCCCTGGAGTCAGGTGCAGGATGAAGCAATCCACAGTTGCCATAGCTCCGATGGGCCTGGCTGGGACTGTTCCTGTTATGCAGCAGGCAGAGAGCAGCAAGGTGTCCCCCCTGGAATTGTGCCCCACTGTGGTCCATGTGTCCTCAGGGCCAGAAGAGCTGCTGGCATTGTCACCGGGAGCGGGACGACACACCAGCGTGTAGCAGGTGACATGAATGGCCTGTTCTATTCCTGGTAATTAGGTTCAGATTTAATCTTGCTATTTAATTTGATATGTGCAGGGATGTGGTGGCTGCATCCAGACTCCTGACTCAAAATTATTGTCCTGGCAAAGTGGTTGTCATGTGAACGGGTGAGAACTTTGAAATCTGGAGTTTTTGCTGTGGGTGAACGTGGGAGGGGTGGCCCAGCCAGGGGTGAGTTAGTGAGGCCAAGGAGAGGAGCTTATTGTCTGGAGGAAGTGGTAGTGTTAATGATATTAGTAGTGACCGTGTGCATGTCCTGGTCCATCAGGTGCTGACTGCAGGGGTCTCTCGGGACTGCTTTTCCCCACTGCTTTATCCAGCTGTCTCTGGGGAAGGAAAAGCCACCCTTTGCACCAGGGCCACATGGCAGCTGCATTAGGAAGGGGAGACCAGTCTGTGAGTGGAAACCTGAGCAGTACTCAGGTGCTGGTCTGTTTTCCCTTGCAGGATGGGAGATGTTCAGGCAGCAGACCTGTGGGAAGCTGGGGTTGGTGTCTGCTGCACCTCTCACCTCTCAGAGCTCCTCCAGGTCACTTCTCCCTGAAACCATCAGCATCAGCTGCATTTGCTGTCAGAGGGAAGCAGTTCCTTCCCTTGCTGAGTCATGGACATAGCTTTTTTTCTGTAGGGATTCTTATTATGGATGATGCTAATGATTGTGTTTTATATAAATTCACACACACGTGTGCAGCTAGAAATCACCTGTCACTATGGGGCAGTTTCTGCCTCTTTGCTGCTGCTGCAGGTGCCTCCCAGCTCCAAGTCTCAGCTGTGGGACTCATCCTGGGGTTTGCCACACGGCTGTTCTTGAGGACAACAGCCAGCATTGAGCAGGAGTCACACCTGCATGGTGCAGAGTGGGGAGGGTTTTACGGGTGCAGTGGTCTGTTCATGCACCCTGTGCTGCCCCGGGGAGACCCCGGGGTTGGGGGGCTGCTCCTGGGCTGACCCTGCTGCCGTGGTCATCTTGCTGCTCTCCTGCCTTGCTTGGCTTGTGTACATTTGCAGTTAATCAAACAAAATGTGCAAGGGTCGGATTAATAAATAGCTTGGAGTTTTTGGAAGGGTGCATAGTTGATTTATTATGGCCTCTCAAATGCCTTTGTAGAGAAACAACATGTTTAAAATTACTATTAGACCAGAAAATAAAACTGATTTTAATGAAGCAGGTTTTGTTTTTTTCAATTCAGTTTGTTACTTCTTGGAATTTTAACTTAAATCACTAGATTACTGTTATTTTTAAAGATAAACAACTTTTTAGGCTTGCTTGGGCAATGTTACTTCTTTTATGCTTGGAATTCCCCTATGCCAGGATAATACAGAACTTCCTATTTCTAAAATACATTACGTGAATGTTATGGCAAAGGAATTACAGTGTGAATATGTTTTTATTACCAGAAACAGTATTTGCGACTTCAGTGGTGGGTGGGGATGGATATGTAAATGCTTTGTAATACATAAATTGATGAAAAGTGGATTAAAGGCAGAGTAGTCCTTGCCCATTTTGTGTCCCTGACTTAAAGTTGCAAGAACAGAACAACAGTTTGTGTGCCACGTCCTCGTCCAGAGACAGGGACTGGCCTGTGCCTGTTCTTGCTCATAAATACACATCCAGCTAATGCTGTCAAACTGTGAATCCTGTGTGTCCCTGAAGTCTCAAATTTTGTAACAGAGATTGATATATACCCCAGGTTATTAAAAAAAAATCAACAGGCATGTTTCTTGACTTTAATATTTTTAAAATTACAGCAAGAGCAGTTAATCCGTAACCGTCTGCTCCTTAAAGGAAAGAGGGTTTATGGAATTTGCCATGTAGCTTTCTGACTTGAAAATAGCATTACTGTAATCTAAAGTAAGAGAGAATTGGGCTGTGGGATTTGTACCATGTGCTGCTGGTGGGAATTGGTTTGCAGTTTGATTAGGGACAGAAATCTTGGAGCAGTACCTGATTTCTGCACGTGGTTGGGGCACGTAGTGTACAATGTGTTGCCTTTTTTTTCATTATTTATCAGGTTTTCATGAACCGAGTACACTTGGGTGTGTTAAATTCAGATGGAATGTCACAGTTAGGTGGTTCTGCTAAAACAGTTTCAGAAACTGTGAAATAGACTCAAGATAAAACCACGTCTGATGGGGATGTGCCAGAGGAGCCACTGAAGTCAGTGGGAGGTTGCACCAGGAAAGTCTGTCAGAGCTAAAACAGTACAGAAAAAACCTCTAAAACACTAGTAGTAGTAGTGGTACTAAAACTATGTATATCACGCAAAATATCTGGGTCATAGAAGCAGGGTTGGCAGTTTTTTTACGCATCTGGTGTGGCACTTAGTAGTTGAAAGCTAGCATGTGCTTGCAGTTTGAGCAGGCTCCAAGTCCCAGGTGGCTGGGCTGGGGAGCTGTGAAATCCAGCCCAGGGTACAGTACCCTGGCAGCCCTGCCCTAGAGCTGGCTGCTCTCTGCTCCTGCCTTTCCACTCCCATTTTTTCCTGAAATGTCCAAAAGTACAAAATTGAAAGAGGAGTCATCTTGCTTTTCTGTGCTGTCCTATGGGAGCAGTGGGCACAGCCCAGAGTGTGAGACAGTTGGGTTCTTCAGCTCTAGTTTACTAAAGAATGTTTTCCTTTATCCAGTCCTATACTGTTATGTGACAAGATGTTAATTAGCTCATTGTTTCAGCTTAATTTTGTGACAGTGCTATAATTATATCCCTCAGCTGTGCCATGGAGTAATTGCTGTATCTCTTCCAAATTTTACATTGAGATATGTTATTGGTAAACTTTGAGTTTGGCAGAGGTGTTTTGAAAATACTGTAAGGAGTCAGTAATTTTGTGTTCCTTGATTTAAAAGACAGCCATTTGGCAATTTCAAGCTTTGAGACTGCCCTGTCAGTGTAAATAGAATATTGATTTTATTCCATTTCCTATCTCATTAGAGTCATTGTCATGAGGATGAATTCACGTTGTGTAATTATCTGTTCTTGCTGACAGTTCTCATGTCATTGAGACTGGTGTTTTCAGCTTCCACTTTCTCTAAGCATAAAAATAGCATTCTTCCCTGCCATCTTTTCCTTCAGTGTTGGGCTTTTTGCCTGCCCAGCTTTCTACGTCTTTCTTCGAGAGATGTGTGAGAATTGAGATAGAGAAAACAGGGATGTCCAGAAAACCCAGTTACAGGAACAGTGAGAACAATGCCTCTTTGGGAGCTATTCTCAGTGCAGGGAAT
Source organism: Leptocoma aspasia (assembly GCA_013399835.1). Taxonomy (NCBI): domain Eukaryota; kingdom Metazoa; phylum Chordata; class Aves; order Passeriformes; family Nectariniidae; genus Leptocoma; species Leptocoma aspasia. The sequence goes on along the minus strand of VXAX01002159.1, from coordinate 51,056 downwards.
TATCTTATTTTTGTGTCAAAGACTGTAATGAGGAGGAAAAATGCATCGTTAATCTGTCTGCACATTTCTTTATAGCAATAAGGGGAATTAACAGGAATCTCTTCTGTGTCAGATTCACTTTCTTGGACATTTCCAGATAACCTCTCCATTGATTTGTGAGGCTGTTTCTTAATCATTTTCATTGACCCAGCTCAGGAGAGAGCTAAGTCATCTCTGTTACCCTCCTAAGGAATGACTTCTCAGTGTTATTTCTCTCTTCTGTCTCTTCTGAGAATCACTTTTTAATTTGCTTTCAATCCTTGTATCCTGATATTCAGTGAAGGCAGGGTTCTGCCTTGGCCAAACCAATGTTGCAATATTCCCAAGACAAGTTGCAAATGCTTCCAAAAGGTGAACTTTAAAACCCACCTGTGGATCACAAGAGTCTTTAGTACTGACTGCTCTGCTAGGTGGGGTCTAGGAACCGTCAACCCCTAAATCAGTTTTGATTAAATGAGAAATAAAAGTTCAATCCTTTTCCTGTCCCGTCCCTACGGTTCTCCCTCTGGATTTGTTGCAGTCATTCTCTTACCAGCCCAAAGGAGAGGTCACATGTATCAGCTGGGTTTTGCAGACAGTGTATCTTCTAGCATGTGCGGCTTACTGGGGACTCCTTAGTGACTGAGTGAGTATCACAAGAGAATTTCAAAGTGACAGGAAAATAGTTTATGCAGACAAAAAAAGATAATTCTATGCTAACATCTTCCTTTATTTAGTGGAGATATTGAAGATAAACCTCGGTCTGACGTCAGGCTTTATTTCTGCTCAAAGGCTATCTTTAAAGCTGACATTTCTGGCTGTTTTCAGGTAGACAACAAACTGTGACAAAATACTTTTTCTTCAAGTAACTGATCATACAAAATATACATCTAGTATGTCTTTGTGTTCTAAAGATTTACCTTCAAGTCATCAGCTCCTTGGAATAATACTTTTCTTTTCGTGGCTGGCAGCCTGAAGAAGGAAGGGTGGAATTCAGGGTCAGTTAGTGCAGTCACAAGTGTGTCACTGACCCCAGCAGGAGCAGGATTTCTGTCCAAGTGGGTGATTGTCCAAATCCTAACAGAAAGCTTATTACAAACCTGTGAGTAAAACATACTTCAGGGAGTCTTACCAGGAATATTTCTCCTGTCAGTACATGTGAGCACAGAAGCTAGTTTTCATCTGTTTTCATTTTGGGTCCTGCCTTCATGCTCTCTTTCATTTCTTGTTAGGGGTGACTACTTGTGAAATGAGAAATATCTTGTTTGGAAATGGTGGCCTTTCACTTGCATTGGCTTTAGTGTATAAAATGCATCAATTTGCTGCTCTAACTCTTCTTGGTGTTTGGAAAAATCAATGCTTGGTATGGATTGGTTACCAAGCTGATGAACAGGAGAAAAACCTACTTAGAGCTGTTCCACAGCTTTGTGGTAGAGCTCTTCCTGCTGGCATTGGCAGCACCCTGTCCTGAGGGTCTCACAGGGAACAAATATTCCTAACAAAATAACACAAATGATTTTGTGCAGTGCAGGAGTGATGGTGGGAGGATGCAGATGCAGCTCTTGTCTGTGGAGGACAAGCTGCAGTGCACCTTGACTGAAGGCTGGGTGGTGTGTTCAGGCCTGCAAAAGCTCTCTGATGTGCTGGTGTTCCTGCAGGAGGCTGCAGGGATGCCTGGTGGAGCTGGTGGGCTTGCAAGCAGCACCTTCTCTGCTTTCAGATCTCCTGGTGCTCATCTGTCATGGCTGGGAAGCGTGGCACAAGTGCAAGAACCAAACTGGTTTGCCTGGACATTTGTTACAGAACAAGTTTTCAAGACCTAAGAATTCAATGTCCCAAGCACTGAGGAGTAGTGACTGCTGGTGCAGGATTGCCGCGAACTTTAGAGTTTTAGGCAGTTGAAGCAAATGAGTATCTGTGTTTACCACAAAGACACTTAGTTGTTAACCAGTGCTTGCAAGTAATTATGTAGTTGTTTGTCTCTTGCTAGGAGGGATTAAAAATGTGGCGTGATTTCAAGTGTCCTGGCAAAGAACCCGCGGTGCCTGTTGTAATCTCATTAGCTCTGTTAGGTGTGTTTTCCTTCCCCTGGAGTTGGTTGTTCCGATCACTGTGTCCCTAGAAAAAGACTGTAGCTTTTTCTCATCTGTTGGTTTGCATCCACGCTGACAGCATCGCTTCCCGGGGTGTGATTCTGGAGGCTGTGTCGGTGCCCCGCTTTGGAGGGCGGTGGGAAATGGGAAGGTGGTGAAGCAGCATCTTTAGAGGGATGGGGATGGGAACAGTCTTCCCCTTAGCGGAGGGTGCTGCTGGGGTTGCAGTGCTGGCAGGATCCCCGTCGCTGGTGGTGTCACTGTCCCAGGCAGTGCCGCGGGGCTCCCTCGGCTCCGTCCTCTGGGCTGAGATCCTCAGGTGGGGACAGGAGCTGGAGTTCGCTGTACCGGACTGGTACTTGCAGGTAGCACCAGGCTCCAGGGGCAGAGCTGGGCACCTGAGTCGCGGCGTGAAGGGAACCGCATCCCCGCCACCTCGGCATCCGCGGGCGGGCTTTGCCCCGGTGCCCGGGCGGGTTTGCGGTGCCCGGCGGCGCTCCCGCAGGCGGTGCGGGGGGCAGAGCGCTCCTCCCGCCGGGCACGGCCGGGCCGCTGTCCCCGGGCTCCCGGCGCGGTGCCGCTGGCCGTGTCCGAGCGGCC
>VXAX01002159.1:14597-42822 GCA_013399835.1 Leptocoma aspasia | reverse complement strand
TCCCAGTGCTGCCCTGGTGTTATCCCAGTGCTGCCCTGGTGTTATCCCAGTGCTGTCCCAGTGCTGCCCTGGTGCTATCTCAGTGCTGTCCCAGTTCTGTCCCAGTGCTCGGCACAGCCCCACCCTGGCTCTCTGTGGGCTGGAGGCTGCTGTGTTCCCAAACCTGCTGCTTGGAGCTGATCTAACTCCACGTGGCTTCAGTGGCCATGGTGAGCACGAGTCACAGCCCATGGCTTGGCAGGGCACCACGGGGACTGCTGCAGCTTCCAAGTCAGCTTTTGGTCTCTAAGTTATGCTCCCACTAAGGCAGCTCCTTCATGTTCAAGCTGGGTGTCCCAATGAAGTGTAAAAACTTTTTCTACTCCTTCTTCAACAGCTGGAAAGTCTTAAACTTCTACATTGCTCTGCTTTTTTTTTTTTAATTCTAAGAAAAAGCTGGAAACCAGAAGTGTAAGTCACTTCAGTGATGATGTCTGAGGTTGGAGTGCTGGTGCCTTGTGTCTGAGATCCACCAGCACTTGGTATGATAGTATTTTCTGATGTAGAAGTGTTTATTTTTTTAAAATAGAACACCTGAACTCTGTAAAAGTGACTGGCACTTTTTACCAAGAAGGCTTAAAAATATATAAATGTAGCAGTAATGTTGTTGTTATTATTATTATTATTGCTGAAATTGGTGAGCATCTTATTTCTTTTACCTCAGAGATGTAATTATTAGTTGTTTAAGTCTCTCTGCTTTGTCACTGCTTCAAAAAATACTGATTTTTTGACTTGTTGTTCCTCTTTGTGTGACACTTACCTGAGGGTGTACAGTAAGAACCTGATTTCATTTAATATAAAGAAAATCCCGTAAACCTGTTGCACTAATCATGTTAAGAATGGCAGATCATGGGTCTGATTCTTCTTTAATGAAGGTGAAAGAAGAAGCCCAGAGCACTTGAGCAGGTGGTTCTTGGGTGATTTTACCTGTGTGGTACCTGGTGGTGACAGGACTCAGACGAGGTGAGGCTCAGGGCTGGGAGGCAGATGGACACATGGCTGATTCCAAGGAAGCTTGTAAGGCAGTAACCCCTGGCAAAAAATGAAAACATAAACAATGTTCAAATTCCTAAGGTCTGATTTGCCATTTTTCTCCTCTCCAGCCTGTGCGTCTGCCAGCAGGCTGAGCTCCAGAAGAGGAAGCAAAGGGAAAAGTGGCAAACACATCGGGAAAATGGGGCAATTGTTAGGTGAAGTGGCAAATAGTCCATTAGCAAACCAAACAATTGAAAGCGCGTGTGTGCCTCTGTGGGAAGATAGATGGTGTTTTGAAATCTTATCAGCTCTTTGGACAGAGGAGTTACAACTAACTACAGCCTTCACAGCTCATTTTACAGCTTCTGCTCTGCCTCGCCAGAAAGGAATTAAGTAGAAATTAAAATATTGCACTGCAGCATTTGCACTGTCATTTTTTAAAGGCTGTGCATAATGGAAACCAGCGTGGGCTTCTGTTACAGTCAGGAACTCCACTGGGCATAGTCAAAATCAGTAAAATTCTGAACTGGTTTGCAGGGAAGATGTAAAGAGGCATAAAATAAGAAAACTTCATGTCAAGAACATTCAGACATTTGTCCCAAGTCTTAACTGAGTGATCAGGAGCAGCCTGTGAGGCCTGTCTCCTTCCCAGGATGACCCCCAGTGTCTGTTTTTCCAAATACAGAAGCCTTGTTGCCAAGGCTCACTGAAATTTGTTGGAAGCAACAAATTACATTCAAGACGGAATGATCACATCTGTTTTTTGACTTTGGAGAAATGCTGGTGTTTCTTTGTTGGGACTGCAGAGCCTTGTTAGCCCAGCTGGATGTTATTTAGGAGCTGCTGCCCCGGGTGCTGCTTAGGAGTCTGCTCTTCTGTCAGGAGCTGCTCCCGTGGCCTGTGCCTGAGCACGAGCCTCTCCTCCAGGTGAGCAGCCACAGCCCTCTCTCCAGAGTGTCAGCTCCAGGCATCCCCACACAGGGAGCCAGCCCAGGCTGTGCCAGAGGCAGGCAGTCCCTGGTGCTGTGTGCCAGAGGCAGGCAGTGCCTGGTGCTGTGTGCTGTGCCAGAGGCAGGCAGTCCCTGGTGCTCTGTGCCAGAGGCAGGCAGTCCCTGGTGCTGTGTGCTGTGCCAGAGGCAGACAGTGCCTGGTGCTGTGCTGTGCCAGAGGCAGGCAATCCCTGGTGCTCTGGGCTGCTCCTGCACCAGGGCTGCACAGCAGCACCCACACCTGCCTGCAGGGAACAGGAGCTGCTTCATCCTGATCCCCAGGTCTGTCTCGTCCCCCGTGCCACTGGGAGGATTACTGCTGTTGAAATGAGATTTAAGTTGACACTGAATTGTCAAGTCCTGAAACATAGGATTATGCAAGTAAGAAAACCATCGGGTTCATGGTTGGATTTATTGAAATGCTTAGGACTTACCATCTTCCTTAGGAAACATCTCAGGGTTTAACTGATGCAGAAAGAACATACATTGAGGTAGTTGAAAGCAACTGCAATACTTGATCAAATAAAGGAAAATACATCTGATGAAGTGGATTTTTAAAGAAGAAGAAATCCAGTGTAGTGCTGCTGGAGGGCTTCACCCTGGCACTAGGAAGCTGCTTCCTCAGATTGCCTTTTTGTTATACTCCACTCACTGGGTAAACTTCTCAGCTCTCAGCCCTGGGGATCCCAAAAAGTTCTCTGTCTTTTAAGAGAGGGGAGAATGCTGATGCTTCTGATGGGAGAATGCTGATGCTTTGAAGTTTGCTGACAGGAGCAGCAGTGCTGGAGCAGGAGGGGGGAAGGGGCCAGCTGGGGGAACAGGTTTGGATCCAGATTCATCTCAGAGCACTTCAAGTCCTGTCAAGTTCCTGGAAAGACTCTCTTCAGCTCCAGATTTCTCTGGACCATTCCTAACTTGGCAAAATAGTACAGAGAGTGAGCAAAAAGAGAGAGTGCTGTTTGAAAAGAGGAGCAGTTCTGGGAGGAAGCACAGCTGGTTACTTTTTGTTGGTGCGATTTCACTGAATTTGCATGGGTTAATTCCAGGCTTACATAGAGACATAAATGGTTGTGTGATTGAGATCTAAATTTGAAAGAGAGGAATTGCAAAGTATGGAAATTGTCCTTCATGTGTGTGCACGCTGCCCACCCTGCTGTGCTGGCTGCATGGGAGGGCATGTGCCCACGTGTGCCAGGGGACCAGGAGGCGGCTGACACAGAGGGGGAGCTGTGAGGATGTGGAGGGTGGGTGGCTGCGAGGCCACCTCTGTTGGGGGGACATACCTGTGGGACCAGGAGGAGCAAGCATTCCGTTGAATCTGAGATGGAACAGGGCAGTTTGTGGTTGGGGTGGGTCATGGGCAGAGTTGGCTCAGGCCCAGGCGTCTGTGGTGTCCCTGGGGGACGGGGTCATTTGTGTGTGGACATCCTGGAAAACCCCGCAGGCCAGGAGCAGCCAGCAAAGCCAGGGTAGCTGCAGGTGCAGTAGGTAACTATCACTTTGCAGGAGTAAAACTCATTGTTTTCTGCTTTTTTTATCCTGGTGGGATTCAGTCGAAAAACAGGTTTGGTGCTGGTATCCGATACTAGGTGAGGAGGAGGTTGTGTTTTTTTAATTTGAGAGCATCTTTCCAGCCTTGTCTGGCTCAGGGAGAGGTTCTCACTCCCCAGGAGCCTGGCAGGTTTTTAGGTGTGCAGTAGTTACACAGCAATGTCAGGAGCAGCACAGTTTTTCTTACTTTGTTCTGTTATATAGGAACAAGAGTGTGCACATTTAACTGAAGTCTTCTGAAAAGAATAAGCAGGATGAAATGTTTTCTGGGTCCTTGGGGCTCACTGTAAACTGACATTGGTGAAGCAAATACAGAGTGGAAAAGAAAGAGAACACTTGGTTGTGTGTGCGTGCGGAGTTTGGCTGTCAGCAGGCAGCAGCTCGGAGCACGTTGTGCCACCGGAGACAGGCCGAGCTGCAGCTGGACAGGCTGCTGGTTCTGCTGTCCCTTCCCGTTTTCTACAGTGCAGTCGGTGTTCAGAGCCAGCTGGAGATGGAAAATTGTGCCTGGAATTCTGGTTGCTTTCTGGTTATAGGGTATATTCAGAAAATCATCTGCATTGACATACCGTTGCCTGTCTGGTGCCCTGGTGAAATTTTCCCTGCAGTGAGCTGAGTCAGGAGACAGCCTGGATGTCTGCAGTGACTGTAACCAAATAAAAATGCAGGTGAGCTGGGAAAGCCTCTGACTGGGCAAACTGAAGGGTTAAAGAGTTCACGCTCACTAAACACTCCTTAGAGAAAACAGAAGGGTCAGTTCTTTGTATCTACTACATCTTTGTTATTTACTCCTGTTGTTGGTTGAACACTGGCTGCACCTTGTGTCTGTGGAGCAGAGTGAGGTGCTTCCCTTGCACAAGGCATCCAAGGGATGGGTGGATGGACTGATGGATATGTATGGCAGCTTTAATTCCAAGTAAAGCACCTTAAAATGCAAAGCTCTTGTTGACAGTGGAGCACAAGGAATTGTTTCATAGAGAAAAAAAAAAAAGAATTTGTGATTTAAATATTTCCAGGTGATACTGGAGGGGTGTGGTGGGGTTGGTCAGTCCAGGGAACACCTCTCTGGGTGAGGCATTTGTTGCAGAGAAGTGATGGTGTGTGGAGCTGCAGCTGGCAAAACAGACAGGCAGCACAGTGAGCTCACTGCAACCAGGACAGGGTTTGGGTTTTTCTCTATGGCTGCGCTGAACAGGAGGAAACAGGGGATTTTTTGTGGCAGTGATAAAGGTGATTAAGTCTCTAACTAGAAGAGAGGACAAGGCAGAAGAGAGAAAGAAATGAGAGGGAGGGCAGAAGAGAAAGAAAAGGCTGAAGAGGTCAGATGCTGTTAGACCGGGTGGCAGAGAGCACAGGAGAGAGGGCTCTGTGTGAACGGTGTGAGCCGAAGGGAGGGGCAGGGGCAGCCAGAGCAGGAGATACAGGAGCGCGCAGGCAGGCTCCAAGATTCCTTGACAAAACGTGCTTGTTCCCAGGTTCTGCCGGCTTCTTGCAACACATCTTTTGCACCTAGTTACAAACATGGTTACTGGTGTGATGCAATCTGTCTGAAGAGAAAAATAACACTTGCTGATGGATTTTTTTTTTTTTTTACTGTGGAGGAAAGCTCCCCTAGTTTTGCCTTGTTGGAATCCTTTAGCATTTGGCTTCATTAAGTAGTCCAGCACTGGAAATCAGAAGGGAAGTGAGGTCTCCTGTTCATGTTTAGTCCATTGGCTGAAGACACTGCTAATGTTTGTAACAATGTAAAATATTTCTACGCAGCATTTGTCACATATTTATGGTTTAGATGTTTCTGGTGATTTTAGATACCTAAGGAATTAGACACTGAAAAAGTAGCAACAGTGGAAGGTTGAAGTTACTTATTATACTTGTCAACTGTTTTGCTCTGGGCTATGCACACACTGTAGACTGTTTGTGTATGTGTGTGTGCTCACTCTATATTATATATCTATGTCTCTATGTATATGACTCCTCCAAGCTTTTTTTCAGGCTGTTTTGTGTGTTGTCTTTGGGTTTGTACACAAAAAGGAGACTTCAGAAGCTGCAAAGACCTTTTGTGAATTAAGAAGCTATTTTATGCGTAGAAAAAAATTAAAAATTGTAGTTACTAAAAATACGCCTGTATTTAATATTTAAAATGTGGAGAGCTTTGCTGGATTTTATCATTGTCTGGAGTACAGCCATGGGTCAGTTGTCCAGCACCATCTGTAGCTGTTCCATTCTTTCCTCTCTGTTCTTTTTAAATGACTAATAATTAAGTGTTACTGAGTGACTGCTCAAATTCTGTTTTGATCACCTGACAAATTACTCTGTTCAGCTTCTGCTCCTTAATGTTGTGTAAAAGCTGTTTGAGCCCTGGGAGCTGCAGAAGGCAGGGATTCCCTGTGGCTGTGGGGCTGTGGCAGGCAGGGATTCATTCCCAGAGGCTGTGGGGCTGCAGAAGGCAGGGATTCATTCCCAGAGGCTGTGGGGCTGTGGCAGGGATTCATTCCCTATGGCTGTGGGGCTGTGGCAGGGATTCCCAGAGGCTGTGGGGCTGTGGCAGGCAGGGATTCATTCCCAGAGGCTGTGGGGCTGCAGAAAGCAGGGATTCCCAGAGGCTGTGGTGCCACTGAAGAGCAGCATCAGCTGTTGGGAAGAGCACATCTCCAGGTCCCCTGGAATGCTGGGGTTCTGAGGTCTTGGGCATAATGGTGAGCAAAGCTGTCTGCATGAACTTGTTTTTTTGTAGGTTTGCTGTTTTACTACTTTTAGAGTGAGTCAGGTCTCACGTAAAAAAGGCCATGGAAGAGAGAGGAATTCAATATTTGTTTTATTTCCTTTTAATAATCAGAAATAAGTTGTTTCCTCTCATAGATCTAAGTGAAATATATTAAAAGAGAATTTAGGTTTTGAAGAGCGAGCACCTGTAAGGCAGGCCTGCAACCCAGCCCTGAGGCTGGTGTTCTCATCTCTGGAGCTTTGATTCTGCCTCACACATGCTGAACTTGGGGAAAAAGTGCTTCTGCAGTGAGATCATGATACGCCAGTCCTCCCTCTGAATGTTCCTGTTTGTTTCATCAGCTCAGCTGGCTCCCACACATGGAAAGTTTTTCATTTCCCCCCAGCTATGTGGCTGAACACTTGAAGTGAGAGCGTTTGAGTCTTCAGGTCACACAGGCACAGATAGTATCTGCAGAGGTGGCATTTCCTGCAGCTCGGCGTGTGCGCCAAGGCGGGTGACACTGCCCAAACGTCCTACAATGACATCCAACTGCAGGAGCAGAAACCACAGAATCATTTCAGTTGGAAAACACCTCCAAGATCATCGAGTCCAAGCTGTGCCCAGTCCCCACCTTGTCACCCAGCCCAGGGCACTGAGTGCCACATGCAGTCATCTCCGGGGCTGGGGGCTCCGTCACCTCCCTGGGCAGCCCCTTCCAGTGCCTGCCCACCCTTTCTGTAAAGAAATTCTTCCTGGAAATGCTGCTTCCTAGAGAAAGGCTGCATCTGTGAAGCAAATACTACTCCTCTTTCTTTTTACCGTTGTGTTGGGGTTTTGTGTCTCCCTCCTGGGTAACCTCCTGCCGGGATGGCCCGGGAGCTGACTTCAGGGGCAGAATGCTGCTGCCATCTGCACAGCTCTGCTTCGGGACAGGACACGGCAGCTGTCAGTGCCCGTGTGAAAATAAACACTCAAAGGGAGCTCTGACCACAGAGCTTGGCATGTTTGTGATTATTTAACTTTAGAAAAACAAATCCTGCCACCTGTGTTTCCCACCGGTCCGTGTGCACTGACCTGCTCTGTTCGCAGCATGGCAAGGGCAGGTGGATCTGCACCTCTGTGCTCTGCGAGGCCTTACAGACACTGAGAAACAGCTTCTGCTGTTTGCGTGTTCCTTCTGCTCCTCTGGTGTCATTGTCACATATTTCATAGGCTCTTCTGAGCGTTTTCCCCTTCAGTGTGTGACTGACAGAGTTGAGCTTTTCAAGACTTTTGCATCAAATATTCACCCTGCAGCTGCATTTCTGAGCACACAGAGGCTCTCACCTGGTCCTGCTCTGGGTGAGGATTTGTTCTAACAAGGAGTTGCATTTTTAAAAGTAAAGCCTATGCGGAGGCTTTAACAGAGAGAGCCTGGAGAGCTCCTGAGAGCAAGCAATGTTTCCTGGTAGCTGTAATTATATTTGCACTGCGCTGGTGCGGACAGAGCAGATAGATACTGTCTTTATTTGCACACTGCCTTACAGTAGGTCTTTTGTTCTGTCATTTTACTGTCATTTTGTTTCATGTGGTAAGTGAGCAAGGCCAAACCTCTGGGGCAGAAGGTAGCAGGGGTGCAGAGTATGTGATTACAGCAGAGCTGCCTGTTAGAGATGCTTAAATGAGTGCACACATCCATCAGGCAGCTTTGTCTTTGTGATATATTGATCTGCAATATCAATGTTAAGAGGCCTGGAAAGCACTTAGTGCAGGAAATTATTCCTGAGCTGTATGAGAAAAAAACCTGTGACTGATACAGGGTCTGTTGAGCCCTCTGTGCTGCCTTGCCCCTCTTAGCAGTGCAGCATAGAGCTGAGCAGGGAATTCAGCGTTGGTATGGGCTGAAACTTCCAGTTTTGGTTGATGCTTCCAGGTGCAATGTTAATGATTATTGGATCATGTCATGGGCGTGTCAGTGGTGGTCACTGGCCCGAAGGAGGCTGGACCCTGCCCTGCCTCATTTCTCGTGGGGATGGCAAGGCCCAGCTGAGCCCCCCGAGGAGAAATTCAGCGAAGAGTGCTGGTGCTCTGTGTGCTCCCTCTGTGCCTGTGCTGTGCTGGCTTCCACGGGACACAGAGCTTCCCTGCCCTCAGCTGGGATGGCCTCTGCTCCTTGGTTTTCCACGAAGCTGTCAAGTGCTTCAGGGCTGGGTTTGGTTTGGGTTTTTTTTAAGGAAACATGACAAGTGTGTCCCAGAGGCTCAGTGGAAGTGGTGCTGCATGTGAGGCCCCAGTGCTGCTCCAGCCCTACCCTCGTTCCCGGGCTGCAAGGGACTGCAAGGGTGTTTATTTGGTTAGGAACCTTTTACTGTGCCTCATCGAACACTGGCAAGGTAAAACAGACCTGATGTGTCAGCCTCTGTTTACTCATGACACTTTCCCTTTCCTACCCTTGCTTGCTTCAATTTGTTCTTTGTTAGAGACCTTTAACTCTCCGTTTACCTTCTGATACATCAACATTTTTTTGTGCCATGTTTTTTGTCCCTGAAGTCTGAATTACTTAGATTGATCATCCCTGTAAGAATTTTTGAAATATAAACTTAGTTTAAGTTTTTTTATTTCTCTGTTGCTGTACCCTTTGTTATTTATATCCTTTTCTTCCCCCTTTTACTGCCTAAGCAGTAAAAAACTATTACTCAAGCTTGTCATCAGTTGCCCATGGTTTGGTGGCTTTCTTTATCTAGCTTCTAATTACTTCAAATTTGTCTTTTCTCTTGCCTCTCCGGATGATGCAGTAAAATCTTGGGTTTGTGTGTTTTTAGTCCCTTTACTACCACCCAGTGCAGTTATCCCCCCATCAGTGGTGGGGCAGACCATATTTCAAAGGTAATGGGCACTTTGGTCCATCAGGGAAATCTGATCTTCCTTTCAGCTTTCCTCCCCACTCGTGAGGCTTCTGCGAAGTGCCTGTGTGACTGAATACCAGCTGGCTTGAGAGCCACCAGACCCGTGTAATTCCATCACCAGCACAGGGTTCTCCAGGGGGCTGTTGCTGTTTTCTTGTCCACCCCAAGCTGAGCAGTTGGGGTGCTCTCTGTGCGGAGGAGGAGCTGGGTGTGTGGGTTAATGGGGTCACTGGGGGAGCCTGTGCAGGACCTGCTGTGTGCGCAGGGCTTGCTGCAGCCAGGACAGTGTCCCTTGGGCAGGGCAGTGTCCTCTGGCAGCATGTCCCATGCCTACCCTGCCTGTGCAGGACCTGCTGTGTGCGCAGGGCTTGCTGCAGCCAGGACAGTGTCCCTTGGGCAGGGCAGTGTCCTCTGGCAGCATGTCCCATGCCTACCCTGCCTGTGCAGGACCTGCTGTGTGCGCAGGGCTTGCTGCAGCCAGGACAGTGTCCCTTGGGCAGGGCAGTGCCCATGGCAGTGTCCAGTGCCTGCCCTGCCGGCGGAGCGCCGCCGCTCCCCTCCCGTCCATCCCGGAGTTTCAGCTCTCCCCTCCCATCCATCCTGGTGTCCCGGCTCTCCCCTCCCATCCATCCCGGTGTCCCGGCTCTCCCCTCCCGTCCATCGCGGTGTCCCGCACTCCGCTCTCCTCCGCCCCGTTCGCATGCTAGCTTTTTTTGTGCAGCAGTGACTAAGCTTCCTGTTATTCCGCTCTGTCAGTTTTTCCCCAGTCCTGCTGTCGCGTTGGGCGATGTTTCCTTGCCAGCAGCTTCCTCTGCCGCTGTCCTGCCCGGCTCCGTCCCGGTCCCGCTCACCTCTCAGTTCGGTATTTGCGGCCCTCAGGGATGTTCACGTTCACTCCCTGGACTGACTTGCACTAAAGGCAGGATTCATAAAGAGCCGTGAGCCCCAGGAGAAGGTTACCTGGATGCTGCAGGAATGCCCTGTGGGCTGTTTGGTCTGTGTGGCTCATGCTGTGAACCCCCCTGGCATGGCTGCGGCCAGGGTGGCATCGCAGCGCTGTCCTGAGCTGTCCCTGGCTGATGGGTGTGTTCGTGTGTACAGAGGGATTGTTCTGCCTCGTTGGAAACCACAGGCACACTTTGATTTAGCAGGGCTTTCCTTCAGATGATGGGAAATCGAAGGAGCTGCTCTGGAGAGGGTTTTCCCTCTGGAGCTCCAAGGGCAGCCTGGAGGCGCTGGCTGATGCTGCGGGGAGGTGGAGGGTGACTCTCCCTGGGTGCTGGGCAGTGGCTGAAGGTGTCTCTCATACCCCCCTGAGTCCAAGGACCTCTCCCAGCCCCTCAGTGAGCCCTCTGCACTGAGGCAGGGTGGTCAGATGGGGTAGGGATGTCCCCAGTCCAGCACTCTGCAGGGCTCATGCACCTGGCCCCACCACGGGCCTCCACTGGGACCAGCAGCAGCAAACAACCACGGCAACCAGTACTGCTGGTGTAAAAATAATACCTCAGGAGGAATAAACAAGCTATTTTTGTGTATTAGGGGTGGCCATGCAGAGCTGACTCAGGGCCTTGCCTTGTGCTGCCACCAAGGGCTTATTCAGACATCCTGGGCATTTAGACCAGCTTGAGGCACTTCCCTTGGTGCTGGGAGGGTGGGATGGTGCCAGTGGGGCCTGGGAGGTGTCCCCAGAGGGGCTGCTGCCTGCCAGGCACTGCTGCTGTGTCACAGAGCAGGGGACAGCCACTGAGTGCCAGGTCCTCAGGTCCCCAGCAACACGGTCAGGTCCTGCTGGGGCTGCTGCTGGCTCGGGTGGTGCTTGTGCCCGGGTACAATTAATTACACAGAATTTCAAAGTGTGCAGAGGGAAACTTTATCTGGAAGCATATAGGGACAGAGGTCATAGGAAATGAATAGTGCCTGGCAGAGATTGGGTGTGAAAACTGACACATAAATTTCACATGAAAAGTAGTTTCTGATAAGTAGAATTAAACCACTCATGACCCCCAGGCTACAGCAGGGTTGGGTATGCCAGGGAAGGATCATCTCTCTTTTGTTTTACTCTTTTATGGCACTTTATCACTACCACAGGTGTTGATTTTAATTGTTTTACTTTGCATGTGCTGAGTTCTGTCAATTACCAAATTCCAGGGCACCATACCCATTAGGCTTCGTGGGTTTTATGGTGGTGACAGTGCATAAACAAAGGCCAAGGCTAACAATCCTACTTATGTGATAATTATGATATGGTAGAGAGTAAAGGCAGAAGAGCCGTGTTTGGTCTGTCTTGCACATTTAAGGAAAGATGTAAGGCTAGTTTTCTGTCAGCCTAATCTTTATCTTTTAATGATTATTCTTTGATTTTCACTTCAAACCAGACAGTATGAGCTTTAAAAAAAAAATCAAAGTGACCAGGGGTACTTAATTGGTAGCCAACAGAAGGAAAGAGGAAAGGTGTGGGATAGGAGGGTGCCTAGAGGTGGGATGTGGTGGTCCCTGGCAGGGGCACACAGCAGTGCCCTTTGAGAGGGGAGCTTGGCAGTGTCTCAGGGGGTGTGGCAGTGCCCTGGGGTGGGCACAACGGTGCCAGGGGCTGTTGCTGGTCTGGGGGTGCCTTTGGGCACGAGGCTCGTGCATTGCCCCCATAGGTGAACGTGACTGGGTTCATTAATTGCTGATTAAGGGGCTCCTTTCTGCCACTGGCCCTCGGAAGCTGCACTGACTGATTTTAAAGGGTGTTCTGTAGGAAATCACTGTCTTGTCAAAAGTTCCCTCTTGTGGAAAACAGGTGGAATTTTTGCTTAGAAGTTGTTAAAGATTCCCTGGTTTTGTTTTGGTGATATTTTTTTCAAAAGAGAAATTCTTCAACTTTATTTAGCTCCTAAAATTCTTGTTGGACAGTGGCAGTGCTTTCTGCCTTACTCAAGTGCATTTGTGGGTTTGTCCTTTCAGTCACAGGGGGATTCTGGCTGGAAGAGGCATCCACTGGCCTGATGTGCCCTGTTACTGGAAGCCCTGGGTGGTTTTCCTTCCATTCCTGTGTGAACTTCTCTTGTTCTTCAGGTTTGCAAGGCAGGGCAGCCCTGGCTGGTTCCCCACACACCTCCAGTCAGTGGCACTGTGGTGTGGCAGCCATGCACCTTCACTGTCAGACCCGTGGGTCAGCCCGTGCTGCTCTAAGGGGCCCGATGTCCACCTTTAACCTGCTGTGACAGGCGTTAGTGGTCCCTCAGCCCCCTGTGGAAATTGATCTCCAAGCTCAGTGTTTAGTGGTGCAGTGATGAGACTAAACTGAACAGACTAAATTGGAACTGCAGTGCCACGGGGGTGACCCTGCCTCCTGCAGCAGCCTGTCCTGGGTGCCAGGTGTGCTGTATTGGCCTCTCTTGTTTTATTACTGAGTGGTCTGAACGGCCTTAATTTGGTTATCATGTAAGCAAACCACACAGAAAAGCCAGAAGTGTCAAATTTTTGGTTGCCAGAGGCAGAACTTGGTGTCAGCTGCCAAAGGCAGCCTGTCTGTGGGTATGGCACCCACACACGTCTCCCTGCTGCTCTGAAGGCTGTGGGTTCTGTAATGCCCAAGAGCCTCTGTCCCAGTCCTGACAGCTCTCCCCACTGCCTCCACAGCCACTCTGGGTGATTTTGGCAGTACAGGAGGTGTGTGGTAATTAAGTAGAAAGGTTTGGATGTCCTCAAGCAGTATGTTTCCATCTTAGGCAGTTTATTGTGTTGTAAAATGTCTCTAGCACGTGTGCAGTCAGGGACCTGGAGCTGTTTGCATTCCTGAAAATCAGGTCACTTCTCCGAGCTCCTTTCAGGGATTCCACAGGATGCCCTGCAGCCCGTGGGTTTTCCAGCAGTGGAACGTGCTGGGTTTGTTTTGTCAGGTGCCAGCCAGCCCTTACAGAGTCACACGTGCCAGCAGAGCGCACAGCTCCGCAGAGATTTTGGGGTGGCATTGCTGAAAGAGAGTCAAGATCATTTCTCACGCTGCTAATTCAGACTTGTGATCCTTTGTACACTCTGGGGGAAAGTTCCTCGTGCTGAGAAAGCAGCTGTTGGCTTTTCCAGGTGCAAGCAGCCACTGCTCCCCACAGTGCCATGAGCCCTCCCTGTACCTGTGCACAGGTACCTGTGCTGTCCACCTGGGGAGGGTTCACTGTCTGCTTTCACATTCTAAGAAACGTGGCATCTCGCAGCAGAGCTCAGAGGATTAATTTGAAATCATATCTCCAGGCTTTGGTATTGATCCCCAGAACAGTACCCATTTGACTGGCTGCCCTTGGTTTCAGAAAAATGTTTTATTTATTTATAAGGATAGCTCCAGGCAAATTTCTTCTTTCAGCAGAAATTCTTCTCTGTGAGGGTGGTGAGTCTGGTGAGGCCCTGGCACAGGTTGACAGAGAAGCTGTGGCTGCCCCTGGATCCCTGGAAGTGTCCAAGACTGGGTAGGACAGGGCTTAGAACAACCTGGGACAGGGGAAGGTGTCCCTGCCACGGCAGGAGGATTGGAGCTGGGTGATCTTTAAAGTCACTTTCAACCCTAACAAGTCTGTGATTCTGTGATGCTATGAAATTTCCCATTTAGAGCTTTTCCTCTCAGAGTGCTTTGTTTCGCCTGTGCTCAGTGGTGAAGTCAAATCCTATTTTGAAATGAAGCTTAATAAACTTCCCAAAATTCAGTCAGAATTTATTGTTTAACTCCACTTGAATAAAATAATATTTTAATAATTACTTTCCTCACTGATGTTGGGGAATTAATTATTTTTCAGTCAATAATATATTTGCCTGACAAATGTATTCTAATCATATTTAAATTGTGATTAAAACAGCATGTCAAGATACTGTATTTGCTAAAAACAGGGGAAAATACAACTAAAAGGATAACAAGAAAACAGGGAGAGGTATAATTCTCACATAAAACCCCCAAAGGTGTGGGTGTGCTGGCATTTCAGGGTACAGTTCCAGCAGTGATTCCCAGTGTCTGGGCTGTGGGGCTGCAGTTCCCAGCAGCGCTTTTAGAGCAGCCTCTCTCCTGTGGAGATCCAGACACAGAAGCTGACAGGCACCGACCTTCAGCGTGTGGGAGGAGGGGTTGGTGTGCAGCTGGGCAGCAGGGAGCAGATGATGGAGGTGACGTTATTCTGTGTTACTCAGCACTGCCCCAGCCGTGCCCGCGCTGCCGGCTGCACGGAGCGCTGCAGTGCTGTCCTCACCTCACCCCAGCTCACCTCGGCCCAGGTGTGGGTCAGAGCCTCCCAGGAGCTCCCTGGGCCGTGTGCTCCAGCAGAACCCTGCGAGGCAGCCAGTGGGGAGCTTCAGAAGAAGTTAAACACCACCGCTGTGAAAATACACTGGTGAAAATCCTGGCTCTTGTCAGGGGTAGTAGTGCATCAAAGCTAAGGGATTGCTTCTCTTTCCCCCTCTCCCACCTCGTCCTTGTTTTGGAGCCTGTGTACCCCAGGCCCTTGTGCACGTCTGGAAGGAGTGGCTCTGTCCCTGGTCACATCCAGCTGCAGGTGGGGGTGCGGGTCCTGTCAGAAGGGCCTTGTCTGATGGGGCAGGGGGATGCCAGCCTGGGGGTACACTGTGGGCATCTGTGGGAGCTAAAGTCACCCTCAGGGGTGCCCAGCTGGGGTCCCAGTGCAGTGGGTGCCCGTGATGGGCTCAGACCCGAGCTCTGTGCAGGAGGATAGGCACAGTGATGGTGCCTCACCCCTCTCCTGCTGCTTATTCACTTTGTTCCAGGGCAAGTTTCTTGTGAAGGTTCTGTGTAGTGCTGTGTGGTGCCTGTGGAGTCACTGTCAGGGCATTGCAGCTGTGAGCAGGATTTGGATCACAGCAATCCCAGCACCTGCTCAGCATCCTGCTGTTGTGGCCCCTTGCAGCTGGGATAAACACATTAAATCTCCCCTGTGTTTTACTTGATCTGGACACAAAGTCGTTCGTTCTCCTCTTAAACTGTGACTTATTACACGCCTGAGTGAGGATCATATGGATTACCAGAGGTTGCTCTAAAAGGATTTGGCAGCATTGGAAGTTCAAGGAGCAGCTGGAGCTCTCACTGGGAGGAGCTCGTGGTTCCCAGTGGTGCTGTGACCCCCGTGCTGCCCCTTGGGGGGACCCAGCCCCTCGGGCTGGGGGGGCTGCTCTTTCTGCACCCCCCTGGAAAAATGTAATTCCCTCATGTCCCGGGGTACAGCACTGGCTGGGGGCAGGTGGAGGGGTGCTTGGGAGGAAATGAAGTGTTGCTCAATCTCAGGCTGCAGAGTTTGTGTGTCTCGGGAGCGTCAATATAAATACTGATGGATTGATACATATGTTGTGTCTATACAGACATGGGGATATACAAACATTTGTGGTAATACCAACATCAACCACATATTGTATTGAATATTTATATAAACTTTACAAACATACACATTTTTAAATACATAGATGAAAATAAAATTTATAGAAGTTAAAGAATTTATATAAGTACTTGTACATCCACATGTGGTTGATGCATTTGCTAATGCTGTTATGAAATGAGAACTGGGGTCATTTGGGGTATCCCAGCAGCCACCTTACCCTGTGTCAGGGGTGGCTAGGGCTGGCCAGGTGCTCAGTTGACATCACTGTTCGTGCAAAGAGAAGTGGCATAGGTGTGAATGTCCCCATCTGCATCCCTGTCCCCATCCTCATGCCACTGTTGTGGCATTGGGGATCTTTCTGTGCTTCCTCGGGGCTGAGGAGGAGGGACCCACAGACAGCAGGAGCAGCAGGGAGGGTTTTGCCGCTGAGCTGATGTCTTTCCTTCTGTTTCTTGCTGGCAGTCTGCTTGCTCTGTTTGCTTTTTTCTTTCTTTTTTTAAATCCTGTTTTATTTCATGGCAGTAGGACAGCTCCCGTAGGAGTGCTATTAGCTGTGCAAGCCAAATGATCCATTAGAGGGATTGAGGCTTTTATGTACAAGAATCACACACAAAGACGTCATTAAGTGGTCACTTCGGTGTGTTTTCACATGAAAGAATTCACTTAGAAATGTGTCTGCGGAGTGCTGCCATCAGTATCCCTGTGCCACAGCAGCAGCCCTGGGGGAGCTGAGGGGGCTTTACAGGGGGATGCCCTCACTTCCTTGCCCTGGAGCTGTGTGTTTGCCCCCAGCTGGCATTCTGCTTGCCCTGAGAGTTGTTTGGGAGTGTCCAAACCCACAGCCCCTCCTGGCAGGGCTGTGAGCTGGGGGAGCTGCAGGGTGAGCACTGCCCCCAGCTCTGGGTTTGGCCCTGAACCAGCATCTGCTTAGGGTGTGGGACCAGCTCTGGGGAGAGGCACCTGCGGTCCCACAGCGTGGGGCAGTGGCAGAACTGGGGGGCAGTGCCCCCCCCAGCAGGTGTGGGGCTTGTCTCCAAGCAGGCTGTGCCTCAGCCTTGTGTAGGGGCTCAGTGAGTGCAGCCCTGCCTGGCCCCAGAGGTGTGGCTCACCGACTCACTGCAGGCTGCCTGCTCCAAGGCAGCCCTGTGAAATATTCAAAACGTTTCTCTGAATGTGGCAGGCAGCCTCAACACAAAGCAAACAGTTTATTTTTGAAAAGGAAACCCTAGCTTACATGGAGTTAAATGTTTTCCTGTGAAACACATGGGCATCAGGGTAAATAGTTTTACCATTTACAGGCAGTAGTGATGGTATGCAGCAGCCATCAAACGGCAGGCAGGAGGGATTTGTGCTCCCTGACAGAGGGAGGTGTTTGCATGTTTGTTCTGGATCGGGGCATTCCGTGTGTTCCAGCTGCACTGCCGAGCCCTGGCTGCTGGTTCTGCAGCTTTGGCAGCCCCAGCACAGGGGAAGCAGCCCCGGGCAGAGCCCCTGGCTGAGGGAGCACAGCTCCAGCAGCTACACAGCACCTCAGAGCATCCACAAGTGGTTAAGGGACTGAGAACTATCAGTCATTAATAATTGTTCAGTAGTGATGGGGTGGTGCGTGTTCACGGGGGCAGGTGGGATGTGCAGCACTCACTGGAGTTGCTGCTGGCCACAGGGAGATTTTTCTTTTGTCTTTAGGAGTTAGCCTGTTAAATGTTACAGGGTTGTAGGTCTGACCATGAATAGCCACTTAAAATTACAGAATCACAGACTCAGCGAGTAAAGGAGCTTGCAGTCTCAGAAGGGAATCCCAAGAAAGCTCTTCTGTTATTAAATATGCAGTCAGGGTGTTTTCTGGAAGGAGATTATTATCAGAGAGCAAAAATTGCAGTTGCATTCCTAACATTTAGTGTGGGATGTTAAAAGCAGGGTGTGCTGTGCTTCCCAGAAAACTGGTGTTGTGGGGAAATACCACCAACTGTTCTGTTGTGTACACAGAAATGGGTACACTCCTGTTCACCTGTGTGCAGGTCTGAAAAACCCAGGTGTACTGTCACGATCCAACACACCTGTCAGAGGATCCAAGTCTTCTAGAAATACCCTGTATTTTCAGAATGTAGAATTTTGGGAGTGATTTTTCCAAGGCAGGATTGGTCATTTTCTTTTGTCTGAGTTTTCCATGTTTTCCACAATTCTGTAAGTGTTCACACGAAGTGCCTTGTGCTTTGTGGGGAGTAAAGCCCTGGTGTGTAGCTGGGGATGCTTCTGCTCTGTGGGAAGGTGCCTGGGGACAGGTACAGGCTCCTGCTCCCCTGAAGGCAAGGTGAAAAATCCTCCCAGTCCAACTCCTGACCACCAGACCATGCTGAGCCCCGTGCTGCACCTGATGAGGTGTCACAGGAGGCTGAACACAGCAAGGTCAGGTACATCCTGCTCCCACCCAGGGTGGATGGCACTTCTTCATTTTTGACAGTGAAAGTGAACTATACAGAGTAGGAAATGAATCTATGTATTAAACACCAAAAAAAGAAATGGAGAGGCAGCATGGGATTAAAGGATTTACTGCTGCAAGGAGAGCGAAGCAGACGTGTGCTTGCTGCCATGCCTCCAGTAAGAGTGAGAAGTTTGTGTGGCAGCTGCTGCGGGCACGGTGCTGGCCGAGGGGCTGAGCTGAGCTCAGTGCCCAGGGCTGGGGCACAGCACCACCTCAGAGTGCTGGGACACCGAGGGACCCCTCTGGCCCTCTGCCCCTCACCCTGCTGGCCTCGAGGGCCTCTGCTGAGGGGCGTGCTGGGGAGCCTCGGGAGCATTTGTCCTGAGTTTTAGTCCAGCAGGGTTGGGTTAATCCCCTGGTGTGCTGGTGTCCCCATCAGGACACTGCAGCATCCCCTGCCACCTCTGAATTTACTCACTTAAAATATTCCTTTTGTAACGTTGGAAGAGAGTTCAGAAATGGTTCAGAGAGATGAAAATCTGGCTTGAACTCTGTGGGCTGCAGTTAGCAGGGTGCAGTGGCAGGGTAATTGGGAACTGCTGCTGCAGGGTCAGGGCATGAATGCTGCCACTGCCAGATCTGTGCCACTGGCTTCCAGCTCCTGGGTGCTCTGTGGACCATTTGTAAAGGTCCGTGGAATAAAAGTGAGACAAGAAACCCTGCTCCCAGACAGACAAGTCTCCATTTCTTTTGGGGAATTCGCTAAGATCTCTAAATTAAAAAAGATTGAAGGTTAAAGGTGCCCTGGACTCCAAAGCTACATGCAGACAAGGAGGATGTAAGTGTTTTGATAGTAGCTGGTGATAGGGAAGCAAAAGCACAATTTACCTGGGGCTGTGGTATATTCTGGTAGTCTTTAACTCTGAGTAAATAGCTTTCCTTAAAGACCATCTCTTAGGTGGATAGAAATGCTGGTCTCAGTGGGGAAGCAGCGAGGCTCCGTGTTTCCTAGGAGCCGGAGGACATTGCATTAGATCACAGGAATGATTTTTTATGGCTTTAAAGCATTTGAGTGTATGAAGTACATTAAGTAGTTGGGTGTACAACACGTACTGCCAGGCTTTGGATCTCATCCAGAGAGTTGTGGAACAGCCTAAACCTCAGCACTGAAATGAGGACATTGAGTTTAATCTGGATTTCAGAATCAGGTTGGTTAACGGCTCCTCTGATTCCAGCAACACATGTTGTAGTTCCATGTTACCCACTTAGCAGTAATTGTCTCTGACTTCCACGTTGTGCTCATGTAAGATCTCATTTTCCAGGTATCTGGTAAATGTGTCTGCAGTCTGCTGGTGTTTGCTTTAGCCCATGGCTATAAGGAACAAAGGTGCAGCTTCTAATGCTACTGTGCCCTTTTTCTTCTTCAGGGTCGATGTTCAAGGGAAAACTGCAAATATCTTCACCCACCACCACACTTAAAAACGCAGCTGGAGATCAATGGCCGCAATAACCTGATCCAGCAGAAGAACATGGCCATGCTGGCCCAGCAGATGCAGCTTGCCAATGCCATGATGCCTGGAGCCCCGCTGCAGCCCGTGGTACGTGCACTCCTGGGGTCCCTCAGGAGCTGGGGCTGAGTGCAGGCAGCACAGGCTTCCACACCAGGGAAATCCCACAAAGGTGGGGAATGGGGGAGGAATCAACTGCACTGAAATGCCCCTCTGTATGTCTTTGTGTTGCTTAATTCTGCCTTGCCTGAAGTCATATTTTTAATTGATTTCAGTAATCTTGGGTTAATTTATCTTTTGCAACTTAATTCTCAGAGTTTGGAGAGCGAGTGACCTGCATGAGATTTTTGTTTCCTTTGCAATATCATGTGCTCTAGGAAACTCCTGGCTTTGAGAAGATGCCCACTGGGTGTTTTCCCTTCATTCAAGGGAACTTTCGCAGAGAATTCTTGCTGGAATTGAGCTTTGGTTTAGGGGGAGTTAGGCTCAGCTTGGCCATGGCTAGTGCATCAGTCAGTATGAGCCCATCCAGCAGCAGAGAGCTGGGGTGGCTCTGTGCCCTGGCCCAGCAGTGGCCGTGTGCTGCTGGGGCTGTAGGACAGGGGGATGTCCCCACTTGGACCTGTGCACATCACAGTGTACCTGTGAGCTTCAGAGCAATGCCAGGTGGCTCTGATAACATGCTGCTATTCTGCAGTGGTCAAAAGGCTGCAGGATATTTGTACTGCTAGAAAATAAACTCAGTAGAAAATAGTCTTATTTGCTGTACAGCAGGCACACAGGTGTCTGTTTGAGTGTATTGGGCTGAAATCAAACATCAACATCTCTTAAGTTACACACTAACAGACTGCTTCTATTTTAAAGTTCATTATTACGTAGCTGATAACCCAGTAATGAAAAGTGCAGTTAATTAATAGTGTATTTAAGAGTAATATTTAATTTCCTGTAATATTTGCCAGGTTGTTTTTCATTCACATGAATGAAGAATCATAAGCATTACAGAAATTATACCTATTTGCACAACTCTCATTCTGTTTTTTCCAGTAATCCCTGCATGTTTTTGTTCATTATTTCCAATGTCTCTTGCTTCCAAACAGTTCAGTAATTTCCTCAGGAATACAGAAACATGTGCTGTTCTCTGCTGTCTGCCTTAAATTGATATGAAACAGAGAAAGAGTTGTGTTAACTCTGTAGTTGTTTTTCCCTCTAAAAATTAGTTGGGGAAAAGAACCTAAATGCCTTGAGTAACTGCTTTATTTAGATAGTGAAAGACAAACACTCCTGGCTGAATTTTGTTTGGCAGTTACACTGCATTTGGGGGCAGGAGAGTTATTTAATCCTTGCCGCAGTGTAGCAGCTCTGTGTTGGGTTTTCACAGCATTATTTGGGCTCTACACCCAATTATCTTCACACTCACAAGGGCACTTGACTCTTTTTGAAAACATGCAAACAAACGAAATAAAATCATATTTGCATGTGCTCTTTTTTCCACTGGTTTAATGTTTTAGCCTAACTAAAGCATCTCCCTGATGCAGTGAGTGTCTGTCATGGCCAGCCTGTTGGATTCTGTAAAACTGAAGGATTGTGGCTGTTCCAGGAGTTCCTGAGCCAGCTCTAGCTGCACCAGGGTCAGAAAAGCTTTGCCTGTGCCTGAAGTCGAGTGTGGTTGATGCTTTGTCAGGGCTCTCAGATGCCTTTTCCCCAGGGGCCAGCGTTGTACCTGCTATGGCCATGTCCCCCTGGTAGCCCTGGGCTCTCTGTGACCCCACGGAGGGTCTGCCAATCCTTATGGCATTGCTGGAGTGTGGATCCAGCGGGAGTTTGCTCCAGGAGCTGCCACGTGCTGTGAGTGTCAGGCAAGCTGGAGGAGAGACCCAGCAGAGGCTGGTGGGGGTACCTATCCCGTGCTCCTGCTCACATGCAACAACTGCACGGGTGTTCCCCAAGACCCACGAACACAACAAATGCTCCTTTCCAGTTGGCAGCAGAAACTCAGCTCGTTCAGCTCAAGGGGATGGCCAGAGAGCTGTTGTGGTGACAGCAGGCCAAGCACAAACGCTGAGTGTTTCTTTCCCTGTCTCCAACTGCAGCCCATGTTTTCCGTTGCACCGAGCTTAGCCACCAACGCGTCAGCCGCCTTCAACCCCTACCTGGGGCCCGTGTCTCCAGGCCTGGTCCCTGCTGAGATCCTGCCCACGGCCCCCATGCTGGTGACAGGGAACCCCGGCGTGCCCGTTCCTGCCGCCGCCGCCGCCGCCGCCCAGAAGCTGATGAGGACAGACAGGCTGGAGGTAGGAGCTGGGTGCTGTAACTTACTCTCACAAGTGCTATCATTTATTATGTCTTCTAGATATGAAATACTTTCCTTGTGAAAGCAAGTAATGCAGGTTTCACTTGGGCCGGTAATGTCGTATCTTTGTGAGGGTCAGAATGGGGAGTGACTGAGTGATTGTACAGGCTGCCACTCTGCTTCTGACCCACCCTTGCAGAAGTGGGAATATTTAGGAATGCTCATGGCAGCAGCAAGGGTGCCACGAAGCTGTTAGTGTGTGCCCAGAAGGCGTTAACATGGTGGGGGCACAGCCACTGAGCACTAGGGAGAGCTGCAGCTGCTGGGGTGCAGAGGAGTCGCCCCCCTGGCTCTGGGCAGACGGTGCCCACGCTCCCCTGCTGGCCTCCTGCACCTGGCTTATCACCCTGGCTACAACCCTGACAAGTGTCGGTGCTCTCGAGCTGCTGCTCTCCCTGGCTCTGAATCTTTCTTATCTGAAAGGCCTGACAGTGTTTTCGGCACCTTATCGGTGCTGTGGCAGCGTGGGCTGGGAGCCAGGGACGTGCTGCCGTGAGCTTGGGACACAGCCCGTGGGCACAGCCTGAGAGCATGGAGCACAGCCTGAGAGCACAGCCTGAGAGCACAGCCTGAGAGCATGGAGCACAGCCTGAGAGCACAGCCTGAGAGCATGGAGCACAGCCTGAGAATGTGGATCTCAGCCCATGGGCACAGCCTGAGAGCACAGCCTGAGAGCACAGCCTGAGAGCATGGAGCACAGCCTGAGAATGTGGATCTCAGCCCACAGGCACAGCCTGAGAGCACAGCCTGAGAGAACAGCCTGAGAGCACAGCCTGAGAGCATGGAGCACAGCCTGAGAATGTGGATCTCAGCCCACGGGCACAGCCTGAGAGCAGGTGCTTGGCAGCCCTGGTTGGGTCTGGTGGTTAAAAGGCAGTGATGGGAGAGGCTGAGCAGCCAGGCTGCCCTGGTGTCACCTGGTGTGTGCTGGACACTGTGAGGGCTCAAGGCTGCTGTCACCTGCACGGTGCTGCTGGTCTCCCTTCTGGCACTGCGTCTGGCCACTGAGGTCAGGGAGCATGCTGGGCGGAGCAAGAAGGAAGTTTGTGTTTGTAGCTCTGTTCTTTCTGCCTGTGCATCTGCAGTAACAGGGATTAACTCTCCTTCCAAGGGAAATTAGTTCCTTTTCCTTAGCTGCATCCCTGACTGACAAGCTGCTGCTCAGAAGGGGTGAGCTGGGAGGAGTGTGGAGGGTCATCTGGCAGCCAGCATTTCCCGCTGCTGCTGTCACTATTCTCAGAGCTCACAGCACCACAGGTCACCCTCCTGTGGGATCACATCATTTCCCTTTTTAGAGATGTTTTCCCCGAGGGAAGCGCTCCCCAGAGCACGCTCAGGTTGCAGGGGAGGCAGCCGTGCCGAGCTCTGAGCTGGCACACAAGTGGCTGCTTGGAATCACTCAGGGATGTTTTTTCCTTAAGGACTCTCTTTCATGATGGACACCTGCCAGAGGTGGATTAAAACCAAAATGCAGTTAGGTAAATTCATAAATAAATCATAATGGATTTGGAAATGACTATGGAGAGGAGGATGCCTATAGTGGGAGCCCTTTGGGTTGTGCTGCCAGGATCAGCTGCTGTGTTTGATTGTGCTTCCAGCCCTGCAGTGCCCACGGGCTGGTCAGGGTGGGACATGAAGGCTCAAAAGCATCCTGGTCATAAGCAGGATGCACCCAGGGAAGCAGGGGCACCCCTCTGTGTGCCCCTCCAGGGCAGCCCTGGTGCTGGCCGCAGGCTGTGACCGCTGTGCACAGGGAGCTGATGACCCCTGGGAGCTCAGCGTGCAGGGTTGGACCCTCTGGATGCTGCATTCTCTTGATATTGCTGTTCAGAGAAGTGGTGCACTGCAGGGCCAAACTCCTCAGCATGAGAGGGAGATGCTAGAGTAGCACTCTCAGGGTCACAATACTGTTTTTCTCTTCTGCAAGTTCTGTTTAAACAGTGAAACATGTAGGTGAGAACATAATTTACAAATGCTTTCCAGTACAGTGGTCATCTGATCTGGAGTATCCAGATTTACTCTCCAAACACTAAACAAGCATGTCATTTTTATGAACAGCAAAATATTTGAATGTACTTTATAGGCTACAGAAATGCAGAATGGATTTTGGAGATTGTGCATGATCTGGCTATTACCTCTCAGAGGAGCTAGCAGAGTCTACCTGCTCTTCCAGGGAGCTGCAGCTGTGGCATTGCCATTTGTTATGGCTTGATCAGAGCTTTATAAGGCTCCACTCACTCTCCCTTGGAATGAACTGTCCTGGAGAAAAATAACCACAATGATGTTAGCATCTAATCTTGGAGTATGATTGGTTCTGCTTAGAATTTTAAATATTTATTTTCAAGAGTGATGTACACTGGCAGGAATTAAGTCAGCACACGTTCTGGCATACAGACCCAGGCTGTTCCCAGGCTGAAAGCTCTCAGTAGGCACACCTGGGGTTTTCAGGGATGCAGGCAGACACCACAGCTCTGTCGGGCAGCACTGTGTCTCCTGAATTAATGTGAGTCTTGGCAAAGTAAGGTCAGTGACTGCTACTAGCAGTGGGATTGCTTTCGTCTGGATTTCATACTGACAGCATGCAGATGCTGGGTGTCCAGGGCTTTCAGCCTCTCCTGTAAGGAATCTGCATCTCAGGATGGAAATGTCATGGCTTGAGGCTTTTCCACAGCTTTCCTCACACTCCTCCCCTACAGGAAATATCTTGAACAAAGTGTGGTTCTTCAGTGAACTAGAAAAGAAGCAAGAAGGACAGGGAAGTGAGAGAGAAAGGAATTGCCTAACACTTTATCAAAAACAGCTGTTTCTGTTGGAATGCCGTCATTTTCTATCAGAAGTGTTCCAAAGTCAGGAACGACCACAGCCAAGCTGCTGTTTCTTGCTTGGTTCTTACATGCCATGTTTTGCCAGAAAGAAGCAACTTAGAAGTTCCTGGAGCTGGTCAGCTCTGGGTGATCGGGGCTGTTGTGCTGGCTGGCATGTGTCACCGCAGGGGACTGGACCAGGGAAGGCATCTGGCTGCAGGATTACCTGGCAGGCCAGTGGTTATTTTCCAGCCCAGGAATTTGCCTGAGCTGTTCCCGGCACACTGCAGAGTCCGTTCTGCGAGCCCTGAGCAAGGGGCACAGGATGAGCAGGGGCCTTGGAGGGGCTGGGCCTGGCACACGTGGCACCCAGGGTCTGTCACCACCTGAAAAGAGCCTGTAAACAGGGTCGTGCAGGAGTGACCCTGGACAAAGGTTTTCACACCCGACCTGGTCCTGGTCCTGCAGGGGTGTCAGTTCATAGCCATAGAGGGTGGGCAGGTGGCACTGGCAGTGGGCCTGCAGGGGTGTCAGTTCATAGCCATAGAGGGTGGGCAGGTGGCACTGGCAGTGGGCCTGCAGGGGTGTCAGTTCATAGCCACAGAGAGTGGGCAGGTGGCACTGGCAGTGGCACGAGGGTTAAACAGCAGCCAGAGGACTGGTGTGAAGGGAAACCAAACAACCACCAAATCTGGGTTGTTGCAGGGATCAGAGCCAAGATCCTTGAGGAAATACTTACAATCCAAGCTCACAGGCACCCACCTTGAACAGGAAATTCCATCTAGTAAAGGGTTTTATTTTTATGCAAATCCGGTTGCTTTTGTCCCTTGCTTCCTATGGCCTTTGGAAAACTGGGATGCTAAGTGTGTTTTGTTGGCAATTTGGGGAGAACTGACCTGACAGGAGCCCAGTGTGTCAGACACAGGGTTGGCACGTGTGGAGATGGGGCTGGCGTTTGTCACACTGGTGACACGGTCTGTGTGTGTGGTGCTGGGGTCTGGGGGTCTCTGTGGGCTCAGGGCTGGCTGGAGCCCACGGGGACACTGCAGGAGGGGCTGTCACCCAAGCAGCTGCAGTGTCTGAGCCCTCCAGTTCCATCTGGCTGCTGGTGTGTGACAGCAAGAGCAGGGGCCACTCCTGCTGTGGCTGCTGCTCTTCCCCACCTCCCCAGGGGGATGGCTGGGCTGGGCAGCACAGGGGCTGTGCCACCACCGTGGGCTCTGGGTTGCTGTCTCCTGGCAGCACCTGCATCGTGGAGGCACATGGACACAGAGTGCCCACCTGGTAGGGCTCCCTGGGGGTGGCCACACTGCGTCCACTCACCTCAATGAGAACATGGAGCACAGCCAGGTCACAGCAGGGCATGGCCGAGCACCTTGGGGTGCTTGGGTGGTGCCTGAGAGCAGCCACGGCACGTTTCAGGAGACAGAAATGACATGGGCAGCTAAGTGGGAGCCAGAATGACACCTGCTGAGTGCTTGGCTCTGATCACAGAGGGGTTTCATGCTCCTTGACATCAGAAGTGGCTCTGGAGAAGCCAGTCTCTGCTGCCAGGTCCCTGAGCCCTCCAGCCCAGTGCAGTGCAGCACCTGGGCCAGGCCCCTTCCTCGTGGTGCTCTCGCAGGCTTTCAGAAAGCTTGTCTCTGCTCCGAGCCGTGCCTGCAACACCCATCACCAAAACTAAGTGGCTTTCTTTTCCTGGTGTCACAGGTATGTCGAGAGTACCAGCGTGGGAACTGCAACAGGGGGGAGAACGACTGCCGGTTCGCTCACCCCGCCGACAGCGCCATGATTGACACCAACGACAACACGGTCACTGTCTGCATGGATTACATCAAAGGGAGGTGCTCCCGGGAAAAGTGCAAATATTTTCACCCTCCTGCACACCTGCAAGCCAAGATCAAGGCTGCCCAGTACCAGGTTAACCAAGCTGCAGCTGCCCAAGCAGCAGCGACTGCAGCTGCCATGGTGAGTGTGGGAACGCTTCTGGACGTAGCCGTACATTAAGGAGAGGCAATGGTTGGATGTGTGTTTGTCCTTGCTAAGGAGGTGCGTGTGCCTGGGGACCCCGGTCAGTACACGGTGCAATGAGCTTTCTCAGCATGTGGTGCCAGATCTGCTCTGAAGTAGTTGCAGACCATTGAGGTGTTTGACTAATTTTGCCTGCGAGTGCCTGTGCGTACCTCTGTGTGTGCGCGTCTGTACGTGTGGGCTACTTGTGTCTCTGGTTGGCTGTATGCCTGTGTGTGGGCAGATGTGTCTCTATCCAGCTGCACAGCTAGATAAATCCGTGTTTAGTTTCTGTAAGTCCGTGTTTGTAGAGGTGTAGTTTGAAGTGGATCTGACGGTGTTACTGCTGTCCCTGTCCCGTGTCCCCAAGGGCTGGCGGTGGCTGTCCCCGGTGCTAGTGCGGGCCCGTAGCTGTAGCAGATGTGGGCCCACTGAGGAGCTGGTGTGCCGGCGAGGCAAGGGCAGCACTGGGGGGCTGTGGTGGCCGAGGGTCCCGCCTGTGCTGAGCCCGTGGGTGTGGGAAGCGGAGCACAGTGGGGGCGGCAGGGCCGGCGGGGCGAGGCGGTGGCCGGCACGGGCAGGGAGCCCAGCTCTGCGTGGCCGTGAGCCCCCCGGCGTGGCCGCTGGTGGGGGCCAGGGTGGGGCGGCCGCGGGCACCCCCCTGCTGCCCCGCTGCCCCGCCCGTCGGGCCCGTGCATGCCTAGTCTTGTTACCGTTGTACACGGCATCCGGTGATTTGTTTTTATTTGTTTTTTCTCACCTCCCCAAATGCACTGCTGCCCCCATGACGCACCTCTGCTTGCTGTTTATGTTAATGCGCTTGACCCCACTGGCCATTGCCATCATGTGCTCGCTGCCTGCTAATTAAGACTCAGCCAGCTGTCAGATCACTGAAGCGACCGCTCGAGGCAACCTTTGACCTGGTACTATGACCTTTCACCTTTTAGCTTGGCATGTAGCTGTATCGTAGAGTCGAGTTTGGGGTTAATGTGTAGAAATGGAACATCCCGGTTTCCCTCCCCACGTCCCCGGCCAAGGGCGTGTGGGCGGCCGGGCCAGGCTGGGTGCCCTCCCTGCAGCCCCCGCCGCCCCCGCGCCCCGCCGGCCCCTTCCCGTGCCCGCCCCCGCCCTCCTGTCCCCTGTCCCCTCCCGGGTGCCGGCGCAGGGGCGTTGGCATGGCTTGGTGGCGCGGAGGCGGCCGGGGCCGGCATGCGGCGCGCTCTGCATGCCCGGGCAGCGCTGGGGCCCGGGGACTGGGGTGTCACCACGGCCCTGCCATCCACTCCAGACGGTGACTATTAACATGGCTTCTACGTGTGATCCTCGTGGAGCTAGCAGTGCTGCTTGCCCGAGAGCCTGGCTCCTGGCCCAGCCCGAAGCTTTCCCGTGGCGTGGCACTGCTGCCGGTGGCCGTGGCGGCTGTCCCGCCGGTCCCTGTGCCGCTGTAGTGGTAGGCAAACAGTGCTCCCTGGAAAGCTGTTCCCTCGCCTTTTATTTGGTAGTTCAGTCTGCTATGCCGCTTGCTTGCTCATGGAGAAACATGGTGCTGTCTGGTTATTTTGCCTTCTACTGATTTTTCTTTTTTCCTTTTTCTCTCTCCTTTTCTCCTCTTTCCCTCCCTTTCTCCGCCCC
>VXAX01002159.1:0-14537 GCA_013399835.1 Leptocoma aspasia | reverse complement strand
TTTGTTACTGGACTTTATTTTTATACTCGTCCACCGTTCAGGGAATTCCTCAAGCTGTACTTCCCCCCTTACCAAAGAGGCCTGCGCTTGAAAAAACCAATGGTGCCACCGCAGTCTTTAACACTGGTATCTTCCAATACCAGCAAGCTCTTGCCAACATGCAGTTACAGCAGCATACAGCCTTTCTCCCACCAGGTAAGTGCTTCACTGGCACCTTTTCAGGGAAGGGAGAGGGGGGATTCTGGGAGAAGCACAGTAGGAGACAGCAGTTGGTGGCTGGTGGCAAGCGCGGTGTGTGCTGGAGGCCGCTGGTGCCAGGCACAGGCAGCCCCTCCAGCCAGGGCACAGCAGTGCCCCGTGCCCCTGGGCAGAGGAGGGGCTGCCTGTGGCAACGCTGGCTTCTCTCTGCTCCTTGCAGAAGCTGGGTGGGTGTTTTCCAGTCTAACACAAAATCAGCATCATGCTCTGTCACCCCAAATCAGAATTTGAAATCTCTCTCCTTCCTCTTTCTCTGGATTAACTGCTCTTCCTTCCACATCCCTCAGCTGTTGTGCTTTTTCCCTGTAAGACCCCTTGGCCTTGGCAGTGGTGGCTCTGAGCCACACTCACAGAGGGGTTTTTTAATGAGGTTTTAATGAGGTGCAGTGATCCCAGGCAGCACAGGCAGTCTCACGGGTGGAGAATCACAAACCTACACAGGAGGTCACAGTTTGGGCCTGCACCGCTGATGTCTCAGGGCTGGTCCTGCACTGAGTAAAGCCAAGTGCTTGTTGTCAGCCAAGAGTGACCAGCTCTACACTTGTCCTGGTGTAATTGCTGAAGAGTTGATGCCTGTACTATGCACCAAGCAGAAATCCATTTGGGGGACCAGCGATGGGACATGAAGTTTGAATATGTGCTTTGGTTCTACCGATGGCACTGCATGAGAAATGATCTCTAGTATGTCCTGGGAGCTTCTGCCCTTAGTTACACAGCTGAGGTAGTTTGTTACACCTGAACCCACACTAAAGCAGCACCATCATTCCACTGTGGTGTGTGCAGGTGTGCAGAGCCCAGCTGATAGATCTGTACTCAAAAATGGGAAAGAGTCTGTGAGGATAGCCCTTCATTATACAGACTGGGAAGGGGAAGAAATACAGCTAATCAGTCTCTACCCAAAAATTTAAAGGATTTTATCCTAAACATCTTTGGCAAGTGTGTTCCCAGGGGATCATTATAATGCCCTTTACTATTCTGTCTTGATCTGGCATACAACCAACATATGTACTGTAAATGGCACAAAAATCAGTTTCTTGATCTAGTGAGTTTTAATAACGCAAAAATGCATTGCAGCCACTGAAATGTATCAGTAAATGTTGCAAAGCTTGCTGGAGTCAATAGCAAGGTGGGTTGGGTAAGCTGCAGGTCAAATCCCTAGCCCACATATTAAAATCCATATAAAAATGCATATGCAATCACATACTCATGGAACCACAGAATGGTTTGGGTTGGGAAGGACCTTAAAGACCACCTCATTGCAAACCTCCTTCCATGTGGGGGACATCTTCCAATAGACCAGGTTGCTCAGAGCCCCATCCAGATAGACTCAGAATCCTTCCTATGAATGTTAAACAATTCACAGGTCTCTTGGCACAGCATAACCAGTGGAGTCTGTAAACTGTAATTTTCCGGCTTCCATTAAAGCAACGAGGGGCTGGATGGTTTTTGGAAATGCTGGAGCTGCCTTTGTTCTTCCCCTCCAAACTCAGGAGCTGGGGTTGTGGTTTGTGTGTGCCAGACCCCATTTGCACCTCATCACAGACCGGGGTCTTTCCCATTGGCTCTTGACACACCTTACCTCAGCTCTTCCTCCAGCAGATCCACACTGAAACCTCCTGGCACTGGCTCTTGAGGCTTCATTAGACCTTTCCTAACCACTGAAGTTTAGTACATGTTACACAAGAAAAGTAAGGGAGTTTTTATCCTGAGCTATTATAAATTCTCTCTTTATATTTTTCAGATAGCGTCAGTTTGAGCTTTCCAGTAGTCCAGTACTTTCCAAAAAGTTTGAAAAATGTCTTTGGCACCTTGCCCTTTTTAGTTTTTCCCACTTCAAATTATCTGGGATCAGTTCCTGTTTGTGCACAGTCACCTGGAAAAAGAGTTTCTCCATCTGTCCCTGCGAAGCCACGGAGAGCACAGAGCGTGGGTGCCCCCAGCTCCGCGGCCACGGAGCAGCTCAGTGGGATCTGAATTAAAGTGACATTTTTCGGGTTCAGACACCCGAGGTGTAAGTGCTCATTTGTGTTCCTAGTTGCTCCAGGCAGAGCCTGCAGGAGGGCTGGAGGGCAGGACACCTGCAGAACCTGCACAGGGCAGGTGTGCCCAGGGTTGGTCCCCTGTGGGCAAGCTGGGCAGGACCCTCCTCTCTGCAGGGCACTTCACTCCTCATGTTCTCCCACTGATATTCCAGAAAACCTCAGATACCTCTTCTGAATTGTAAGGCATTGTTCTGGCTGGCTGTGTGCCAGGGATGTGAAGCACATCCAGGGAACATCCATGCCTGGGAGTGGACACTGCACTCCAGCACGCACGCCTTAAGTGATTAAATGTTCTTCAGACATCCATGTCACCTCTCTCAGCTAAAGCTCCCTCTGTGCACAGCTCCTCTCTTGAGGTGTCCCAAAACCGTGGCTGCTGGCAGCTGTCCCCAGACTGAGATGGGAGTTTGGGGGCGTTGCAAGAAAGAACCAGGAACATTTGTGCTGTTGAGATGAGGGGAGTTAATCTGCCTACTCTGGAGGCTCTGCGTGCCTTGGTGGTGCTCACGGCTGGGTTTGGTCCCTGGGTCCTGGCTGCCAGCTCGGGACACCTTGGCAGACGTGGGTGACCCTCCTGCTGTGAATGTGCAGAGCTCCAGGTCCTCAGACCTTCACCTGCTCCATGTCCTGGAGCTGGCTGGAGTGCTCCTGTGGGCAGCTGGGTGACATCCTGCCCCCGTGCCTGTGACCATCCTGTGCCTCAGCTCCCGTCTCCTCAGGAGTGCAAGGGCAGCTGTTCTGCCCCAGGTGTGTCCCCCAGGTGACCAGAGTGTCCTTGAGGAGCGAGATCCTCCGGAGGAAGGGGTCAGGTTGGCAGGATGCTGCCAGGAGTTGATGTGGTGCAGCTGCAAGGGGCAGGAATGCAGCTGCAGCTGAACCCCAGAGCCAGTGAGGAAAGGCTGCAGCTACCTCTGCATCATGTTAACCCCTTGTGTATTTGTTCAATTACTGCAGCTTCAGCACCAGGGACTCTCTTGTTCCTGGCTGGGACTCAGTGCCCAGAGGCTTTCCTAAAGCACTTTCCTCCCTGGGGCTGCTGGGCCTGTGCAAAATCACTGCTCTGCCCCAAAACACGGGGAGGGAAATGTCATGTACCACTGCTCACCTCCACAGGAGTGCTTGTGCTGTCTGGAGTGTTGTTTTTAATTAGGCTTTAGTAGATTGAGCAGAAGAAATAGACAGAGGGGAATAATACAAGGGAGAAAAGAGAAAAAAATAATTAGAACAATAAACTTAGAATATTTATAAAAATAGCTTTATTGTGCTGCAGAAATTATCTGATTATGAAGTTATGGTCCGTTAAGTCAGAACATCCTCATATTAAAATTCTGCCTTGTCCCGAACAGCCAGGGAACACTGAAAGTGCACATTCATTATTCATGTGTTCTCATTAGTCAGTCAAAGCTTCTGAAGTCAAGCTGAGTATTAAGATCATAGCAAAAATTATTTTTATTATTGGTAAGAGGGTCATAAAGCGTAATATTTGTGTTTGGGCGTTATGCCACCCCAGCAAGTGTTCGACTTTCTGCCTCGTGTTCATTTGCTTCCCTTTCAAAAACTGTGTGCACTGGCCAAAATGTTAATGATGATCATTCAGACTGAAATTTGGAGGTTTTAGCTGGAAAGCTTTACAGGGATGTTTCAGAGTGGTGATAAATGCCCAGCTCATGTGTAGCAGGGAGATAACCCGTGCGTGGAGTGATGTACATTGCAGGGTGCACAGCCCTGTGAACAGGGCACTCCTGCAGAGCCACAGCCCAGAGCTGCTTCTCTGAAACCCCAATAATGCCGCTGAGGCCCCATCAGAGGGACCAATAAAGCAGTTTGGCTTACTGCCTGTACTTCTTAGCCAAATTCTGCTCCATTTTTTAATCTTGCAAGTGCTCCCATTGGCTTCAGCCGTGATTTGTGCCTGGGGAGGTCAGGAGAGGTGCCCTTCCTTTGCCATTCCTTTACCCTTTCTTTGCCCATGTTCTCAGTCTCTTCCAGGACACAGAGAAGTGATTAGGAAACATGATGATGCCCTTGCCTTTGTTGCCTTACAGACACAGCAGTGACAGAGGGTAACCTTGGCCCCAGCAGTAATTAAGCTGGGTGACTTCTTCCCTACATAGTTAAATGCTCCTGGGGCTGTGCATCCCCTCCAGTGCCCGGCTGAAGCCATTTCCTGTCCCCAGTACAGCCACAGGATGTCACAGAGGCAGCACTGCCAGGCTGCCTCTGGCAGTCTGCTGGGATACATTTCCATTTCGACTGCAATCTCATTTCCACATTTCAGAGTTTATTTCAGTTTCTGCTGTGTCATTTCATCATTAACAGTGTTAATAAATGTTACTTGTTAAGTTAAAAGGTAAATAAGTTATTAAAAATGGATATTCTGGAAGATCAGTATATATTTATCATCTTGGAAGCAGAAATAGAAGATTGTGAGAGCAGTCTGGTGGAAGGCATTTTGCTGTGTAACATAAAGAGAATTGCCAACTTGGTGATACTTAAAAATGATGCCAGAATGATCCCAAAACCAGCTTCCTGCTCCTGGCTCTGGTTGCAGGGCAGAGCTCTCCAGATGTGTGGTCTGAACGAGTTTGGGCCGTGAGCCCAGGCACCAGCAGCTTAAAATACATCCTACAATGTAGAACAAGAGGCTGAACAGGGGTTGTGAGGTGTCACCATGAGCTGCACAGGGCACAGTCACCATTCAGCCACTCTCTGGGCCACAGGTGGGATCACTGCCCCTCCAATGGCAGCTCCAGGGCTCGTGGGGATGCAGCCAAAATCCTGCCTGCCGGGTCACCTGGGGGTGGCCTGTACATTCCCTGGGCACTGGAGCAGTCAGGGAGAGGAGAGGAGAGGAGAGGAGAGGAGAGGAGAGGAGAGGAGAGGCTCTGTCACCTCCCACCATCCATCTGTGCGTGGCACTTCCTGAGCAGACACAGGGACAAGGACAGCAGGGCCTGTTCCTCGCACTGGGGACCACAGGCGCCAGGCAGGGTGAGTTTGAAGAATCTCTTTTGATCTGAGAAGAGCAGGGAAAGGACCAGGACAAGGCTTGTGGCAAAAGGCAGGAGGGTTTGAGAGTCCTGAGTTAGAGGTGAGGAAGGCTCTCCTGGCAGGGTCCCAGCACAGCTCCAGCCGCTGCCCTGCCCCGAGGCCTCGTTCTAACGGATCACTGTGCTATTGTATGTTTGATTGTGCTGACAGTTACATGCCACTGTGCCCATAATAACAATTTTTCTTCTTTGTTCAATGAAATTTCTAATTACACGTGTGATGGGTTGTTTTAATTCTTTTCCCTTTCCAAATCCACCTTCCTGTTGCAATGCATGATGAGCAGGCTCAATATTGTGCATGACACCCGCTACAAGTGTTGGTAGGTGCCAGCTTTGTTTCTTGATTATCTTAAACCTGTGGTGCAGCTCACAGACCCTCAAAATCCACTGCTAGATGTAACGTACAGCCTCGTGCCAGTCCATCTCCCCGAGCCTCCTGCACTAACACCTGTCAATTAAATGTGATTGTTTTATTTAATTGACATGGACACGTAGATGTTAATTTTGTACAGCAGTTTTTAATTGCACATTGTTCCTTGGTGGATTTTGACTGGACTATGAGTTCCAGTGTTTAGAAACTATCTTGTGTTAACTAAAGACTGTATCTTACCGTAGCCATGTAGCTGTATTCTGTCCTTCTACAAGATTAATTTCTGTTAGCAGTAAATATTTGGGTTGAATTTTTAAAAGACAAAAATTTGTAAATATAAGGGCAAAAAACTCTCCTGTTGTTTTTCATATTGAAACGGTTAAGCTTGTTTGTGTCGATTTTCTTGATTTGATGGTAACAAGCATTTTCCCCTTTTTTTTCTCTCTCATCTCCCTCCCCTCCCTCCTGAAATGTTGTCCTGCTTTGCACTGTGGTTGCATGTCACGCACTGGCAATGGTGTCCCGGGCTTTTCGCTGTGGTGAACCATGCTCAATGACCCTCCCACGTGTCGCTCTGGTCCCATACTGCTACACTCTTCTGTATGTTTGCTTATTTGATTTTCCTTCCGAAAGTTCCCATGGTGCACGGTGCTACGCCAGCCACTGTGTCTGCAGCAACAACATCTGCCACAAGTGTTCCCTTCGCTGCAACAGCCACAGCCAACCAGGTTTGCTAATTTACAGCTTTGTTCCTTACAGACAACTCGAAATCGGTGCTTTAATGAGCATGGGGGTTTGGATCTGACCTCTTGTTGGCCTACACATTCTCTCAGAGAGCTGCAGCACAGCTTAATCAGCCCTTAGCTGTGCTCCAAAGGTGCTGCAGTTCCATTTCTGATGCTAAAAATAATTGACAATAGAGTTTCTGACTCAGTCTTGACATTTATGGGCCATGCTGCTTATTTCTGCTCTCAGGGATGCAAAGAGCAAGGGATAATACACAAACCCATGATTTATTTCCGTTTCTGTGGAGCCAACAGCTCCTTTCAGTGCAGAACTCGGGGAAAGCCAGGGGAGTCTTTGTGCAGAGGGGTTGCAGGTTCTTACACTCTGAGTTTAGCAGTCCAAACATGTTCTGACTCTCCTCTTCCAAGTGTAAAACAAAGCCCTGTGAGCATGGGCCACACAGAATCTTTCTTGAAACCTTTGTTCCAGCCTTGTGATTCTCTTTGGAGTGGCCCATTGCTTTGAACAGAGCTCAGTTAAGAAAATGCCCCTTAGGGTCTGGATTTATTTCTCAGTAGCCACCCCAGTCATTGCCGTGTTTGGATGTATTTCAGGAACATGAGAGTAATGCTTTACCACGTAAGTGGTTAGAAGTCCTCCCAGGAAAGCCAGAACCAATGCTCTAAAGATGAGTCCCTGGGCCAGAGGAGCGGCTGGAGCTGCACCTGAGCACAGGACACTGTCAGAAAAGCAGATTTCTGTACAACACCTGGCTGAAAGTGCAACAATAAAAGCGTTTTAAAGAGCCTCCTCTTCTAAAAGCTAATTATTTTTTGAGGTTTACTGGGCAGTTAGTTGTCCATGCCATGAAGCTGTCAGTTCTGGTCTTGCTTCCAGCTCAGTGGGATCACATGTGTGCCCCTTAGAAAAGGGAGCTCCAGGTTCTCCTCAGCGTTGTGCAGGTGTGGTCCTGTGTGTGGGACGAGCTGTGCAGGTAAATGGCAATGTTAAGGCAGGCTTACCTGATGCACTTGGCTCCTGGCTCAGGACAGGTGGCTCCTCAGCACACCCGGAGCTGCAGAGTGAGCCCCAGACCCTTTGGCTTCGAGCCTTTGCACCTTTACCTGTTGAGCACTACTGTTCTGTGCTGCCCCAGCTGTACGTCCCTCGTTAGCCTGTCTGCTTCCTCATCTCTCAAAAATACAATTCCCAAATGGCATCATTGCAGCGACACCTAGGTGTGCACATCCCGAGCCTCCAAAGGGACCTGGATATTGTAGAATTCCAAAAACACCCCAGGTTAGTCTGCTCAGCAGCCAGCACCTTCTTCTCTTGAGAAATGTTTGCTGAATGAACAGCTCAGCTCACTCAGGGCTTTAAACTTGGCCTAAGAATTTGTGTTTCGGAAAGCTAGTTCATAGGTGGGGCTACCTCTGCATATGTGCCACCTCAGCAAGCAACGCCCTGTGTGCCCAGAGTCTCTTAATACTGTAGTTTATTGCACCAGACAGTTCCTTTCAGTGTGTCTCTGTATCCTGTGCATGTCCTGAGGGTTGTGAGAACAAGACAAGCCACAGAAAAAGTAATTATTTTTAAATCCCCTCTCTGTTGGTAACCGTGCACTTCCCAGGTAGATCACAAGGAAAACCTTCTGCTGTAGGATCTGGTCATTTCATGCCTTTCCTCCCCAGAGCCTCATAACACACTTAGTGCAGTTCTGCAGCCAAACCTCCATATATACATATATGCCCATATATGTATATACCATGTGAGCAACGCTGAAGGTATTTAATGCCACCCAATGCCGTGTGCCTGCATGCCAAAGGCTAAAGATGTGGCCCTTCATCTTCCCGGGCTGGTGTGGAAGGTCCTTGCTCTGTTCGACAGCACTGCCCCTGATGCTGCTCCAGCCGGGTGCCACAGCCTGTCCTGCAGCAGCAGGAAAACATGGTATGAGAAGCTTCATTCTGCTCCAAGCCCATTTCTGTGGAGTTGGCAGTGCTGTGGTGTGAGCTGCCAGGGGAGGAGAGGGCACACGGGTGGAGAGACAGCAGCAGGACCTGCCAGTGAGTTGGTTGAGAAGAAAGCCCCCGTTCTCTCTGCTGGGCAGATTCACAGGCCAGCCTAGGTGCCCATCAGGAAAAAGGGTCTTTCCAAGTGCCACGGCCGTTTGGGATTGTGCAAATCCATTTTGTGTCCTAGGCCCCAGCGCAGTGCCCTGTGCCTGGGCACGTCTGCTCCCCCGGGCGCTGCGCGGTTGCAGTGTCACTGTCACCCACGGCCAGGGTGCAGTGACATCTGTTAGTGGCACTGTGGCAGTGGGCTCCCAGTGTAGTCCTGGTTTGTTGAAGGGGAAGCTGAGCAGACGGGCACTTGGGGGGAGCCAGGTGCTCAGTCCTGTTAGTGCAGCTGAGCACTCTGGGGTTGTTTCCCTGGCTGGGGAGCTTTGCTTGCTGGCTGCCCTGGGAAGGGCAGAGCTCTTCTCGTCCGGGGATTGTCACCAGCCTGAAAATCAAGCTCAGGGCATCGTGGGTTTGGCATTCAAAACCCAGGACAGTGACAGCAGTGAACACTTCACAAAATCACACTGTAGAATTCATCATCTGAGACACTGAAAGCACAGAATTTTGTGTAGGCCAACAAAAAGGGCTATTTTCAATTACTGCACTGCATGACTTGTAGATGTTAACTTCTCCTATATCCTGAACAACCAATAATACTTATTTATATTTGTCCAGTAGTACTTAACCCAGTGTTTTCCAGTTAAAAGTTGCTATTGTAGCACTTCAGTTGACTTTAACTTATAGTTATGATATAAAATCCACCAACTCACAGCTGATCCTCCCTTTCCCAAACTGATGTTCTGTAGCAAATGCTGTGCCTCTGGGTGGGCTCATTGCACCTGTCACTCATTGTTTACATTTCTTACCTGTAGATACCCATAATATCTGCCGAACATCTGACTAGCCACAAGTATGTTACACAGATGTAGACATTGGGTCATCAAACAGTAAGTTCCCAATGTGTTGTTGCTGTATTTTTTCTTACTCTGATGTGTGTAATTTGTTGCTGTAAGGGACAGAATGTTTTTATCTTCTTTCTGAGAAAACCGGTAAGCTCTGGGGGCGGAGGCTCTGACCCCCCTGAGGGGCCATTCCTCTCTGAGGGGAGATCCCATGGGTACCAGTGGCCGCATCATGGGTTAGTTTGTACATGCCCACCCAGCAAAACCAGGGTTCACTGAGGTTTATGTTCTGTCTGTGGTGGCCTCAGCACTGACCTGAGCTGAGGGGCAGACTGGGGGGGGGAAGATGATTCCATCAGGTTCTCATCAGAAAGAACAGCTTTTAAACCTCAA
Organism: Leptocoma aspasia; assembly: GCA_013399835.1. Lineage (NCBI taxonomy): Eukaryota > Metazoa > Chordata > Aves > Passeriformes > Nectariniidae > Leptocoma > Leptocoma aspasia. The sequence goes on along the minus strand of VXAX01002159.1, from coordinate 4,733 downwards.
AATTTGGAACCCCAGCATTTTCTGGGTTTGGTAACTCATAATTCTCCTGTTGTTGTGAGATTCCCCCCCGCCCCACAGCCATCCCATCCCAGGATGGCTCCTCCTTTGTGTTACCTTCCTCTCTCTTGTGCTCCATTTCTGCCGTGCTTTTATTGAACTCCTTGGCCATAATGGGATTATTTCTGAGGGTGAGGACTGACCCTTTGGCCACAGTGGGTTTGTAATCACAGCTGCTCCTTTCAGCTGAGCATAAACATTGTTAAACTGCTGGAGTGATGCAGGGAGGGTGGATGGCATGGGGTGGGATGGGATGGATGGAACGCCTCAGGTGGGATGGGATGCTCCTGCTGCCGGAGGGTTCCTGCAGGAACACAGCCCCCGTGCCACGAGAGCCTGGGGCTGGTGTGTGTGACAGCGAGCCCTGGCTGTGCCAAAGAGAACACTTTGTGCTCTTCCCTTCCCAGATGGTGTCCGAGGCGAGGAGGCCGGATTTGGGTGGGAAGAGGCCGAGCTCATTAGCCATAGTGTATGTAAATACTGTCCAGCAGCACTGGGAACCCCTCAGCAGTGACATCACACATTGCATGTTAACGAGACGAAGCCAGACCGTGGGACTCCACTGCACACTGTTGCCTATCTACTTTGTACATTGAATTGATATTTGTGCTGAGGTGATCTTATTGTCTAAGCCTGCAGCATCCTCTGCCTTTCCCGGCGCCCGGGGCTGCTCCCCTCAGCCACGGGCACCGCCCGGAAAGGCCGACGATGCTCCCACCACAAACCTGTTATGTATTGGTACGTCTGTAGACCAAGATATAATTTTTTAAAGTAAGTTTATTTCTTTCAAGGTTTACAAATAACAAAGGTGCACCTTGTATTTAAAATTGCCATTATAGACGAGAGCGTGCATGCACAGTAATTTTTGTTTAAGAGTAATATTTTTAATGTAATAGATTGTAAGAAATGAGAAGAGAGGAATCTGACAGAGATGAATGTGCCAAGCAAAACCACAACTGTGTATATTTTAAAGCACATCAATGGCTTTAAGTACCACGTTGTTAAGGATTCTCATGAAGTGCCATAGACTGTACATCCATCAGAGTATTATTTCCGCAGTGTTATTTTCAGAACCACACTTTCACTGACTTGATGAGTACTGATCAGTCAAAGGGCACCGTTCTGTTTCAAACCAAAGCTGTCTCAGAAATGGCCAGTTGCTCCTCACAGCCAGTGGGCAGCACCAGAGAGATGCTCCAGCTGTGCATAACCCTTACGGACAATATTATCTATAAACTCTCCCAAGGCGTTGTAGGTCATATTTATGCATAGTTACTGTATAAGGTGAGCTGCGAAAGGGAAAAGCCATTTCTGAGACACAGTAACAAATGTTTGAGGAACTTCTTTTGCTCTATTTATAGCCTCTGTCGCGAGTCACAAGGACTATAAATGTTTTGCAGAGATGGGTTTCACTTTAATTCATCAAGTCCCGCGTCCGCGGCGACTCTAAACAAAGACGCAGAAGCACTGACAGCAGATGCATGACAAACCAAAATAGGACAAATGAGACGTTAATTAGTGTAGAAATTGGGTGGGTTAATACTCGGGTGAGTTTTATATGTGATTTTTTTTGTTCAGATTAACTGCTTATAGCCTTAGAAAGCCTTTACAAAATAAAAACAAACAAATAGATGTGCATTCAAGTTTTAAGAATGGATTCATCCAAAGGAATTCCTTTTTGTGGTTTGGATGTTGCAGCCAGTAAAGGATATTTTTGCTCTGTTCAGCCAGGGGCTGCCTGGGGCCAGGCCCCGGGTGGGCAGGGAGGGAGAGGCGCGGGTTCGGTTCTAGAACTCGCCATACTCCGAGTTTACTGCGAGTTTTTATGCTTGAGAGAGATGCTTTATAGGTAAGAATGATGTGTTGATTTTCCTGATTGTACTGTACATCTATTAAAGCCTTAGATTATTACATTACGGGTTAAAACCCATACCAATGTAATTTCAATCGTGTTAAGAAAGTATAGGTGACTTCACATGTTATTGTAGTGACTTACCATAGAGAATTTACTTTTTTCTTGTTAAAAGTGTAGTTTTTATTTCTTACATTTATTAGCTTGTTTTCATTTTCTATACCAGTTGATACCATTTCAGTTAATAGAATTTTGTTTTATTAGAGTTTACTGATGACTTTTTCAAAATACAAAAAAAAAAAAAAGTAGTTTTCTTCATAACATACTCAGTTTGGAATCTACATGTAGTGTCTTATGAGTATTCGTATTATTGTTAACTAAATGATTTCTATTTTACTGATCTAATATGACAATGTAAGAATGTCAGTCATTGTTAGTTCTTGTCTAGTTTTCATTAAAAGAACAAAGATCTTTTATATGGATATCTTATAATTATATAATCATTGCTAAGTAAGAAGTTAAGTTGTTGCTATGGCAACAATCCTGGCAGACAATTGAGTAATATTTTGATGATTTATTTTGTTTGTAATTAGTTATTATGAGAAAAAAATCTAGTTCCTAGATATTAGAATAAAATTTATTTTCTACTGTATCCATTTCAAATGTTAAAATATTGTTTAAATATTTTTTGAAATCCCTGAATATCAGGCCTTGTTATAAATAAGCTGCATAATCAATAGATCAAGGGACTTTTTGTTGATAATCCAAATACTCAAAGTTTACGTAACAAGAATTCTAGTGTGTGTGTGCAAACTCTTGAGGGTTGATTATGCTGCAGTTGGGACGTCGAGAGCGAAGGTTGACTTTTTGCACTTCTGTATATAGTCAAAAAAGAGAGAAACCTGTATAATAGTAAGATCTTATTTTGAATAAAAATGTCTATAATTACAAGGAGTTTTGTTAAGGCTAAATAAAATGACAGGCTGAACAAAATTGCTTGCAAAAGTGGCACAGAGTTAGCACTCCATCCCCCTTCCAAAAAGTTGCTTTGCTTTATGTGGACAGCTTGTAGTTTGCCAGGATTTTTTCAGCTGGAAAGATCTGCCATCCTTCCGAGATCTCATGACTGACAGAAGCTCCACTGGGTCAAATCTGCCTGAAAATCATTAAGACAAAAAAAAGGAAAAAAAAAAAGGAAAAAAAAAAAGGAACTTCAGCCCATCCAAGGAATCATGGCTCAGATATTCCGTACATTATTCAAAATCTACTGCATGTTTAAAGTATCAAAATATATTAAAGATATATGCTATTCAAACCAGTTTCTGACAATTTCAGTGGTTTCTTGTTCACAAAAAAAAAGATTCTTCAAAACAAATACTGACGTTCACAGAGTTCAACCATGGACAGGCAAACGGAACAGCACCCGTAGCTGTAGGGTAGGGGATTATTTTCTCGCTGTAGTAGTCCTGTTCTTTTAGCAGGTGAAAAACAACCTGGGAGATCTTCCCTTTTCACGGAAAGCGCTGCAGGAACCCGGTCACCCTGTGCGTGCCACGGCTGGGAGCTCTCACAATCAGTAATTAATTACCGAGCTGCACTCCGCAGCCCCGGGCCATCTGCTGGGAGGACGGGCGCGCTTGGGTTTGCTCTTACGTAACCACAGACTTACTTTCGCTTGTAGTTGCTCCAGTTACGTACTCTGTCCTGGGCTGCAATTTGGGTTTATGCTTATTTTATTATTACTGCTATAGTTGACCTTGCTGTATGGAAAAAATAAAGTGAAATTGCCCTAATAAAAGTTCTCTTTCTTAATTATCTTTACCAGGTTAGAAAGGGCTCTGCTGGGTTATGTAGGCTTGAGCGTGTCTGAGCACTCGTGGGACTGCCCACAATTTATTTGGTGCTGGGGCTTTTCTGCACCAGCACCTTCCCTCCACAGGATGTGTATTGAAATGCCACCTGTTCAGGATATTCCTGTTAGATCCAGGGGGTAAATACCAAGCACCAGGACCTCTGGATCAGCCCCTGCTGTCCTTACCCTCCTGTGGCAGCCCCTCTGAGATCAGGGACACACTGGGACCCCCAGGCCCTCCCTCTGCGGGGAATGGGGGCACAGGGGACTGGAGAACAGGGAATTCAGAGTGAAGGGATTGGGGGCACAGGGGACTGGAGAACAGGGAATTCAGAGTGAAGGGAATGGGGGCACAGGGGACTGGAGAGCAGGGAATTCAGAGTGAAGGGAATGGGGGGAGCAGGGAACTGGGGGGCAAGGATGGGGAGCAGAAACCTGTGGGTGCAGGGAGTGGGGGCAGAGGGAATAAAGGGAACTGGGAAGGGAGGTGAGGGGAGTGGGGAGCAGCCAGGCAGCGGCTGACATTAGAGGGAGCTCTGTTGCCACGTGTTGCAGTTCCTCCGTCGGTTTCCCACAAATCACTGATAATCAACATTTTTGATCACCACAACATCACAGATTTAATTGATTGAAGGAAACACCGCAGGGCAGTTGTTTTCCAGGGGGAGTCCGGGTGTCTCCTGTGCCCCCCAGCACGAGCTGGCCTTTCCCGGACAGGTCTGTTGGCACCGTTTCCCAGCTCAGCACACCTGGACGCCCCATTCCTGCTGGCCGACCACCCAGTCCCCTGCACTCCCTTTGTCCCCATGCTCAGGGTGACACCAGCATTTCATTTATCCCCACGTTTCGCTGCCAAGGGGAAAACGATGTATCGAGCAGTGCCAGTGTTCAGAACTGGCAAAAAGAGCCCAGCTCGATTTTCCTCTCTAACTGCGACGGCGGCTGCGGTGGCTCCCGTGGCCCGAACCAGGG
>VXAX01002157.1:460403-494089 GCA_013399835.1 Leptocoma aspasia | reverse complement strand
TGCTGCTAGGAGATTCATAAAATTCAAACTCATAATTACCACAGAGGGCTTTTTTTGCCTACTATTTGATCATTTGCTTCATCTATACCAGAAACTTGGTGGTTTTAAATCTAGCACTTATATAGCAGATGTGTACCACAGTCCAGATATTGCCCAGAGGTTTTGCAGTCTGTGTGGACTGCTAGTATTTGGGTTGTCTGCAAGTGCACTCATGTACCTGGTCTGATAATTAATTTTCATCATAGTAGCCTGTTGCTATGAACATATTATAAGTCTCTCTGTGTGTAAGCCTTCTGATCATTTTCCCATGGGAGAACATCCTTTTGCTGTCTTTTACTCTGTATAAGCTTTCTGTAAACAAAATATCTGTGTCTGTTCTTCAAGGACATGGAATTGGTTGGCCTCCTCCTACCTATGAGGAGACTGAACTGAAATTACTTTATCTTTCTGATATTGTAAACTATTCAGACACATTTTCCTGGACGAAGCAGCAGCAGGAGCATGGAATGCTCTCTGCTGAGCAGATATAGAAAAATACTAGAATTATGGAGTCATTTTAATAAATCATTTTAGCCTTCTGAAATTATTGTCAAGAGTCCTTTCTTCTGTGTGTGGACCACGACGATAGTAGCCAGCATGGGAGTATGTGTTAGATCCGTGCTGAAAAGAGTGTCGATTACACAGGGTGTTTTTGTTACTGGTGAGAAGTGCTTGCACAGCATCAAAGCCTTTTCTGCTTTTCACACTATCCCAGCAGCAAACAGGCTGCTGGTACACAAGAATCTGGGAGGGGATAAATCCAGGAAAGCTGATCCCAACTGACCAAACTTCCATACCATGTGGCACCATGCTCAGCATATGAGGTGGGGGAAGGAGAAGGAAGCAGGGGACATTTGGAGCTGGGACACTTGCCTTTCCAAGCCGCCATTATGTGTGAGGGAGCCCTGCTTTCCTCACGAGCTGCTGGCTGCCATGTGCAATCCGCCATGCAGGAAATGCCTTTCAGTACATTATGATGATACTAAGTAAAAGGAGAAATGAGCTACTCCTCATAAAGAACCTGGGCACCAACTGAATAACTAAGTGTGTCCAGGGAGAGACAGAGAGAGAGAGAGAGCTGGATATCAATCACAGGAATTTTCCCTAGCCAGGGACACATTGTTCTCCCAAGCCAATCTCATTGTCTGTATAAACCCAAAGCCTCTGTTAACAATTACATAATCACATATGCCATGCTTTAGCTCCCTCTACAGCAACTTCTTAGGTCACTACATAGGGTTTGGATGACCATGGATTATGGTAATGATCACGCCACTCTGACCTGTCCTGCTGATACAGAACCACAGTTGCTGCAGTCCAAAGGCTGCTTTCAGATTATGAACTTTGGAGTCCAACTGGAAACAGGAGTAATCCTGTGTCAAGTCAGGCAGCTGTGTACACAGACATGACCTGCGTGACCTTTGTCTATCCAGTGTATGCTATAAGCCTCCATTGAAAGGCCTCCCCTGTATTAAGTTATCATTCTTTCCTACAAGGTAAGAAAAGGAAACTCATAGTGACAAGGAACAGGACTTGAGATCAGTGGTACTTGTTTGTAATTTGATTCTATACTGTACAAGAGTCTCAAGTTCTCAATAATGTAATTACCACACAGTAGGATGGACCCAGTATAATAAACAGTCTGGAAATAATCTCTGGCATTCTTACAGCTTTGTCAGAAAAAGTACCCTTGCCATCTGTACACTTCCCCTTTCCCCGTCACCTTTTTTCCTTTTTTTCTGAGTCCCAGACCCAGTAATTTCAAATACATAATAAACAAAGAGAAATCATCAAGTAAGAAAACATTTATTCTCCAAGCTTCAGGGTTTTGTTGTTTTTGTTTTTGTTTTTTTTTTACTTTTGGTACAATATCACAGTGAGCCTGTTGCCATCATCTAAAATACTGCTAATATTAAATGACAGTATGCAAAGTAGCATGGGATAAAATTGACAACATGAGCATAGATTTAGAGAAATTCAGCACAGAAAAAGGCTTCATAGTAAGTGGCATGACACTGACTTCCCTGGACCTTGAACTAACACAGTGAATAAACTGAGAAGAGATTTTTTTACAGTCTAAATTATGTAGGAGTAGCCACACATCAGGAAGCTCATTGCTTCCCTTCACAGCACTGAGCTGACACAAATGAGTTTCCAGCAGCCAGTTCCGAAGAGTCTTAGGCACCTGCTGGCATTGTTCACATTTGGGTCGGGATTTATAGCAGTTTTACTAAAATCCATGCAGAGCTTCTCTTTTGTTTTTAACCCAAAGTCGAAGTAAATAAATTACCAGAGGTACTGTCAGTAGGATCCAGGTCACGGAAGGGCAACAAGAAGCAAAAGGGATGCAGACATTTTTCCCTCCAGGCTTAGTGGCAGAAATACATCTGCTGCTGCTCAAGCTCTCTCCTTTTCCAAATAAGCCTATTCTCCTGTCACCATAGGCAATCTGGAGCCCGATCCCCATGAACAGCCTGGCTTTTTCCTCTCCATGGGTTTACTTCCTGCCCACAAAGTCTCACCCCATCCCACTCAGAGTGACCTTCCTGGAAATAACATTTGCTTGGACATTGGGAGCTCTTTTAAAGTAGGACCCAGTGATGTGGATCTGGGTCTGATGCAACTGGTGCAGTCTCCAGTAGCATTATCTTCCAGGGGAAACTTGTCAAGTGGGGGTCCAACAGGGGTGGCTTTGAAATGAGTCAAGGAAGCCACCCTCATCAACTGTATTGGAGCTCTTTAAGAAAAATGGTTGCCTTATAATCAGGATTTAGGTGTCAGCTGTGGTGTCATCAGCCTGCTGCCACTCTGTGCACTGTGCCTTGTAACCAAAGACAAAGTGAGAAGAGCACCTTTGCCTGACCTCCTCTTGCTCCTGAGCAGCACAGTTTCCAAAAGCTCATGGAATATTAAGCATTGTATATTTGAAGAAATTGGTATGGAGACCTATGGAAAAATACAGTTGAGAAGAAGGACTGGCATTTTCAAGAAAAAAAACAAAAGAAAACACTGCCAGTATGGATGACAAGAAAAGATGCAATGATAAACATGCAAGATATAAAAGAGAAAGAACATGATTTCATATTTCCTTGTTTAATATCTGGGAATTTAACTGAGATATAAAATGTTGAATAAACTTAATATATATAAAAAGAGAATGTGCAACAGCCAAGCCATCATATTTTTATCTACTTTGTGTGAGGATATCTTGTGAAGGTACTTTTGTCCCTGGATTAAAAGATTCTTAAAAGTAATGTGTGGGTTGGGGTGGGCTGACCATTTGGTTTGATATTTAGCATACTACATTACTGATGTGACAGATTGCTGTATCCTGAAGGTTGTCTGGGAAAAGCTGTGATGTTAGGGCTTTTTCATTCCTATATTAAAAATCATGTTATTACATCACTTCCCAGATGTTTTACCAATTAATTCCATGCTTTCCCATGTAGCAGTGACTACATTCAATTCTCCTTTTTATGTCTCTCATGTTGCAGTGTATGTGCAGAGCATCACCGTTCTGATTCCAGATATGAGCTACATGGTTTGTTCTTATTTACAAATACTTTTACATAAATTTTTAATACAAACAAAATGAGGACACATAAGTAAATTCTGGTCAAGATAATGAAAAAGAAATCCTTCAGGGCAGCAAAAAAGAAATACTTGCATAATGAAATACAGAAGGCAAAATGAGTGAAGTAGTAAACCACAATACCTAAGGGTTGTAATAGCCTGATAAATCTGATTTCTTAAAAAGAAATAATGGTGGTGAGAAAGAGAACCTAAATGCACAGAGATAATGAAAATTTGAGCTTCTCAATCAGGAATAGGGTGCATTTAGCTCTCAGAAAAAAAACATTTCTATAGCTGCTTTAGTAGCAAATAAGATCCAACAATATCTTATAAAAGTTTTCACCAGAAGGTTAGGTCAGCTATAGCTTCTTTAGTGGTAACTGGCAGAAAAGTTTTCTACTAACACACCCATAAAGAGCCAAGAATGCTATATACATAGTAAAAACTGATACTAAAAAAATACAGCTAGACTTGTTCTCCTAATATTTTGATGCCTAGCAATGGTCACTTACATGGAAAAAAAAATTAATGTTGGCATATGTGATTGGAAATGGATACAATAACTGGGTCATCTCCAAGACATTAACTTTAACATTAAGGTGGAAGTCTTGCTGTGCAAGCTTATTACCACCAACATGCAAGCATTCACCTACATGAATATTTATACACCAATTTTCCATGGTCAATATCTATGAATTGAGTAGTACTTTTACTATTTAGTATGGAAAGCACTGGAGGATTTTGCCATGTAATACCAACACACACAGCACATAGGCTTGGTGACTTCCCAACGCAGACCTGTGTTCAGATTGTGTCGAGCACAGAGGGTAAGAGTGAATGGGGCAACATCAGACTGGTGACCTGTCACTAGTGGGGTTCTGGGGTTCTGCAGGCTTCAACCTCAGCCCTGTGTTCCTCAACATCCTCATAAATGACTTGGAAACAAGTCTGGAATGGATACTAAGGAAGCTCCCCAATGATACAAAACTGGGAGGCGTTGCTGACTCCATCTAAAACAGGGAGGCCCTGCAGAGACCTCAACAAATCAGAGTGCTGGGAAATCACCAACCATGTGAAATTCAATGGGAGAGCGTGCTGGATTCCGCACCTGGGATAGAACAACCCTGGATGTAGAGACAGACTGGGAAAAAAATGCTAAAAACAGTGCTGCAGAAAGGGACCTGGGGGTCCTGGTCAAAGGCAAGTTGAACATGAGCCAGCAGTGCCCTGGCAGTCAGGAGGGCCAACCCTGTCCTGGGGTGCATCAGGCACAGCATCACCAGCTGGGCAAGGGAGGGGATTGTCCTGCTCTGCTCTGTACTGGGGCAGCCTCACCTCGAGTGCTGGGGGCAGTTTTGGGTGCCACAGTATAAAACAGACATTAATTAAGCACCACAGTTAGTACGAATACTATATAGAGGCATTTGCTAAACTTTTTGCTCATCTTTTGTTTTTAAGCATCACAGTCAGAATTTTAAAGAAGCATCCATAAATCTAGAAATTTGAGACAGTCTGAAGACTCTTCTGAAAAATGTTTGGGGATTCTTTTATAATGAATCATAGGATTGTATTAGGAGTTTACATTATCTTTTTATCATCAGACCTAGTCATAATGTTATGTAAAACTACATATCTTCTACTTCAAGGGATTCACTAATCTGTGTATCCTGAAAGTACTTTAGTTGCAGTTTAATTACTCTTTTCTAAGACTGTTTCCTTTTCTTCAACCAGAGAGATTTTTGCTTCCCATACGGCTCATAGGATTTAATCTAACTTGAAATTTCACAGACCTTTGATTTCCCTCTACTGGATAAATAGAAAACATTTACTTCAGAAAACAATAGTAAATTAAGTGATTATAAGAATTTTCTTGTGGTTTTATGGGAAGATGTCTTTGCTCATCTCTTCATTTTTTCCTCAAACAAGATAAAATATATATAAAGGCCAAACTAACAAGGCATTCAAACATCACTTTTGAACTTCAGTTGTCTTTTGGAACTACCTGCTGAGCCAAAATAAGCTCTTACCATCTACTACAGATTAATCACTTATGTTATATAAACCAAGTGATTTCACTTGGTGGAACTTGGTGAGTTCTGGGGAGTCCTTGATGGAGTCTTCATGTCCTTTTAGTTCAATGTGCTAAACTAATGTAAACAGCATCCATTCAGTATTAGTTCAATATGGCATGTTCTAAATGGACGTAGAACAAATGATTGAATAGGTTTAGCAAATAAAATCACTACTAAATTACTGGGATAAATTGCACAGGCCTTCCTTCTGGTAGGCTTGTTCATTTGTTAAAAATAGAGGTAGGAAAAAGATGGGGTTTACTAATGATACAAGACTTCTTTTGTCAAAAGTTTCAAGAACATAATCAACGTCAACCTTTTTCCTGCAGACTCTAACTAAGAAAAACTTGGGATGAAAATATTTTCTTTATAAAACAACAAAAAATATTTTCCATTAGCTATGCCTTATTGCTTACTAAAGGCCAGTGTTTTAAAAGCTTTTACTTTTTTGTCACATCCTCAGATCATGAGGAGTACTCAACACCAAGGCTACATCTACCTCAGCAACTACAATGTGCAAAAAAGCACAAATTTTGCCCAAGAAAAATTGTTGATATTGAGGACCAATATCCACACTGTATGAGGGCAGAGGGTGTGTAAAACTGACCCTGGTGAGTGCCGATGGCCTGAATGTTCATTTGTGGATGCAGTGTACCAGGTATGCTCCCAATGCATATCTGTGGTTTAGTATCACTCAAGATAAATACATCTCATGAATTCCAAGATCACTCAATTTTAAAATCAAAATCATATAAGAGTGAATCCAGAGAGCCACAGGAAAAGATGTCTCCTGATCCAAACCAGAATGCTAATGCAGATGCACTCAGAATAGAAGGAATAAAAGTAGTGCATCTTTCAGACAAGATGCAAGGTGAGCAGGAGTGTTTTCCAGCATTTTTCTGCTGAGGGATGTCTCTGCTTACTAGAAGGATCACCTTTAAAGGAAAATATTTCTGTTCATCTTCTCACTGTCATAAAGCCAGAATCAAAGATGCCTGTCAGTGAAATGCTCCATATACCACTCTTCTCCAAAGTGGTGAGTTTTAATGAATTAAATGTAGCAGCTATTTTTGACATAGGGATATATCTGCTTTTTAGCATGGTGTCTTCTCTGGCCACTCAAAGCATCCCTATGCTTATCCTGTCCTAATGCATCAAAAGGCGCCACAGATACTTTGCAACAGAGCCTTCCATTATATACAATCACAGTTTGGATTTCACAAAGTAATACATTTTTTATGTAATTATCTCCTCTGCTTATCCTAGCATTGTAGACCTTTTCTTCATCTCAGTTTTGATGACACTGTATTTCATCTAACACTTGAATAAAACTTATGCTAATATATACTTTCTCTCAGCTGTATAACATTTTGAGACTCCTATATGCCATTAAGCCTTATACTAAATGTGATATGTCAGCTTTATTTAGATCTCTGTCTCCCTGCAATTTCTTTAATAGCTGTATTAAACTTTTGTTCCACCAAGGAACAAGAATTTTTATTGCCTTTCAAGCAAATGGATTAAAAATATTTTTATTAGCTTCCCTCATAGCTGCATTCACCTCATTACTATTAAAAAAGTCAGTGTCATCATCTGTGTATATATTTTTCAGTAGCCTGTGAACCTTCAGATTAAGTCCTAAGTGAAAATGTATGAAATTTTATTTTAGTGAACAAGTTGACTTTTTCTTCTGAAACTCTCTTCTGAATAACTTTTCTAATGGAGGGAAGGGAAATCCAGCAGAAATGCTTACAAATATTTGATTAATGGTTCTGCCCATCATTCTGGCTTTCATGTATTGTGTCCTTGCATTTAAAAGAAGAATGAAGTATGACATAAGGCAATGAAATAGCATGCTGTTAAATTGCTGCTTATATTCAGAGTATTTTTATACCTCTGCTCCAAGTGTAAGACATACAGCCCAAAGAATATCATAACATGCTCTGCTACTCAAAACCACCTGCCAGAAAATTGCTGCAAAATTCTGGACCCTGGCCATATCCTTTTGTGCACAAAGTCAGCCCTGAAAAAACATGTACAGATGGATGGAAATAAGGGTACTATAAACCCTTTCTCTACACAACCCAGATCATCAATAGACACAATCTGATGAAAGGATGTTATCTCCTTATATTACTGTCAATGCAGTCTGTGCTAGCCCATTATTTGACACAATCCCATTAGAAATTGTGCAGCGATAGTAACAAAAAAAGGAAATTAATAGAAAGAGTCTGGACACTTTTTCTTGATGCAGCTGGATTGAATAAAGAAGAATTTTCAATGTTGGCTTCACAACAGTTACCTGAGTGTTAATTAAGACTGAATAGTTTGAAGGAATGAGCTGATATTGCTCCATGTGATCAGAAATATTCCTTTCCAAAATCAAAATTTTGCTTGGAAAAAAATTAACTTGCCCGTATTTTAAAACAGTTTGATGATTAACAAAACAGAATTTCATATTTTTATTGTTTGTGAAAGAGTTTTTGTCTTCACCTTCTAATGTGCATTAATGAAGAAAGAAATGCAAGAGAGACAAACTTTGGAGAATAGATGACACTGAATGTTGCTTTTCACTATTTATACCCTTGAGTTGTTACATAATTCATAAGCAAAATTATATCTAAATAAATAATTAACATAAAATGTTTCCTGTAAATAATTACACCCTATATAATGTCCAACAAACCATTAAACAACAATAGGCCTTGTTTTCATTCTTTACAATTAAGACATCTACCTTATTGCTATCAAGAATCAGGGCTATGAGTTTAACTGTAGTTCTCAAATTGAGGAAGCATCCATGAAAGCATGTGTCAGACTCACAGGAAGAAGAAGTCATTAAAGTTTTGAACAAACTCAGAATAAAATTAAGAAGTTTGATTCAAAAAGTTTTTAAAGTAAGTGATGTAGTTTTTGATTCTCTTTACCAAAGTTTTATAGCAGGTTTTCTCAGAAAAGCTCATGCAAACATCCTTGTCTCAGATGAGAGTCAGGCTGTGCTTCAGTGAAAATATTGCATCAGTGATCCCATTAATATGGGCACAGTGACAAACAGTGTGCAAATACACACTGACATCACCTTATGTGTGCAGAGAAGTTAACAACACAATTAATTTAAATGAGAAGCACAAAGGCACACAGAGGGTTATTTATTCATCCAAGCTCAGGGTAGGTATCTGTAGAAGAGATTGTCCCTGACTATGAGACTGTCGCAGTCGTGCTAGAGAGCGAGACAGAAACTCACCAGCTAACCGTGACAATATGAAGAGAAAGTTTATTTTGAACACAGACTTCTATAGCACTGATAGTTGCCATTAGCTGATTGGTCTTATATTAATTTATCTGACTCCATTGGTGGCTTCAGCTAACGCAGTTCCAAAGACACTGTCTCTAAACCTAGCTATTGTTTGCATTTCTTCTTCAGAAACTCACTTATTATCTCTAAAATTTCTCTCTGGCTGTGTGAACACAGCCACATGAGACCACCCTCTCTCTCTGATGTCCAGCAGAAGAGCAGAGTGTGTTTTATATAGCTTCTGTTCTTCAGCATCTGAACATTAGTGTAGTATTCTCTAGGCCTTTTCTTGAACTAGAGAAATAGCTATCACATATGTGTGTCTTCATGATTTTCATAAAGAAGGAACAATTTAACATGCTTAAATTGCAAATATTTAAAAAAAAAGTTACAGCTATATTCACAGTAAAGCTAATTTTACACTAAGTGAATCTCTACTCTCTCCTCAGACTTTTTGTGTCTGTTTTGTGTCTGTTAAATAAAAGTTTACTTTATAAAGGGACAGAAAATATTGAGGTAAATGCAAAAATCAGTCTATTAAAATTGTGCTTTTCTTTGCTACTCTGTGAAATATTCCCTATATAAAATGGAAAGCTGTTTGTGTCAATAAGAACTGTAATGAAACAATTGTTTTCTAAAGCCATCATTTAAAATGATCATTAAGCCATATTTTCAATGTCTCATAAATAATACAGAAATATGTTTGTTAATAATTTACACAGAGACTTGACAGTTTCCCCCAAGCAAATCAGTCATTATTGCTACCAAAACAATGTAACCCAGAACGAGCAGCGTTGTTTTTGCTGTTTAGGGAGAAAGAAGCAGGTGATGTTCATCCCAATTATACTGACAAGAACAGAGGAAAACCAAAGGCTGTTTTTCAGTATTTGTCTACACTTGTGAAAGAAGGAATAATGGCACTATAAAAAGTTGGTCTGTGACCAAAACCCATCTGTTCTACTGTATTTTCATTATCCACCTGTATTAATGTGACTGCATCATCACTCAAAACCAGTTATATGTTTTACAGATTTATATTAATTTCCAGTTTCTATTGCACATATTTATTTAAAAACAGAACAAAATACACAAAGCAATTTTAAAATAACTGTGTCCTCCTACCAAAACAGATAACATGATCTATCAGTGGTGGTAGATTGAGCACTGGAAAGCCTCTTCTACTCGTTCAACTTTGTCCTCACCTCTCACTCACTGGCCCAATTCAGGAATATAACTTCTTGTGTCAGCTTCGTTCTTAAGTTCACATAATATTCACATCATTTATAAAGAACAGAGACTGAGTACTGAAATGACAGTTTAAACAATCTGTTCCTTAGCCAAATCAAATGCATCAAGAGAAATGCATCAAAACAAAAAATATTACTTTAAGCAACTCTTTATCCTTTCTACCCTTTTGTTTCTCCTACAAATGGTGTTAGGTACCATATCCCAGAGGTTCTTCCATGTTAATTTTAGCTTTATGTGTAATACACATACACAAAGAAACTGTACATAAAAAGTAGTCAATAAAGGAAAAAACAAAGCCTTTGATGCATAGGCAGAGTCTGCTAGGAGGTCATTATGCATCATCGACAAAATTCTGTGGTTTTGAGAACTGGTACAGCAATAACTCAAAAGGGAAACTGTAATAAATAAGAAAATAAGAATGAAGAAATATCCAAGATACAATATATTAAGAAATCCCCTCTACGGAGTCCTAGCAAGGCCACATCTGAAGTCCTGTGTCCAGTTCTGAACTCCTCAGGATGAGAGAGACATGGAGCTCCTGAAGCGGGTCCAGTGAAGGGCAACAGGGATGATGGATGATGTCTGGATGGGGATGATGTCAAGGATGGGGACTGGAGCATTTCTCTTGTAAGGAAAACCTGAGGGAGCTGTGCCTGTTCAGCCTTGAGAAGAGGACTGAGAAGGGACCTCATCAAAGTGTATTAATATCTAAAGTTGGGGCTGCCGAGAGGATGGACCCAGGCTCTTCTTGGTGGTGCCAGCCTCTAAGACACGATGCAATGGACAGGAGCTGATGTACAGGAAGTTCCACCTGAACATGAGGAAGAATTTCTTTACTGTGTGAGTGACCAAGCACTGGAACAGGTTGCCCAGAGAGGTTGTGGAGCCTCCCTCACTGGAGAAATTCAAGAACCATCTGGACACAATCCTGTGCAATGTGCCCTAGGATGACCCTGCTTGAGCAGGGAGGTTGGAGCAGAAGACCCACTGTGGTCCCTTCCAACCTGCCATACTCTGTGATCCTGTGATTTCTGTAATTCACAATCCCTTCTTACAAAGGCAGAAGGTTTGACAAATGTGCTATCAACAGATAAAGATAGGAAAGAAAATAATATATTCGCTTACATCCCGTGTATGCAATTTAAATAAAAATAATAGCATAAATACTTATGCATGAGAGTATAACTTGAAACTCCTGAGTATTCCTAAATCCAGAAGCTGTAATTAACTTTAGATATTCATTTGTCCTTAACTGTCTCTCAATTTGCATTTTACTACTCAGAAGTGGGTCTTGCTAGTGTTGAGGTCTGCTGGTACAGCACTGTAATGAGGGGTTCAAGTTTTGATTCTGGGATCTGTTTATTCATTTGTAGCCGTGTATGGATCAAGGGATGAAGAAACAAGTGTAAACAGGATACTTGCAGCTAGACAAACACCAATATTTTTAAAATAATCTAATTTTAACTCTGTGTAATCTCCACTTTGATTACTTTCTAGCATAATTCTAATGAAGGAAGTTTACTGACAGGAATATCATGAAATATTTTTATAAGACAAATTTCAAAGTCAAAACAGATATCCCTGACAGGAAGATAATCCCTGGATTTACGTTTAGCCAGTAATAAAAGAAATGCCTATTATGATCAGATTTCTAATCTAAGTCACTCATACTTCACAATATGATCATTAAACATAAAATTTGCAAGCAATCCAGAAAAGTCCAATGAAGTTTTCAAATAACATAAACATTTCTTTTCTGTGTTTTTCTCCTCTCTTCTTTTTTATCCCATCCATGATGGGTATTAAGTTGGGAGAAACACAGTCTCTTTCATTTAAAACCTCATTTCACAATTAACAAACTAAGAAGCATGTTTTAGCATGGTTTACATCATGGATTTAACATCTTTTCATATAAATCAATAAGATATTCTGTTATTTAATCTACTTATGCCTCTCCTCAAGCAAAAAAACAATCTTATATAACCAATTTGGCTTCACCTTCAAATTGTTGGCCACCAAATATACCATGAAATGATTTTTTTATCAGTGTAAGAGAAATATTTGAATACACAGATGATGAAGCTCAGATAACAAACTAGCAGACAAATTTTCTAATGACATTTGGTGGGGTAAAACTATCACCAAAAATTATAACAAAGGGTCTGAGCCTTTCGGAAGAAACCCTAGCTGCTTAGAAGCAGGTTACACCTGGGAGTCTGAGCAGACTTGTGAAAAATGGTGGGGGTAAGGAAAGCCAGTTGACTACAGAAGAATTTTTGGAGGAGAAAAAAGTGAATTAGTTAAGTACATTTGACGAATATTGCATTCTTGTTTCTACGTTGTTTTAACCACTCGGTATAATGATGAAGTTGTGTTCATATATAGAATACAGAAGAGATAAACATGAACAAGAAAAGGAAGACCAACTTCTAAATGTTGAAAAAGTAATAAGAAATTTTTTTACAGTACAAGAGGAACAGAAAAGGAAATACTCACGTCAGAACATAGGTGGCCCTTGGGAAGCTCTGTCTTGAATTAAAAACTTGCTGATAAAGGATACTCAGTAAAAGCTAGTGAGAAATGTAATAAATCACAAGAATCAGAATATGATTGGCAAAAATTCCTAAAGGACGAAACACCTGAAATACTGACTTCATATGAAATTCCTCTCCAAACTGCCAAATGCTGTCCTACCCTAAGACAGATGATGGGTTGTCAATTATTAGAAAAGATCCTAGGCAGCTTTATGAGATGCCAAGCTATCAAGTCAAATGTCTTTACTAAGCACATCATAAGAATAGTCTGGAAACATTAGAACTACTGAGAAAAAATCATGTTTGCTCACTACTGAATTCAAAAACATGTAAAAACCATGTTACCCAAACATGACCAATTTGCAAAAGGATCTCATAATATGGAAAATTCTGTGATAAAATGGCAAATCATTTCAACAGAGATGGATGTGAAATGTCTTACCTTCAAAATGAGAACCCTAATTTTACATAACAGAAGATTGGCTCTGAGCTGGAGAACACCACTCCTAAAGGAAAACCTGGGCAGAAGGTGAACAAATGTCAGAAATCATCCTGGTAGAACCATAGAATGGTTTTGATTGGAAGGGACCTTGAAGGTCACCTAGCTCCAACCCCCCTGCTGTAGGCGGGAACACCTTTCACTTGACCAAGTTCTCAGATCCCACTCCAACCTGGGCTTGGACATAGCTGTGTATCAATTTTCATCTTGAACAGCTCTTGTGGTTTTGGCGCTTCCCTCCCAGAAAGAGTGCACTAAAACTGGCACATTCTCAAAGGAAGTAATAATGATAGCCACAGGGCTGATGTTTGTGCAATGGATAGGCTAGAGTGCTGCCATGTAGAGAAACAAAGGCTAACTCAGGTAGGAAGAGACAGTACTCTGCAAAATGGTGAGAATTGTAGGTGACTTTATCTTCCACACCTAATAACAACACCAGAGGTTATTACATGAATCCAAGTAACAGTCAAAACACACTGAGAGATGTGATTCTTCACAGACACGTGTTATTCTGAACTCTGAAAACTGCAAAATGAATTAGATGAACCCCTATAATAAATTTAAAACCAAAAAAAAAGTCAAGGACTATTTACATACAGATAGCAGTTCTGGTTCAAGAAGNTATAATTTATTTGTCCTAGTGCTCTTTCCTAAGTATCTATTTCACTCTTGAAAATAGGATTGAGGGCTTCTGCACGTCTGATCTTAACTGATATGATTGGTCTTATGTGCTTATGACCCAGTAAAGGTATAATATGTAACTACCCATTAATTATTTTTGCACTTATTTATTGCAAAAATACTATACACAATATTAAAGTCTGTAATAAATCCTGTTCTTTCTGTTTAACCTCTAGTTCATTCCGTAAACTTGATGGATGTCTGAAATTTTAAAAAGAAAAAGTGTATGATTGTGTAGCTTATCCCACAAATTGCCCTAATTCTGCATCTTTTGGGTAGGCTTAGTATTATTCTCTTCAGAGTGAAAGATCAGTCTGTAGCAAAATAAGCCTGTTATTTGGAAGGGTACTTCTGTCAGGCAGCTGGGGTCTGGTAGATGTCAAACTACCTCACCGTGGTGCCCAATCTGTAGCCACAAGCACCTATCTTTAGCTCATCAGTTAGCTAATTGTGCCAGATAATTAATTATAAGAGCTGATGCTGCTCATAGATGGTTGACAGCATATGAGAGAGAGTAGGACTACTTGCACTCATCTGTTTAGGGGTACAACCTTGGTATATTACAATGCTGTAAAATAATGCTGTAGTTTAACCCCATCTGACAACTAAGCCCCACAGCCACTCACTCATTTGTCCCCAGTGGGATGGAGAAGAGCATTGGAGAAGTAAAAGTGAGAAAACTCATGGGTTGAAATAGAGACAGCTTAACAGCTTAGTGAAATCAAAAGCTGCTTGCACGAGCAAAATAAACAAGGAATTAATTAATTGTTTCCCATGGGCAGGCAGGTGCTCAATGATCCCAAGAAAGCAGGGCCCCATCACGCATAAAAGTGTCTTGGAAAGACAGGTGCCATCTCTCCAAACACACTCTCTCCTTCCTTATTCTTTCCCCAGTTTTGTATCCTAAGCATGATGTCATATGGTACAATCTGCCCTTTGGGCAGTTGGGGGCAGCTGTCCCAGCTCTGTCCCCTCACAACTTTTACCCAAGCAGAAAAGGCCTTGACTCTGTGTAAGCACTGCTCAGCAGTGACAAAGCCATCTCTCTATTACTAGCACTGTTTCCAGCACAAATCCAAAACACAGCACCATGCCAGCCAGCTACGATGACAAAGGTTGCTTCCACCCCAGCCAAAACCAGCACGGGTAAAAACAAGTTGTAGTAAGAAAATGTTCAAGACTGCTTCATTTTAAACACTGGATTAAAACTTGCAGCCTATTAACTTATCAGGGAAAATGTTAATGGGCTTTAATAAGACTATAAGAAACAGAAGTGACAGAATTTTCTGTGCACTGGAAAAAAGGGGGAAAAAAGTGTTTCTAAATCAATGGAGATAGCATTTATCAGCTTTAGTAATTGACTTCACTGGGATATGCCAATGAAAAATGGGAGTAACCCTAATGGTAAACCAGGTCTTTAATTTTTATATAAAGAGCACTACCTCAATCAGAGGGGTTTTATGCTGTCATTTCTTCCCATTAATCATCTCAAAGATTCAGAGGGTTCTGTTCCACATATGTTCTAGTAGCCCACATGTAACCTTGCTTTCTATTTATATTTGTATGGCCATCAGTTTGAGGATGTGGTTTTGAAAATTTTCAAAAGCTGCTGATTTTTTTGACAACAAAGAAACTAAGAAAAATTCCTATAAATTCTTAGAATAATAAAGGATGTCATGTCTATAGGCAAGTTTCTTTTTATGGAGGACAGCATATGCTGGAACCAAAACCAATGAGGAAGGTAATAAAATTGCTCCACAGCAGCTAAGACTTCTTACCTCACCTACATCATGGTGAATTTGTATGTATTAAGATGCTGAGTAAAGCCATTTTCCTCAGAATAAATCGATAGTAAAATACAAGTACTTTGACAGAATGGCAGAGGAAAATACATTAGATTTGATTACAAATTCCACAATTATCTATTTTTGCAATTCCATCCCATACTTTTGTTAGATAAATTAAGGTTTGTACCTTATTAATAATTCTCATGATGACCTTTTTGTATCATTTTTAAAAGCAAGTTATTTTGCATGGTATTCCAAAGTGCTATCTATTCCATTTGGAAAAAGAAGTGACATAGATGTGATGGATACTGACACTTGTCAATTATAATAATAATACAGCTTTGTGTAAAAAAATCCTCTTTTTCTACATGAAGAATTCTAATACTACTGAATTAATTTGCTCATTGAAATAATGTGCAAAAAGAGAAATAGATAGGAATCCACTGGACAACTGCGGCAATTGAGGATAAGGAAAATATTTGAGGAGAAGTAAATCACAGTAATACATCGAAACCCACGTAAGTCACAGAATCAAAGAGTGGCTAACATTGGAAGATCTTCTAGACACCTTCCACTAGACCAGGTTGCTCAAAGTCCAATCCAACCTGACTTTGAACACTTCCAGGGATGGGACATCCACATGTCTGGAAACCTGTTCCAGTGTCCCACTAGTCTCACTCTCTCAGTAAAGAACAGGATTCAAGATAGGAGTTATACTTATTTTAATAATTCTTGTGGAGTTCTGTAGCTTTCACGAATGGAAGGAAAAAAAAAAAAAAGAGGGAGAGTTCTAAAAACCTCAATCAGGTTTTCTAATTTAAAATTGAATGTGCCATGAGGTTAAGCTCCTTATTAGAAAACCAAAGTGATATTTTCAGAATATTAGTTTCTACAACTGCATGTGAAGCACAGTAACAAATGTAATCCTTTTGCTTGGGAATCTCTCCTTATAATGACCAGATGTTAAAAATGACAAAATGGAAAGCTTTTATTTGATCATAATAGCAGTACTTTTGAAGAGCATAGATACTGCCTTCTATAATGTTTTTCTATGATGGACAGTTCCTACATGGATGTAAATCTATATTTTACTTAGTATTATCTGCTGTTCTGTTACAGTCACCTACTGACAGCTCAAATTTATTCACCCCATTTGAGTCATACAACAGTTATATGGTAACCCAGTCCTTCCTGCATTGTTTCTATAATGAGCTAATAACTTTCCTCTCATTAAAATTCAGTTTTACTCCTTTCTCTTATGTGTCACACTTCTGTTCCCACTTAATCCTTATTTTCAGCAACATGATCAGTTTCATCTGGGTATTGATCTCAAAGGGTATTCAGTTTACAATCTAAATAATTATTAAGTGAGGTAGTTTTCCTTGCAAGTTAGAATACATGAATGCTATTTTTTTCTTGATTTAATACTCCTCATATAAGGCTGGTGTATGACCAAGTTAGTCATTCAAGGAAGGAAAATCTGTGAAAATGTTTTAGCTTTCTTTCATTAGCTATTTCACCAATGAATAAGAGATCAATCTTAAGACATCTTTGTGATCTTGGGTTATATTCACGTTTTAAGGAACTAGTAAAGATCAGAAGAAAATGCATCCCATACATATTTCCCTTTTCTTCAATTGAATTATATAAAGGATTAATTTTGTAATGACTAGTCTGAATGATATTGTACAAGGAGTGTAAGCATAAGAGGTGGAATTGTGATTCTTTGGGAGCTTTGCTTTAATTCTAGTCCTGCTACAACTTTACCTTACAAGCTTACCAAATGATAAAAACAATATATGTCAGATTTATTTTCTTCTTTCTCTGCCTTATTTTTATTTCTGTCATTAATTCTTCTTAAGTAGGCTTTTGTGCATCTATACTCCTATATCTATTTACATATCCATACATGCAGATAGATGTTGATACAAGTGTATACATACTTATATATGTATTTGTGTATAAACTGTGTGCAAAGACACATCCATCTGTTGTCAGATTTTTTTCATTTGTTCTATATTGAATGTGGCAGGCTTTTCTCTAAATATTAACATACACATAACTTGAATTCATGAATGCAATCTTAGTTTCTATATGAAGTAGATTTAAAAATCTTAATGAAACTACGATCTTCAGGTTTTTTCCTGTAGGTATGCTCTAGTGAGTAATAGAGGCACAGTCTGTGTTTTTGTGTGTCCTTTGCAATAACAGTATGATTCTTTTTCGCCAGTAAATTTTAGAGAGCAAC
The DNA here is from genome assembly GCA_013399835.1 of Leptocoma aspasia. NCBI lineage: Eukaryota > Metazoa > Chordata > Aves > Passeriformes > Nectariniidae > Leptocoma > Leptocoma aspasia. The sequence continues at coordinate 476,113 of VXAX01002157.1, read as the reverse complement.
ATGGATCTATGATCAATTTAAGCGTGAATATATGTTTTTAACAACCATTTATATATTAATAAATTTACAAAATAAAATGGGAATTTACAGATTCAACAGGCCAAAAGAAGTATCACTGAAGGCTTTTAACTTTGTTTAATCTGTTTCAATCAGTCCTTAAACCTTCTTATAACACTGATAATTACGACAGCTTTCTTCTGAAAACAGTCCAGGATTTTTAGCATCTTCCAAATAAATATCCCAGAAATTCTGTATGCAGCAATTGATAAAGTTGGACATCAGCTGTTACTTGGGATTCTTACATTTATAGGTGCAAATTTTACACTTTACTTTTAAAGTCAGTGTTCTACTCATTAACAACAATTCTTCAGGCAAGCATCTACTCACGTTTGTTCAATTCTCCTACTCTCCTTATTCTTTTACTTCCAAGAGGTCAAGACCAAAACACTTAGAGTACAAACTAGGTTGTTACATATATTTTTTCCTCAAAATATCTCAAAAATGTTGCGGTCATCAGCCGCTCTTTTTTATTTGCATTTTAATTTCTTCTCAGCTGTCCATTTGAGTTGGTCTTCTCTTGTACATTGCTCTTATGAAAGAGGGCCTATTATCAAAGATATAATGAGAAATTCAGTTTAATTTCTGAAATCTAGTGCAAAGGATTTTGACCAGATACTTGATTGTAAAGTGTGTATCACTCTTAGGGTGTGGCTACCTAAACATGGGAGAATTTATACAGCAATAGCTTTTCCTGCATTTGTTTTGATACTTGGCCTCTGATCTCAGTACATAATGAGATGTTATATCTGGTCATATGAAATACGATAAACTATTTAAATAAATAAATATTTCAACTAGCTCCATTGATCTAAAACACTGATCAATTTTTGCTTTGTAATTCAGTAAACATCCCTGAAGTTTAAACAATTTACAGAAGACAGCAGAATAAAAACATGTAATAGTCTCCATTTACTATAATAAAGATGGGTTGCATTCTTTAAATAATGAATAATTCATGTTGATGTCTAGTTTTTTAAGGATTTTTTAAAAATATTTGTTTAACATTCCATTTTTGAACTAAACATTTAAAACCAAGTAACATGAATATATATTCAGAAAAAAAGACCCTCAGCTATCCTTACCAGAAGCATTACAGAAAAGACCATTCATTAGAAGTTATTATACTTGGTCCACAGCTATCCAAACTTTTTTTTTAGTAATTCTAGCTTTACCTAATTTATAATGTTGTAAATATTTCTTGGTCATTCCTTTAAAAGATCTAGTTAAGCACATACTCTGATCCCCACTGTTACATGTCTAGTTTCTTTTCCACAAAACTTCAAATTTACTCAAGTACATTCTGCTTCCCTACCCTCACTCTACCTGAAAAAAAAAAAACCAATAAAAACCCCCCAAAACCAAAACTAAACCAACCAACCATCCAACCAACAACAACAACAAACCAGACCAAACCAAACCAAATCAAAAAACAACAACAAAAAACCAACCAAAAACAACAGGAATGCTGTTCAGTTGACTGAAATGATGAAAATATTAACCCAACGACAAGTTAACATTACAGTTTTATCACCAAGAGCTCTATGCAAAGGACTACAAAAAATAAGCCAAATAAATTAATCTGTTTTTTGATGAACAAACCTACTAACATAGTTTGCACAAGCACGTTGGGCATATCCTCCCATTACAATCTTTTTTCATCTGGAAAACTTCCTAAATATTCTAAAGCTGTTGAAATATTTGAGGTTTGGTATTCTCTATGACATCTTTCACTTCACAGGTGAATAAGTTAAACAGTAACTGGGCCCAGCATTGAACATTGGGGGACACCTCTAGTGACAGGTCTCCAACCAGACTGTGTGCCACTGATCGCAACCCTCTGAGGTCTGCCATGCAGCTGGCTCTCAATCCCCTTCACTGCCCACTCTGAGCTTGTCTATGAGGATATCATGGGAGACAGTGTCAAAAGCCCTACTGAAATCAAGGCAGACAATATCCACTGCTCTTCCCTCCTCTATCCAGCCATTGTCCCATCATAGAAGGCAATCAGGTTAGTTAAGTACAATTTCCCTCATGTATTCATCAGCTTTCAGCTACTTCTATATACAAATCAAAGGAGGTGTACAAAGAACAGAGATTTTCTATATATATTTCTAAAGTTTTTTTAAAAATAGAACATGACATGTTTAAGTGAAAAAGTTAATGCTTGAGTTATAGTAGATGAAAGGGTCCTAGAATCAGTTTAACATGGTCCCAGATAAAGTTGAGCTAAAAGAAAGTGATAAAAAAAATCCCTGGTTGAATGTTATATTAAAAGTGCTTCCAAGAAATTACTTGAGGGAATCTGGTTGTATTGCTTTTCCTTTTGATAAAATTTGATAAGGTCATTTGGTGGCAAATTACCTATTACTCCTAAGCAAGATTAAAGTTTTTTACACAAAGTGTCAGGTGAGGGATGAAAAGCTTTTTGAAGGGGTTCCCAAAACTCTGTTCATGAATATTTGGAAAATTATTTTATACATCAGGTTTTCTTTGCTGCTCTAGAGAGGTTATTTGCTCTACCTAAAGGAGCCTTCACCACAACAGTGCTAACACAGCAGTGTATACTTGTACTGAAATAGGCACTGTCTATATTGAGGATTTACAGGATTAAACTGATCCACTGGAAAACTTTGTGCTAGCAAAATACTTCTCCATTAAGATCAGAGTTGAGCAGTTTTTTAACTAAAAAAAAAAAAAATTAAAGAAAAATGCAGATCCTGAAATTGCTGATTTTGAAAATAGATATAAGGTTTGTTTAAAAATTCTATCTGGGCCAAAACTGGCAGATTCTTATTAAAACATTATTTCCTTTTTCTTCAAGAGCCAAAAGAATATAGTTCTGTTGCAGGACATTCTTTCTTCCATATACTTTCAAATCTCCATCCTACCAAGACACATTTGTATTTCTGAGTGAAATGGAAGTTATTATTTATTGGGAATCAAAAATTTCAGCACTATATTCCTACCAAAAAAAAAAGTCTATTTATTTATTTATTGGTCCTGAACCGTCATGAAAAAAAAATTATTTTACTAGGTAGGACAGGATTTTCAACAATTATCAGTGATTACAGTACTGTTCTGTACTGATCAGTGACTTGCCTGTAGTGACAGGGGGATCCAAACAACTGACTGTATTGTAGGCTGAGATTAGCCTGACAGGGCACAAGGAGTAGAATGTGCTGGTTTTGGCTGTGGTAGAGTTAATATTCTTCAAAGTGGCTGATATGGGGTTGTGCTCTCAATTTGTGCTGAACACAGGGTCGATAATACAGAGACATTTTTGCTATTGATGCTCAGGACTTACACAGAGCCAAGGCCTTTTCTACTTTTCCTACTGCCCTGCTGCTGAGGAGTTTGGGAGTTCGTGGGGGTGGGAAGAGACACAGCCAGGACAGGTGACCCAAACTGACCAAATGGATACTCCACACCATACAGCATCATGCTCAGCATATAAACTGGGGGGAAGTAGGAGGAATGAGGGAACATTTGGAGCGATGGTGTTAGTCTTCCCAAGTCCCTGTTACACATGATGGGGCCCTGCTCTCCTGGAGATGGCTGAACACCTGCCTGCCCATGGAAAGCTGCGAATAATTCCTTTTTTTGATTTACTTGTATTCATGACTATTGTTTTCCCTCTTAGACTGTCTTTAACTCAACCCACAAGTTTTCTGTCTTCTACCCTTGCTGTTCTCTCTCCAATCCTGCTGGTGGGTGGGTGAGTGAGCAACTGAATGGGGCTTGGCTGCTGGCTGGGGTTAAACCATGACAGTCAAAGAAATAGAAAAGGATAGTGGCAAAGGAAGGGATGTACTCCACAGGAGTCAATGTCCCTGTATGAACTTGTGTAGCTTCAAGCCAGCTGTCTAGTCGTACTTTTAATCCTAAAATTTTCAACTCTTTTTCTTGTGTGCCATTTCCTCTTTCTCCTCTCTCCAGTTTTTCCTGTCACATATGAAATCTTTGATTAGTGCTTTAAGAAAAAAAAAAAAGAGAAAAATTATTCAAAAACCTATGACTTTATAATTTATCACCAAAATAGCTATACTTCATTTAACATACTGAAGTATCACTCAGAGCAGGGCATGAGAAAGTTTAAGTGGTTTCAGCACCCACAAAAGCAGGAATTATAGCAGTATCAAAATCACATTTCTTGTGATGAAAAATCTTCATGGGTACTTCATAAGTCCTTTGTATTGTGATTTAGTGAGCCAGACTCCTCTTACTTCTGATTGACTCACAATATCTACCCCAGAAAAGAAAAATATGTCACTATACTCCTCATGAAATTGTACATCTACTGACCAATCTCTATTGTCCTGAACTAGTTTTCTACTCTGCAAGCCATAGCCTACCTGTAAGACTCTTTGCATGATGTATGGGGAAAAATAAGTAAGCTAAGTACTTTTTATGTCTGAATTTTTAATTTTCAATCCATCTCCACTGTTTCTCACAAAAACTTGTACATGGAAGGATACATTTCACTTATGTAATAAAAATAAGCTTGATCCAAATGCAGATTTAGATGCTTTGCAGAGACAGAAATATAGGCATGAAATAATGTTTCATGTGCTGAAAACAAAAGAAAAATCATTAGCTGAGGATACATTAGCTTCTAACTCTTCTCATCGTTGCATATAAAAATGAATCATCTATACTGCTTCTCTGCTACACTCATTACCAAATAGTCTATAAAGTGTTTTCTATTAGATGCAAGTGTAACAGTCTTTCAGGACAGGAAAAAATTGGAATTTTGAAAGCTGAAGCCAGTTCTGATTCCATCACTGCTGGCCTTGCCTGATTTAATCAGGGTCCATTCTTCATTAATATGGTGATTAAAAGGGAGTCAGGTTCAGATTCTCAAATCTGGAGTGGCAGAGATAGGCCCTGTGAGATGTCCCTCACAATGATGGGTGCATGCCCAGCATGGAGGTGATGATACCCAGTGTTACATAGCAAGTGACAATGTACAACTTAACTCATCAGCTATTCTCACCCAAAATCTAATCCCTCAATCTGGTACACACTGGACCTCACCATACTCCTTCATTGCCTACAAAGTGCACGCACATCCTTGAGGGAAAGCAATCCCAAGCATAGCTTTTTCTTTGTCTGAGGCAGGAATAACTCAAACTGTTTCCCTCAGCATATTTTTAATAAGCACTGCAGAAACTTTATCCTCTTCTACAGTACATAGAAATTTTGATTGAGCAGGGCCCACTAGATCCTTTATTCCTGACTAACCATGTGGCTTTTGCTAAATGCGTATCCCAATGCTTGAAGGTCCCACTACCTATTACTCTCAGAGTAGCCTTTGATAGTGCACTGTATTGTTCAATCTTTCCAGAGGCTGGTGTGTGACAGGGAATGAGATATACTCACTCAGTGCCATGCTTTTTGGCTCAAGTGTTTATGAGATTGTTTCAGAAATGAGCCCTGTTGTTGGACTAACTTCTTTCAGGGTACGTGTCCTATAAAGCTTGCTTTTCAAGGTCCAGGATGGTTCCAGGCAATGGCATGTGGCACGGGACATCCTTCCAGCCATCTGGTTGTGGCTTCCACTATTGTAAGCACATGGCACCTGAGGTCACAGGTTTGGGGGAGTGTGAGAGAATCCATCTGCCAGGCCTCCCCATATCCATCTTTCAGCCATTGTCCTTTATACTAGGGAGGATTTATAGCGGAACATTTCACATCCATGGATAACCAGTACCATAGGTTATGGTACTGGTTATCCATGAATGTGAAATGTTAGGTTTCATTCAAATTGTAGGTTTCATTCATTCAAATGTTAGGTTTCATTGATTTATTTATGTCAAAAGACATGGTTAAGTCTTATTAGCTCAGTTGGTTAGAGCATGGTGCAACACTGAGGAGCAACACCTAACAATACTGAGGTCATTGGCTTGGCCCCTGTATGGTCCCTTTGCTTAACAGCTGGACTTGATGACCCTTGTGGATCCTTCCAACTCAGAATATTATGTGATTCTGTGAAAATCTGCCCCTTATCACCAGCCTGTGTACATGTTGCATCTCTTTCTTGATGGCTTGGGGTGTCATGGCCCCGCTGAGCTAGAAATAAGCCACTCATGTTTCCAGTTCAAAACCACCTAAGCCACTTCAGTCTTAGCAACCTGATCTATCTGCTGGTCGTTCTGATGTTCTTCAGTGGCCCAATTCTTGTGTGCATGAGCATCCACATGATGTACCTTCACAACCAGGTTCTTCACCCAAGCAGCAATATTTTGCCACCGTTCAGAAGGGTTTAGCTCTTTGCTCCCAGTTACTCTGCTTCCACCTCTGTAATCACTCCCACAGGGCATTTGCCACATCCATGAGCCAGAATAGAGAGAATACCAGCCGTTTTTCTTGGTCAGCAATGTCTAAAGCTAGACGGATGGCTTTCATCTCTGCAAACTGACTTGATTCACCTTCTCCTTCATGTTATATTTGACTAAAGGCAGGTAGAAAGACTGACTTTACCATGTTCTTGCTGCTGCACACTGTGTAAGGCACAACTATAATGGAATGAGGTAGAATGAGGTGGAATGAGGCTGGATCTTTCTTGGAGACCAGATGACCACACCAAACCTCAGACAGGCGGGGAGACCATTGCCCATGATAGACAGGAATTTTCTAAGGTGGCAGAAGGGCAGCTGTGAGCCAAACTATGGTATGATAAGGAAAAAAAAAAAAACAATAGACTTTCCTAAAGACTCAGTGATGACTGTGTGAAGCCTTTACCAGCCTAAGATGCCCTTGACACTTGATAAATGAGAGCAAGTTTGAGTTGATAATTTTCCCAATTACAATGTGTAAGACTGAGGCAGAGGGAGGAAATGACTTTCAGAACCTGTATCTAGTGGCAAAACTGACTTTTTTAAAGTTCAAAATTAATTTCAATATAAAATATGCTGAAATATAACATCATTAAATATGAAAAGCTTTCCGATATCTCTCAGTGTCCTTACTTTAAGGAAAATATAAAGTTCTACCTCAATGCTTTTGTTGCTGCGGGGTCTCAGAACGTAATAAATGGTCACACAGCAAATTCCTGTAAAACCAAGTGTACCAAAGTGTATACAGATTTAAATTGCTAGATTTAAAATAGCAAATATATTTATATTATGGGGGTTTTATCAGTTGTTCTCTTTTCCACCATGTCAGCACACAGCACTGTACTAAAATGCCAGGATAACTAGGGCTTTCTATGCAGTCTGTCAGCCTGCAGCTGCAGATAACTTTCTTGTTCCTCTTCTACAGTGCACATCATTTGACAGAACAGTGTCTATCAAATTTCAGCTTTTCCTGCAAACACTGTACTCAGAGTGGAGCAGAGAAGTTCGACTGAATGAGCTTGGATATTGCATTTTAAATAATTTCTAAAGTGAGACTTTAAAAAAAAAAAAATCTTTTTTACCATTACTTTCCTGGTAAGCCCACAGGGACATGGAGATGTCCCTGCAAAATATTGGCAATTCTCAGTTCTCTGACATTTGATATCATCCCGAAGAGGTAACACAGCTAATTAAAGTGACTTGGACATTTGCAAATCCACTCTGCAGATGCAGTTGACTAAAAGACAGTAGGAAGCACTAATCCTACTGCTAATGACACAGAGCTGGGGGACAGGAGAATAGAAACCTGTCTGGCAAAACAGTAAGCTGAAAGCCATTATCAGCACTGAAAAAAAATGGGTATTTCAAATACCAGAGACATAAGCAGTTTTCTGACACCCTTAGCATTATGCAACCTAGTAGGTATCAAAAATCTTTTGGTCTCCTTCATAAATGACACTTTAATTTAGTTGGAAAATAATAAGCAGGTATGATGTAGGGATAGCTGTCAAACAATTAGGTCCTTACAATCCTATGATCGTAAGCGTGTAATTGTTTGACAACTGTCCAATCCTATCCTATGATCCCATCCATCCTTATCCTATCCTATGATATTTCCTTAATGTGATACTTAGATATATCTGGGTGATGTATTTTAGGGTGCTTGAGATGGAAGTATTCTTTGCAATACCTACATGGTTTGATTTGTAGTCCAGTTTCTGAGGTTACCAAAGAGAACTGGGAATTAGCTCTTCACCATACCATGAATGGAAAAGTAGTAGAGTGGCAGAAATACAAGTTTGTTTTTTTGTTTGTTGGTTTTGTTTTTGGTTTTTTTTGTTTGTTTCTGTTTATAGTTATTTTTGCAAACATTCCAGGAAGCAATGACAACAGGCATTCCAACAATTCATATAAAAAAAGAATCATGTTCCTCCCTAAATGCATATTTTACAGACTCAGCAATAACAACAAAACTCATATAAACAACTCATACAAACAACTCATATAAAATGAATGCTTTGAATATAGATAGCCTGCATAGATCACAGCATATGGAAAAAAAATTTAATTAGTATTTCTCTCTGTGGCATAAAATATCAGAGTAAGTAAGCACATTTTTCAAATGTGGGAGACATTACATATCTTCTAAAATTCTACCCATTTCTCATGTTCACTTCAGGCAGCCATTCATACAGAGAAATCTTTTCAGAAATTATGAAGCTGATTGAGCATGACAGATACATAAGGCTTAACTTAATATTAGACAAATAAAACCAAGCACTGTATGAAGGAAGTATAAAGTCCAGCTGTAATGAGAACAACATGTATAGCTTGGAAGACAGATAATATGGCAGTAAGAAAGGTGATTTATGACAGAAAAACTGTACTAACAAGAAATCCTTGAAACCATAAGAGTGTGCCATGTGAGGAAACACAGGTACTAATCACTACTCATCCTAGTGCTGTCAGTCTATATGGCTCTTTAAGATTATATCTATACTCATTTTACCTGAATGTCATGTACAAACTTAGTAACCTGTTTGTTTTTTTTCTTTGTGAACTGAAAAAAAAAAAAAGAGTTGGTATTTCTGAGGTGGGTTTCAGGACAAGATCTATTTGTTAGAGTGAATTATACTGTCAACTTGTATGATCTGTTTCAGCTAAGATAAGGGCTTGTCTTCCCTCATTAGCTGCCCAGAGCAGGAAATAGAATTACGAAAATGGATTCCTTCACAAGGAATGTCAGACCTCTCATGTGTAACTCACTGGAGAATTACTTCCTTTTTTGTCATACAAGGAGACATGTCTAGAAAACCCATAATGTGCAAAAGGGAACGGAGACAAAAGTTTATAGCAGTCCTGTCAAAGTGTCTGATACTGCAGAAAAAACTTAAATGAGACTTTTTAAGAGGACTTAACACAAGAATGAAGCTAAAAAAGCTGTAACAGATAGACTTCATTTTTATAAGCATTTTCCTCATGAAAAAAATCAAATTATTTAGCAGAAATAACCATATACTTGTCTTGGTTTAAGACAATTTAGGAGGTGGGCACTCTGAAGTTATCTCCTCCTGGTTTCAACCAATCCCTTTCCTCCAATTAGGAATGCATACAACCAGATATAAGTTTAAAAATAACAGTTTACTAACAAGCAAAAGAGCAACAGGAGAAAAAAATAACAGTAATTAACGACCAGATGCAAAATCATTAAATCTCATGAACCCCACAGGAACATGATTTGAATGTTCAGGCCATATTAGTTTACAATGGCATCAAACACTTCTGTAAAAATACTCTCTTGGCCTATTGGTTTAAAAAAACCTTTAGACCACTGAAATTTGGAGGCTTTTTCCTTTCTTGAAGGATTTCCCTCATCTCCTCTTTAATCTGCATATGCCTTTCATTGATGACTTACTAGGTTCTTTTTATTTGAATATTTAAATTCCATTTTATTTGTTCATAATATTTTCTTCATTTGACACTGTCTTGTTTGAGTATTCCACATTATATTGATTTTTAATATTCCACATCTGTAACCAAAATCTCATTATGGAAAGAATAGTGACAAAAACCTGGCCATTCTTTATAACACTTCAACAAATCCTGCAAAGACTTTGATAAAGCTTCAATTGCTTTCATTTAGTATCATCAGCTCAGGAATTGTCAGATGTCATCAATAAAAAAAAAAATATTTGACACAAAAAAAGCAGGTACTGAAATATCTGTTTTGCTTGAAAATTGCTGGACCAGGCTACCATTTTTTGTTTTCAATACAAGATACAACAAATACCTTAAAAACATCCAGGATTTTTCTGTAGATGTCAGGAAGGGAAGGAAAAATTGCTTAAAATAATGAACAAAAAAGACTCCATTATGACATTTTCCAATCTCAGCACTTCATTCTCTTCCATCTTTCTTTTCTTTGTAAAGTCCTCTCAGACAACACCCCTCAACATTTACCTTCACCTTAAAAACCCAACAAAACAAACCAATAAAACCTACAAAAAACCCCAAACTTACTCGAACGTTGTTACAGCTCCCAAATTAGTTTGTAAGTAAAACTCCTGTCTTTTCAAACCAAGACACAACCTAGAGCAAACATGAGTAAATTTCATACTAAGGCCACAGTTCAATGTTCTATTAGCCATTAGAAGAGAGATACATAATTTTACTGCCAGATTTCTATGGTTTTAGAGAATTTTATTTTTAATTTAAATTGTAGACTATTTGAACACAGTGACAGCCAGATGATTTTAATTTAAGCAGAGAATAATTTTAGATTCCTTTTGAAAGGCTATCTTGTTTCTCATATTTGCTTCAAAACTGGTTATGAAAATTAATAAATTTTCTTCCTTTTTAATTTCTTTGAACATTGGCAGTATATTTATCTGTTCATTTCTGGGTAACTCCAGAAATAAATTTTCTGTGGAAGGCTAAATCCCCGCAGTGTACTTTGCTTTTAGAGTGGATGCAGAAATGCTTCATCCTAGTTTATTGATAGCTGAGGTGGACTGGAGTGATATGCCTTGCCAGGAAACTGTCTGAGGAAAACCAACACTGTTAGACAAACACAACCATAAAGCAACAACAAAGGAAGCATCCTAGAAGACTTGATTTAAACTAAGAACAGTGTAGTGCTGGAATAGGTTTGAACATAACAGGATCTAGCAAATGTTCTTCTATAAGACCATAGGTTTAGAAGCTATCAATAATCATTTAGTAAAAGATATATTAATCTAATATGGGATTTAGACAGAATTAAGGCACCACTCCAAAAATTCAGAAAGTATGTGATTGCAGTTCAATACTCTGCTAGCTAGAACATAGCAGTGATGGATTGCTGGTTCATCTGGGGATTTAATGATCTTATTTTCATTCTCAGTCTTTTGAGAAGTAATACTAGGTGTATTATTTCAGTCAGTTCATAGTATTGAACTTTACAACAAAGTCAGTGCTTCCCTTGGCAAGGGAACATGGGCACAGGTGGATGGAAAGAACCTGGAGGCCTTGGAAAACACCAGCTGAACATGAGCCAGCAGTGTGCCCAGGTGTAGAGATGGCCCTGGGAGTTATTCACAGGGACATAGCCAGGACACTGAGGGGAAGGACTATCCCCCTCTGCTCAGCACTCCTAAGCTCCCATCTGCATACTCCAAGCTATGGGATCCCTCCAGCACAGGAAAGAGGGAGGGTCCTCAAGTTGGTTGAGGTCTGTGACATTTTCCTGTGAGGACAGTCTGGGGGACCAGGCTTGTTCAGCCTGGAGAAGAAATGGCCTTGGGTGGAAATAAATGCAGCCTGCTGGTACATCTGTATAGTTTATGGACAAGATGGAGTCACCTACGCTGTGGTGCACCGTGGGGAAATGAGAGACAGCAAGCACAGAGAAAAACAGTATTTTGTAAGGAAACTCTTTTTCACTCTGAAGACAGCCAAGCAGTTGAAGAGGCAGTCCAGAAAGGCTGTGCTGTCTCCATCCTTGAAGATTTTCAAGGTTCAAGATTTTCAGGATAAAGCCCTGAACAACATTGAACAATTTTCCTAGCATTCTGTGGTTTCAGAGTGAATGAAAACCAACCGAAATTCCCTGATGAACATCTAGATTTTCCAACGAATGGCGTGGAATCTGAATGCCCTATTTATTTGAAGCAAACTCAGTATCTCTTTCTGGACTTCTGTTAATTAGGAGGGGCTAACCATTAAAACATTGTAGGACCTAAGTTGTAGGTGCTTAATTTCTTCATTAGATCTAGTTTTAGTCACCATGGCATGAAGGCTTTATGGCATTTGTGTAAAGGTTTTATCCAAAGGGAAAAAAATTAATTCTCTTTTTGCTGTCACTGGCAATTTAAAAAGCAAATTTGCAAAATAACTTGTGCATTAATGTGAGGCCTTAGGGATATTTATATGAACCCTTTAAATTAAACCCTTCAAATGCACTTTTTAATCCTATAGAACTGACAACTATGCATTTAGCTGAGTTTATTATTCATGTCATAATGATTTATGGGCATTTTAACAAGTTACAGCCCATGTGTTATGTTGTCATGTCTTTTTGAAGATCAGTAACTTGGATTAGCTGTGCAAGTGTATGGCTAATTCTTTTAAGATGCTTAACAAAAGACGTCTTTTTACTCAGGATTTCCTCCAGCTGTTTAATCAGAAACTGTATTTCCGTCATCAGTTGATCTTTAAACTGCAGTTTTTTCTTCATGAAAATGAAGGGATGTTCATTGCACAGCTTACATTTAGTTTTTGTTATTATTCTTATTCCTATAGATCTGTAAACTAACATTACTTCAGCATTATAAATTCAAATGCAAACTATGTAATTTTAAACAAGATTTTCTCTAAGAAGATTTGTAATAAGTAGCTTGTTAAACTGTCTGTGAGGTTTAGCTGACAAGCCTAAGAGCTCTTGTTAGCAGTTAATTCTTTTGGAAGAAGTAAAATAAGGTAGGATTTGGGAGACAGACAAACTGAGGAAAACAGACACAAAAAGAAAATGCTTAACAATGGTATGTTTAGAGACCAATTTAACTTTAAACTTTACAAATGGTGTCAATGAAATTTGTCTTGTGGTTAACACAACATAAAAATGATGAATATTTTTTTTGTTACTGGGATATCTAGACAGACTAAAAATTTCAAGGTCCCTAAAGGTCCCTGTTTCATTCCCAGTTTTCACCTCCAAAAAGACTATGGTCTGTTGACCCTGGCAGGATGCCAGGGTCAATACCACCATGAAAGCCACCATGCCACCTTTTTCTGCAACTGGACAGGGGACAGGGGACAGAAAATACAGAGAGAGGGTCATGAGTAAAAATAATGATAGGGAGAGGTCACTCATCGAGTACAGTCACAGAACAGGCTGAACTTGGGGGTATTAATTGAATTTATTACCAAGAAAATCAGAGCAGGATAAAGAGAAGAAAATTCATCTTAAGATCTTCCCCCTGACTCCTCCCTCCTTCCCAGATCTACCTCCTCCCCACCAGTAGTGCAGGGAGACACGGAATGGGAGTTATGGTCAGTTCATCACACATCGTTTCTGCCACTGCTCAGGGAGAGGAGTCCTTCCCCTGCTTCAGCCTGGGGTCCCTTACACAGGAGACAGTTCTCCATGAACTTCTCCAACATGACTCCATCCCACCGGCAACAATTCTTCACAGACTGCTGCAACGTGGATCATTCTTCCACAGGATGCAGTCCTTCAGGCACAGCCAGCTCCTGTGTGGGTACCCCACAAATCCTACCAGGAAAACGGCTCCAGCATGAGATCCTCTCTCCATGGGTCTGCAGATACTCCACACAGTCACAGACTCCTCTTGATAGTATAGGGTTAAAATGTTTCCAAAATTGTGGGTATAGTGTTTGGAAAAGGGTGGTTAGGCTTGGGAGAGTGTACCTGTTCTAGATCATGGGATAAGGTCTGGGTCATACCTACTAGGTCATAGAAGTAATAAGATTGTTAGAAATTATTATGTATACATATGAATCATAGACAATGATTGTTTCGGTGGGCCCAGGAATTCACACTTGGGTGAAAACAATAGATACAATAGAACAATGTAAGCTTAATCATTAACATATAGTTATATAACAAAAAGGTATAAAATATGTCTGATTTCAAACCCCTGTCGGAGAACTGTGGGTCTGCGTACTCCAGATTCCCGGGAGCTCTCAATAAAGCACCTGCATATAATCAAGCCATGCTGGATTATGTGTTTTCCTACCGCATGCTAACACTCTCAGGAATCCACCTGCTCCAGTGTGGGTCTTCTCCACACGATGCAGAAGGATCTCTGCATCCACATGTATCTCCAAGGGCTGCAGGAGCACAGCTGCTTCACCATGGTCTGCACCACGGGCTGCAGGGGAATCTGTCCTCCAGGGCCTGTAGCACCTCCTCCCCCTCCTTCTGCACTGACCTTGGTGTGTGGAGAGTTGTTCCTCTCACATGTTCTTACCCCACTCTTCTCTGGCCACAATTAAAACTGCTCAATAACTTTTCTTTTTTACTGCTTAGACGTGTAACCCCAGAGGTGCTATCACCACCTCTGATTGACTTGGCCAGAAGCAGGTCTGTCCTGGAGCTGGCACTGGCTCTGTCAGACATGGCAGAAACTTCTGGCTGTGTCTCACTGATGTCATTGCTGTAGTCACCCCACTACCAAAACCCAGCCATACAAACATGATACAGGTACCCAATGAAGATCCATCCAAAAGGTTTACAACAATTATAGATCTAGTTTTCAACTAGTTATGTGGTCTTTCACTTCTTGATTTTTACCATAATTTAAATTTGCAGCAGCTACTGTGCATTTATAATGTCTGATATTTTATTTCATGCTGTAGTCAATCCACAGTCTCTAGATAACAGAGAAGTGGAGCACCTTGCTGTGATAAAATACTCCATCTGACCCCTCTGTGGTTTGAGAGTCTCCAGCCCAGCTGGTGATCTCCCTCACCCACCATTGATATGATTCTGAAATGGAGCTCTGGCTCTGTGCTGGAAAAGGGAAGGGCCACTGTTCTTTAATGAATGTTACTAGTTTGTACCTACATTTAAAAATACACAGAGAACAGAAAATGTCAAATGAAATGCTACATACAGGGTAGAGGTTTACTTTCTGTGGCACTATGCTAGAGCAACAATTCTTGAAAACTCTTCCAGAGAGCACAGAGTGCTTACTGAAGATACTATCTTTCAAATATCTCTCCCGCCATTCCCAATACTGCAGTGAAATAAAATTATTTGAACAGCAGGGCCTGAAAAAGAAAATTGTTCTGAAAATTAATGTCCTATCTGCCTTTTAATGCAGCAAGCATCAACCCAGAACTGTCATAGGGAAAGAGAAAGAACCAGTGAGCCTTCTAGTCTTCTGCTGCTCCCCACCTATTCCAGGCCTGGCTGGGATGGAAGTAACTTTCCTCTCAGCAGCCAGTATGGTGCTGTGCTTTGACTTGTGACTAAACAGTGCTGATAACACAGCAGTGTTTTGGCTGTGGTTCAACAGTACTTGCACAGAGTCAAGGCTTTCTCTTTATCCCACTCTGCTGCCCCAGTGAGTATCCTGGAGGTGAGCAAGGGGCTGGGAGGACACAGCTACAAGTGATCAAGCAATATTCTGTAGCATATGACGTTGTGCCCAACAATAAAAGCTTAAGGAAAGAAAAAAATAACCAAAACCAAAACCAAACCAAACTAAAACAAAAACCACAAAACCAAACCAAACCAAACCAAAAAAAAAAAAAAAAAAAAAAAAAAACAAAAAAAAAAAAAACCCAAAAAAAATTAAAAAAACCAAGAAA